>OX578151.1:111512758-111840718 GCA_951213105.1 Amaurobius ferox
GATTAATAATGTGAATAAATCACTTTACTTGGATTAATAATGTGAACAAATCACTTTACTTGGATTAATGATGTGACGAAATCACTTTGCTTGGATTAATAATGTGAACAAATCACTTGGATAAATAATGCGAAAAGTACCGAATTTTAATATACGTGGTGATAATACACTACTAAAAACAGTGTGCTATAGATTTTAACTATTATAAAGAAACTTATTGCATTACGTAAAGAAATAAAGACTTTTGTTGTCCACATCAGAATGTTTTTATTACAAAGACATAACTCACAGCTGACGTCTTCATGCTATTTTCTCCAAAGAAAATAGACACTATGACCTCCATAAAAATTTTACTTTCTCATTCTATTGTATGGAGAAAGTATTGTTTCCCCGAAAATTTTCGAATTTGAATTTAGTATTCGCGTATTTTTCTGCTTTTATATATCACTCTGCTATAGGGCAGAAGTTGGCGCACTGTAAAACTTGTATTCGTTGGAAATGGTCTTGACAATGGTTTCGTAATATATTTATATTTGCAATAAATTATCATAGGAAAACAAAGGTTACTTCGTTATAATCACGAGGATATTATTTGGAATCTTTATAATGAAATTATTTTTCTAAAAGGCTGATATTTTCCCCTTTTTATGTCAATTATGGACAGTTTAGTTTTAAACATCAGAAATTACATGTGTGACCGAGCAAATGTATTAATTATGTAGCGTATATTATTTTGTTTCCTTTAAAGCAACGTTAAAAACAAGTTTTCGATGGGAGAGCACGTTTCAGGCATCCCTGAACACGAATCACACATTTTTGAGGTGATGTCTGTGTGTGTGTATCAGTGAGTCTGTGGAAACGATATCTCACGAACGAATGGAGCGATTCGAACGAAATTTGGTACAAAAATTATAATCCATGGATTATAATTTAATTAATAAAAAATTATAGTCCATAGACAATTATAATCCTGAAGCCTATTGTTTTTACATGAAATCGAGTGTTCAGAACCCATCTAAATTTTCGAGTGAAATTAAAAAAAATCATCAAAAATAACAACCTTTAATTAGTTACGTAAATTAAATTTCTTATGTAATTTCTCATTATAAAACGATTAACATAAACTTTAGAATGCTAACATGAACCGTTCTCGAGATATTGCGCATTTTTCAAAAATATGTATCAAAAAATCACATAAAATAACAAAAAAATTATTAAATATTGTGAAATATGTTTACTTTTCATATGTAACATCATGCAATAAATTTGGTGACATCATTCTGGTGGATCTAGCTCGTTCCATTCATGAGGAAAAATACTTTGGGTAATACCTCTGTATTTGGAACCAATAGTCATTTATCTGCTATAAGAATAACTTATTTCTACGTCCATAACGCTTGGTGAGATATTGGAGACGCATTTAGAGGAATATCGCCAACTTGGCAGTTTCTTTAAATGTTGCGAAATTAACGAAAATGTCTTCAAATTGATAAAAATGACACTGAATCAATGAAAATTACGCCTATTTGACGAAAATTCATATCTTTGAAAGAATATAAGAATCTACTATAAGAATAGCCTATATTTGGCAAAATTTTTGTAACGAATTCGTTAGAATATCTCCAACTTAGTGACTTTTTAAATGTTGCCAAATTGACGAAAATGTCACCCAATTGATAAAAATTCGCCAAGTTGATGAAACGGTTACTAAATCAATGAAATGAAGACTAATTGATGAAAGTTGAATAGTTTGGAAAGAACATAAGAATAGTTTATAAGAATAACCCATTTCTCCATCCTTCTGTCCATAACGCTTGGCAAGAAATTTAGTGGGACTTCGCCAACTTGGCGACTTATAAATGTTGCTAAAGTGACACAAATTTCGTCAAATTGATAAAACTGACGCCAAATGGGAAGTAATGTTTTGTAATTTCTGATTTCCGCCATATGATGGGCATACCTTCCAGTATATAAGAAATGCTCTTCTTTCCGTTTGTCTGTAGAACTTGGTGACGCATTTGGCGAACTTGGCGACTAATCTAGCGAAGTATCGCCAACTTGGCAATATTTCGCCCCAGAACGACGAAAATATCGTCAAAATAGCAAAAATGACACTAAATTAATGAAACTAGCTCCTAATTGACGAATTAATTATTAAAATATTTTAACATATGGACTATATCGCTTATTAAGGATGCGATATTGATAAGGATGCGATAAGGATGCGCTTATTAAGGATCAATATTGATAGTTGTTTAGAGTTCAAAATATAAGTTAATTGGATACTTTGAAATAACTTTACATGGCGTCATCCGGAAAATCGCCAAATGTACAATTCAACGTTAAAAACAAAGTACCCTGGATCTTATATATTATATTTTGACTGTAAAAAGAGTAAATTCGTTGCATTATATAAGGAAAGTCGTGTGTTGCCCACGTCAGATTTTCTTATATTTAAAATTACTCAAGAAAAACCTATTTACACTGGATAAAGACCCATGTGGGACAAGAAGGAAATGAAGAAGCGGACAGGTTGGCTAAGGAAGACTTAGAGATGATTGAAAAATACGTATTCAAGTTTACTGAAATTCAAATAAGAAAATGGTGTATGGAAAACAGTTTTACAGAATGGTAGAAAAGATGGAACAATTACGACAAAGTGAGAACTTTGTTCGCTCAGATTCCTAAAGCACGAAATAAAACAGTCTAGGGAAATTTTTACTTAAATCAAGTTCTCAGCCAACACGGGGCTTAGGGATGTATCCGCCTCGCTTTTTCAAGAAAAGCGATATTTGTGTGTGTGGAAAAGAGCAAGGATCTGTGATACATAATATTTATAGATGTGAGTATTCGAAACACACCAGGAAGAAATACTTTCCACATAATTTTCTTAATGCGTCTCCGATAAACCTCTGCAGGGGGATAATTCTCCAGAGGTGGAATTATTCTTATCGTTAAAAACTTGTGAGCGAAAAAATTGGAAAGCCGATGTTGGTTTTATGTTTTTCTTTGGAAACAGACTGTCAGTTTCCTGGGGATAAATTTATCCTCTTATTTGCTAAGTACAAGTAATACTTGGTTCTTTTAGCTTGTTTTTTTTATACGGCACTATACTGTCTTTCACATACATGAATTGTGCACTAATGCGAATTTTCAGTAAAAATGGGTCACATTTCCAGAACCGGAAATACTTGGTGAACCCTGGAATTTGATGCCGAATCCATTAAGTCATCATCTAAACTCTATCTATAGCTAATCCCGAGAAATATATATTTCATCTAAGTCATCATCTAAACTCTATCTATAGCTAATCCAGAGAAATATATATTTCAAGGAAATACTTTGAACTGGAAGAAAAATCTGATGTGGGCAGCACATGACTTTCCCTGCAGACTTATATTCACGTTCTCTTTATTTTTAATTAAAATTAATTCACTTTTAATTTAATTTTCGTTCTCATTTGATAACTGGACTTATTTTCAAAGGTGGCGTGGAGAAAATACGAAAAAACTAAAATATCTCGAGAACGGCTAGTCCTAGTGTAATGGGGTTGGTCTTATTCTTTCCTTCGTTAAACATTACGTATTTAACAAGCATTTAATGGATATATTTGAGCATACGTAGTTTTTTATTTTAGATTTTGGTGGTTTTAGAAGGCCATTTTGCAAAAAAAGGCAGGTTATTTTTTCCGAATCATACCAAAGTCTAGTCAGCACCAGGGTGTCCCATGAGTGACTTATCTACCGAATTTTGTGAAATTTGGTCCATTAGTTTTTCAGCTAGAGTGGATACAAGCTTTTGCAGACCATTTCTCAAAAAAGGCGGGTTGTTTTATCCCAAATTATACCCAAAATTAATCAGCATCAGATTCGCCCAGAAGTGACTTACCTACCAAATTTTATGAAATTCGGTCAATTAGTTTTTTAGTTAGAGTGGATACAAAATCTATACAGACAGGCAGACAGACAGACACACAGACGTCACGCTAAAAATAGTTTTTTCGTATTCTAGAGGTGAGGTCACGAAACATGTAGATCCGTCGAAAACTCGAGTTGCGATTTTCGTCATGATTCCATACATTACCATGAAAAAGGGAAAATAATAAAACGGAAGGGATAATTCTTAGTAGATTTCCTATCTTCTCTGGAATTTGATGCTAATTTTATACCATCCAAGCCTGCATCTATAGGCAATTTTGGAAAATAGATGTTTCGCGATTTTTTTTCACCGGAAGTGGAAAATGAACCGGGATTGAAAATCTTTCGCGACCCCCCCCCCCCCTACAATCTTCGGACTATAATGCTGAATCTGTATCAGTCATTGTCTAATCTTTATCTAACAGATCTTGATAAATAGATGTCTGAAGGAAAAATTGTTAATAGAAACAATAGTGTTACTATCATATAAAATGGGGGTTCTTTGAGTCCCAAGAAGGGAAAAACATCTTTATAGACAGCAATTTCTATTACATGATTATAGGGTTACCTTAATTTGATATTTCGAAGCAGGGTTGCCATATTGGGCGAAATATAGTCAACTTGGCGTCTTTCTTAATATACTAGACATTTCTCGAAATACGGAACATTCCTAGAGGTACGAGAAATTTCTAGATATTTCTATGGAGAGTATATAAGGAAGACCTCGCTCAGTTGGATGTAGTTAGCGTGATACGAGGTAATTTCAATTATGAGATAAAACGTTTTTCCAAATAGAATCGGTTATTTTGTGAATTAGGTGAGGTTTAATTGCTGTTTTATTGTATTTAGTGATTTCATAAGGTAGTTATCGAGCTATATTCGCTGTACACTGTTCTTATTTACATTTATTTTTGCTTTTAAATAAAGACGCTATTTATCCAGAAATTTGGACTCAAATTTGTATCCTCAGAGTGCATCTGCAATTCCAGAAAATACGTCGTATCAATAGTATGTCAAAAATTATACCGCCAATAACGCAAACACCTGAAACTACAGAACTAAATAAACAAGGTAGATCAATCATGCACAAAGCATTGATTATGAAACACTTTCCAACTGAAGTGCAAATTTATTTAAATATCTCTAAAATGCGACGCATTCAGCGCTTATATATTTTAAATTATTGTAGTACTATAATAATTTATTATATTTGAAAACTTAAAACTTCATCGAAATAAATGAACTTTATTCAAATGACGTCATCGAAATATAAATCGTCTGGCTCTCTATGTAAAAATAATAAATATTTCATTCATATCAATTTCATTCATATCATCAGCAATTTTGATACAACTCATCGTACAATCACTTGTTTACATTCTGCATCTATTAAAATTAGGCTTCGTTGTAGAAATAATCAAAGTTTGATGATCATTTTATCTCAGAAATATTGTAATTGCGTTGGCACATAATATAGATGTACAGAAAAAATTGCGGTTTTAGGACGGATGCAACACTATATATAAATTTATAAATTTAAAGGAACTTAAAAAATCACGATTTTTACACTGGGAAAAAGAGATGGACGCCCCATTTTATTTTGAAGTGAGTCACGTGATATCTTCATATAATATGGATGCAATTATTATTTGAAATTTTATTTAAAAAACTACCGAACATATTTTGCTGAATTTTTTTTTATATATTTTATGAGACAATTTGAATATTTCTTAAAATATTCGAAGCAATTTTTGAATTTTAGCTTTGTTTAAAAAATGTTTGAAAAATTAGATCCCATAGGATTCAATGTGTTTGATTTTTTTTAACCCGGGTGCAATCCGAAACTAATTGGGTGACATTATTAATTTACATTCCCATATGTTCCACAGACCGTCTCAACAACATACTAAAATTTCGTTTTGATAAAGTCATTTTTACGGAAATTATCGTGCGAACGGACAGACAGAATGAACAAAATCATAAGCACTTTTCAACTATGTTGGAAAGTGTTAAAAACTCAACTGCTTTGCGTTATTATCAAGTACTACCACGCCTAGCTAGAATCTTGGGGTTGGCCTCATTCAATTTGTCTTAGTTTTTAGGTCTTGGATTTTGTGAATTTTAAATTTAAAAAATGTTTGAAAAATTACGTCCCATAGGATTCAATGTATTTTACTTTTTTAACCCGGGTTCAATCCAAAACTAATCGGGCGACATTATTCATTTACCTTCCCACACATGTAAATTAATAATGTCACCCAATTCATTTATATGTCCCACCTACCGTCTTAACAACATAATAAAATTTCATTTCGATAAGGTCATTTTTACGGCAGCTATCGTTCGAATGGACAGACAAACAGAATGAAAAAAGTCATAAACACTTTTCAACTATGTCGGAAAGTGTTAAAAAACACAACAGGTCCTAAATTCAATATTCCACCAACCACAAATCTGATAAGAAATTATAGATACTTCAAAAAACAGAATGGAATAGAGAGGATTCTGTTCACACTTCTATTCTTTTAGCTCACAGTTATTATCTCACGGTCATTCCTACCTTTTTACGTTCCTAACTCATTTCTTTACGGTACGAGCTGACGTAAAACGGCGAGAGGGGAAACCGTAATGTTCGCGTAAATTTCAAAGCGATGGTAAAGAGAGATAACCAATCCGATTGGATTTTGAGGAGCTCCGAAAAGTAAGAAAAAAAAAACGCTAGAAATGGGAAGAAAAATTTGATGGAGATAAGAAATTTAGTAATTTCCTCTGGCTCTTGTAAAATAACGCCACATCTTTTATCGCTCCTGAACGAAAAGAAGCGGTAATCGAACTTGTCGTCTGAGTGCAATCCCTGTGCGCTAACCACTGAGCTGTCCCATTTGCGGATTTCTTGCGCTGTGTTTTAGGAAATATTTTGAAGTTAACGCCTGTTGATTGGGATTTTTTTTAATAAAGTAGTTGTTTGGGCCAGTGGACTAAATCTGGTCGAGGAAGCAGAAATGGATACGGAAATGCATTCATTCACGCGGAAATGATGTGGAAATGCATCTTACATCCCACCCCCGAGTTATTAATGGCGTCACAATTTCTAAGAGATTTAATAGGGGGGGATGGGGCAGCTCAGTGGTTAGCACAAAGGGATTGCACTCGGACGACCCGAGTTCGAATCCCGCTTCTTCCCAAACTATCCCCGTGCTGACGCTGAGTACGGCAATGTTAAATATGTGGATCCGTAAGTCTTTCCGAGAGGTTGGTGGTAAAGGGAGGAGGGTATGATCCCTGTGGATGCCGCTCCCACTGGGTTCCGGTCTGAAGCGGAGGCACTTCCTTGCCGTTTAGATAGATACTTCACACCTTCGGTAGATACTTCACACCTTCGGTAGGGGGCGCGGTAGCCCATTGGTTAGCGCGCTGGAGTTGCACTCGGTAGGCCCGGGTTCGATTCCAGCCACTGCCAAAACTGCCGCCGTGTTCATGCGGAGTACGATCACGTTAAACATGTGGGTTCGAAAGTCCTTCCGAGAGGTTGGAGGTAGGAGAAGGAGGGTACGGTCCCTGTGGATGCCTCCCGCACTGGGTTCCGGTCTAAATTGGGTGGCACTTCCCGACCGTCCAAACTGTTACCTTACACCTTTCTGGTAGGTCGGACGGTCTGGGTTTCAACAACAACACCTTCGGTAGGTCTCCGGCCGTGCAAATAGTTGCTCAAGTACTTTGGATGAGTCGGACGGCCTGGGTTTTACACACCTTCAGTAGGCCGGCCGACTAATCGGTTGCTCACGTCCTTGCTGATGAGCCGGTCGGTCTGGGTCTTCAACACCTTCAGTAGGGGGGCGCGGTAGCCCATTGGTTAGCGCGCTGGAGTTGCACTCGGTAGGCCCGGGTTCGATTCCAGCCACTGCCAAAACTGCCGCCGTGTTCATGCGGAGTACGATCACGTTAAACATGTGGGTCCGAAAGTCCTTCCGAGAGGTTGGTGGTAGGGGAAGGAGGGTACGGTCCCTGTGGATGCCTCCCCGACTGGGTTCCGGTCTAAATTGGGTGGCACTTCCCGACCGTCCAAACAGTTACCTTACACCTTTCTGGTAGGTCGGACGGTCTGGGTTTCAACAACAACAACACCTTCAGTAGGGAGGGCGCGGTAGCCCATTGGTTAGCGCGCTGGAGTTGCACTCGGTAGGCCCGGGTTCGATTCCAGCCACTGCCAAAACTGCCGCCGTGTTCATGCGGAGTACGATGACGTTAAACATGTGGGTCCGAAAGTCCTTCCGAGAGGTTGGTGGTAGGGGAAGGAGGGTACGGTCCCTGTGGATGCCTCCCCCACTGTGTTCCGGTCTAAATTGGGTGGCACTTCCCGACCGTCCAAACTGTTACCTTACACCTTTCTGGTAGGTCGGACGGTCTGGGTTTCAACAACAACACCTTCAGTAGGCTTCCCGGCCGTCCAAGTAGTTGCTCTTAGTCCTCTGGACGAGTCGGACGGTCTGGGTCTTCAACACCTTCAGTAGGTCCGGCCGTCCAAATAGTTGCTCTTAGTCCTCTGGACGAGTCGGACGGTCTGGGTCTTCTACACCTTCAGTAGGTCAGACGGTCTGGATCGAAGAAGAGATTTATAGACAATAATAGTAATGATAATTTATATTTTTACTACTTCTGTGTTATATATTGTAACAAGTGCATGATTTTTGTCACGAATGTGATCTGGTTACGCCATACTAGCCATGTGCAATTTTCGCCACTGGTTGTGATCAACATACTGCTCTGGAATGAACTAGGGGTAGCAGAGGTTTGTAAAATCCTGAAGTTTCGCCCTGATCTGATATACGATCGGGTATAGCGCCAGACAAATAGACAATACACAATACAGAAAATACAGAAAAAATGAATACACATGTAATAAAATAAACCACTTAAATCAACTCCATCATTGAACTGCAGGCTAAGCTTATCTGTACAACTTATACTCTAGATTCGCAGATATAGTCTCTGGATACAAGTATAAATTGCAATATGAATAACCTAAACTTTAGCTCTATCTCTCTCTCTTTTTCTCTATCTCTCTCTCACACACACACAAACATAAACACACATATGCACGCAAACAAACAAACAAATAAACAAACTGAAAAACCTAGCAATTAAATTCTGTTTTTACAAACAAGCCAATTGTATTTTTCTTACATCGATCCCGCTCTCTGAACAGTGAGCATTTATATATTATATGTTTGGCGTGTTTTTGTCTTTCCACACCCTCTAAAACACCCCGATGACCTGGAAGACTGAATCTTTGCATACTTATAGTATCAACGATACAGAGCTAACAGAGTCGAAATTTCGATCCCATCCTCTCGGAGGAGGAAAAAGTGTGTTTGTTCTTTTAAAAAGCCATTCTAAGTTCATCAGACCCCTTTATCCAGAAAGTTAAATATATGTACATCTATTCCAAGGCCCGGACCGGGGAAGTACTCCAAAAGTTTAGAGGGTCTATTTCTCCACTTATTGTATAGAACATGGTACGGAACCTAAGTTTCAATTTCCTTCTCCGAAAGGGGGCAATAGAAGGTGGATTTTAGACAGCCCAGGAAACTCCGATGATCTAGAAGACTGAAATTTTGCATATTTATACTTTCGACCACGGAACAGAATCTAGCTGAACCAGTTTTTGATTAAGATGCCAACCATATACTGCTATAAAACGTATTAAAAATAAGTTGGAACTTAATAATTTAAAAGGAATAGTTTCCATTTCTTTTACAGACTTAAATTTTAATCTTTATATACTTTCCATGAAAAAAAGATCATAAAAACCTATATATTTAAGGGAAATTATAAAATTTCGATCTTTATTCTCGAACTATTCAATAAATCTGTAAAATTCACCAAATTTATCGTCAAGGTCAAACAAGCAAAACTTTACCGTAATGTCTATTTGATATTGTAAATGTAGCTCTCCAGCTAGGAGACAAGTTAGACAGGGAAAGTGATGAAGATAGTACAACAATAACTCCACATAGCCCACGCCAACAAAACAGTTTTTCGAAAATCTTGATCATCGCTCTTTTAAACGCAAAATAAAACATCGCAACATTGTAATCTCTTGTACGACGTTGTTATTTCGAAATATTTCGTTTCTTAAAATTACATCACTATTTATATAGCGAAGTGTGGGAAATTAAATTTCATCTCGTTTAAATAAATGGTATAATATTGTGCAGACGCAAATGTTCCCATCTTGACGTCTTAAATGAAGACGGCGGCGATTTGTATGCGTAGAATTGCATTAAATTTCGCGTCAGCAGTAATGCAGTTCTTGGCTACGGGAACAGGATGATTTTTTAAAGCTGTCCTGTATTTTAAAATTATGTTATAAAATAAAATTTTGCCAAGAAAACTGGAAAATGAGTTTTTGAGCAAAATCGTACATATACAGAATACATAAAAAGCAATTTGAAGTGTTTTCGATATTATTAAACAAATTTATTTTATTCAAAGTATAACCTTACTATTAAAGGGCCGCCCAGGCGGTAAAGTGGATAGCGTCTTCGGCTGCTGTCTTGTGGGCTCGGGTTCGAATCCCGAATAAGGTATGGATGTTTCTCGAGGATAAAGCCAGTCTTCCGCCTTCTGGGTCCTCGTCTAAATGTGAAGCTGCACCCCCTCTGACCTTCGTCAGCGATGCGTTCTTGTAATAAACTTTGTTCCCGCGTCTTGTGTCTTTCTTCGTTCTTTCCTGCTTCCTGCGTCATTGGTCCTGAATCGGCTCCACCGAAACAACAACATCATCAGTAACAACAACACTATTAAAGGTATTAATATACGCAGACGATTCAAATATATATACACCCAATATTATCTTTGTGCGTTCTGCGCATATATGCTTTAAAATACAGTACAATACATAATAATATATATATAAAACGGGAATTAAATTTAATATTGGAATTGAAACAGAAAATAATTTTCAAGTGATAATTTAGAATTTGGAATAATACGAGAATATTGAATACAAGGGAAATGCCGAAAATCATGTCACAATAATACAACAAATCATCTTCTCGCGTGCCACCAGTGATTTTCTCGCGTACCGCAAGTGATCTTTCTCACGTACTACCAGCGATCTTCTCGCTAACCACAAGTGATCTTTCTCGGGTACCACCAGCGATCTTCTCGCTTACCACAAGTGATATTTCTCGCGTATCACCAGCGATCTTCTCGCTTATCACAAGTGATCTTTCTCACGTACCACCAGCGATCTTCTCGCTTACCACAAGTGATCTTTCTCGCGTACCACCAGCGATCTTCTCGCTTACCACAAGTGATATTTCTCGCGTACCACCAGCGATCTTCTCGCTTATTACAAGTGATCTTTCTCGCGTACCACCAGCGATCTTCTCGCTTACCACAAGTGATATTTCTCGCGTACCACCAGCGATCTTCTCGCTTACCACAAGTGATCTTTCTCGCGTACCACCAGCGATCTCCTCGCTTACCACAAGTGATCTTTCTCGCGTACCACCAGCGATCTTCTCGCTTACCCCTGATTGAGAACTATTGTTCTAGACTATTCGGAATGATTACAATCTACGAGGTTACAAAATGGAGAATAGATCTCAGACTGATTGTTTAGAATATAAACATCGGATGGTCTCCAGCGATTTTGAACAGGAATGTTCATAGATTAGAAGTCTCCAAAGATGAGAAAGTTTATGCAGACAGCATATTTAACAACGATAGCTCACTTAAGCCGATCAAAACTATTTATTTTACTGCAGAGGCCAGTGAGATTAAGGAAATACCCTAGTAGCATTTAATATTTCTTCAATATTAAACCAATATTGCATATCTTGGCATTACATTGGGAATATTTCTCATGTAATCCCAATAGTGGGCAAATTTTGGGGGTTACATTGGCCTCCAATACTGGTTAAATATTTTCATTACAATATTGCGCCAATATTGGCGTAATAATACCGCAAAATTTTAAGCTCATATTGAGCCAATTACGTCAAAATGTCCACTTTTTCATATTGGTCAAATATTTCCAATATTGGCTGCCACTATTGGGCTAATATTAGATTCCTACTAGGGTAGTTTACATTAGACGCGACTTTAACGTGAAAGTTTACGTTGAAATTCAGTTTAAGATGAGTGTTTTGAAGGCCATGAAACATTTGGCAAACCTAATAAAGTTCTTGGATGCATTAAGAAATGCATGATTTCTACTAAACAAGGAAAAGTGCCAATTCGTGGCGGATTTGTTAAAATATTTTAGAATATTTATTAGAATATTTAGGATTTAAAAGAAGGATTACAACCTATGACTGGGAAGCCGGACGATATTGTTCAGGTACTGTGATCAAATAGTATCTCAAATAGTATATCTTGTAAAATTTTATGAAGAATTTATTCCAAATCTTACAGTTATTCTCTACGATTCATAGGATTTGAAACTGAAAAACTTACCACATGCCAGTCGATCAGAGGAAAGATTTATTGAAATTATTAATGGATTACGGAGACGTATTTTCCAAAAATTTAAACACTTTAGGATGTACTGAAGTAGTAAAACCTAAATTTATTTTATCGCACCAGAATCCGATAGAAATTAGAGCTTATGACGTGCCCTACGCTTTGAGAAAAGAATTAAAAAGACAAATTGATGAAATGTTGCAAGCAAACATAATTAGGCATAGCGACTCTAATTATAGCGCAGGAATGGTTCTAGTGAAAAAACAAAATACAGATAAATTCAGAATTTGTTTGGATATACGACTCTTAAACAGTATCTCACAGAACTTTAATTATCCAGTACCAAAAATTCAAAATATTATGACAAAACTAGCAGGTTTCGAATTTTACGCAAAATTAGATTTCCAGAGCGCATTTTCACAAATTTTATTACCAGAGGAAGAAAGACATAAGATGGCATTCACAAGCCCATATGGAAGATTCGAATACAATAGATTAATATTTGGACATAAAACTAGCGGCGCGTGGTTTCAAAAAGCTATAGATATCGTTCTTAGAGATTTACACGAACATGACATTTACGCATATTTTGATGATGTGGTTTTAGCGGCACACACATATGAAGGATTAAAAGAGAAATTAGAGCTTGTTTTTCAAAGGCTAAGAGATTTTAATTTAACATTGACACCGACCAAATGTGAATTCTCTAGAGAGAAAATGGAATATTTAGGGTTTACAGTGACTAAACAGGGATTAAGTCCAACTGATAATAATACAAAAAAAATTGTTTCTTTTCCCAGACCAAACACTGTTCGAAAACTTAAAAAATTTTTAGGCCTATGTAATTTTTATCGAACATTAATCCCAGACTATGCGCAACTCACCGCTCCACTAGTTGAGCTAACGGCTAAGCGGAATAAATTTTCATGGTCTCCGCAATGCAATGACGCATTTCAAGAGCTACAAAATAAATTTTTCCAACATCCTTTAGTGCTACAACCGGATTTAGACAAACCATTCTACCTTAATACAGACGGAAGCTCGACCTCTATTTCTTCAGTTCTATTACAAAAGAATAATGAACGCTTACAACCAGTACTTTACTACAGTAAAAAACTTAAACCACACGAGCAAAGATATCCCGCAGTAAAAACGGAGCTCATGGCTATATTCTATGGAGTCAAAAATTTCCACAATTACCTTTACGGAAAAAAATTCTATATCATTTCCGACCACAGACCCCTTAAATATCACTTAAAAATTTCTAACCCGGCTAATTTAGAAGCCCGCTGGCTATTAAAACTATCTGAATATGATTATGACTTTTTACACATAGACGGAAACTCGAACATCTTAGCAGACTATCTCTCCAGAGAAAATTTCGAGAACAACCTCGGTAACATAGAAATTGTAGGGAATAAAAATAATATTGAAACAGTAAACAGCTTAGAAAATAAATCCCAACTTCCAAATATCGAAGAAATACACACAGAGCAAATTAAAGACGACATTTTAAATAAACTTAGGAATAATATTAGAGAACAGCAGCATAGTAAAACTAAGGATTTCGAACATTATTTTATTGACCCAGAAACGGATTTATTGATGTATGTCTCGCAAGATAAAAATATCATCCGCGATAACGCAATAGAACGGGTAGTGGTTCCGAAGACTTTACAAAGTAGAATTTTACTACATTTGCATAGCCCTCATCAGGGAGTAGGAAAACTGTACGATTTGGTTAGCAAACGCTATTTTTGGGTTGGAATTTATGGAGACACAAAGAATTATGTAAATTCTTGTGAGGACTGTAGGGGACTCAAAGGAGTTCACCCCCCCTTCCCATTAGGTAGGAATGTAATTCCGCACTATCCCGGAAATTTACTGTCACTTGACATTTTGGGACCTCTAAGAAGAAGTAAATATGGGAACCGGTACATTTTGACTGTGGTATGTCATTTTAGCAGGCACGCGGAACTTTATCCGATAGATAACATTACGGCAGACACCATTGCAACAAAATTAATTACGTATGTAACTACTTACGGCAAAAGTGAATTTGTGTTGACGGACCGCGGGAGCCAATTTACTAGCCAATTATTCAAAGCTATACTTGATAAACTAGATATACATGCAAAATTAACTTCAGCAGCGAATCCGAGAACAAACGGAATCTCAGAAAGAATTAATTCAGCCATAAAACGTGCAATCGAGTGTTACAAACAAGACGATTGGGAAACAGCCGTAGGAATTCATAAAGCATGTTATAATGCAGTAGACCACCCAGCCACAGGTATGTCACCGAACTTCTTGTTCTTTTCACGGGACTTACCATTATTTATGGACATCGTACCAAATAACGCGGAAGAGACTCAAAATTATATACGAAATCAACCTCAAAAGCTGGAAACTATGGCCGTAGCATACAAACAAGCCTACGAAAATTTAATCCGCACACAAGAGATACAGGAGGAAAAATATTTACAAAAAGCAAAATTTAGAAAACTAGAATTAGGCCAAAAAGTTTTTGTCAAAAACATTCCAAACTTCGGAAAAAAACGTTTTAGAGGCCCGTATAGAATAATAGAAAAACTAACAACCCACTTATTTTTATTAAAACTAATTAAAGATCCTAGGGCAAAGCCAATCAAAATAAATATAAATCGCATATATGAAATGCCTGATAGGAGACCGCATTTATTGCATGAAACACAGTTCGACGCGGAAAGCCAACCGTTTACGGGAAGATACGCTCAGAGCGTCTTACAAAACATTGCGCCGGAGATAAGCGTTGCCACCGCGGAAGCTGATGATCGCTCCTTCGAGGGCATTCTCCCATTTCAACTCGAATTGGAAGAAAGCCTCTCTCCGAGGAGGGAAACGGAAGTCCGCTCCCCCCTCCCGCCAGAACAGATTCAAGAGAGACAGCAAAGCGTCGCAGACAGTTCGGTAGAAGGGCCTGGTCAACCGACTATTACTATCACAGAGAATACAACGAACACTGACAAAGTTAGCTCAAATAATTTAAATAATCCCCAAGAGGAGGAGAACGTAGAAAATATACATAAACAGAAATCAACCGTTTACGGGAGAGTATTTCGCAACTCTCATTATAATCTGAGGCCACGGAAAATAAAATAACATGAATAGGTCAGTGGAAAATAATTTAAAGTTACACGTAGGTCACGTAAATAGAAGTTAAAATAATACCGATTAAAATTAATCCAGAGAAAAGGTTATCTCAGTAAAGACTTAGAGGAGTAAAACGAAATGTAACAAGAATTCTTTATGATTAACGTGCCATTATAAATAATATTTAAAGAAATAACCGTAAAAGTGAGGCAATTAAATTAAACTTTCACGTAATTTAAAAACTTAGGGAGTTAAGGTAAGATAAACTGAGATGCAGGCGTCTAAAGTTTAAATGACCGGACAGACAGAGCGATCGGCTGTCAGTCGAACAACCTAAGCAAATCTAATTACTAAAATAAGTAATTTAAACTTTAAGTAAGCAAATCTAAGCACCCAAGCGAAACAAGTACATTAAACTGTAATCCTAAAAAAAAAAAATAAGAGTAATTTCACTCACGGAACTTCCAGAAAAATTAATATGTGTAATCCAATTTGTATAAATCCGTTGTGCAGCACACAAAGAGAAAGCACACTGCCGCGTTGACTTTGAATTTTTTTCGACTCTACTCGCTCTAGTCACATGACAAGCGGAAGCAAATCACGTACGCGGTTTCAATTAGAGAGAATTACCGTAGGACAGAATCAAAGACAGCGTCTGTTATTGGCCCACGTAAACAGAAAGAAAAGAAAAAAAAACTTTTGTCAGGTCGTACGAAAAGTGACCGCTGCTAGCGTAGGATGTATACGGCGGTACAAGCCTTTACCGGGGATGGCAATTTTAAACCGGACAGCCGGGTGTTACGTAAGGAGGGGAATCAAAAATGATTAGAAATGATTAGAGGATTAATTAGAAATGATTAGAGAAATTAATTAGGAATGAATAAAGAAATGGTTAGAGAATTAAGTAGAAATTAGTAGAAAAATTATTAGGAATGAATAGAGAAATTATTAGAGGATTAATTAGAAATGATTAGAGAAATTAATTAGAAATGAATAGAGAAATGGTTAGAGAATTAAGTAGAAATTAGTAGAAAAATTATTAGGAATGAATAGAGAAATGGTTAGAGGATAGATTGTGGTGATTGATTAAGGTCTAGAATGAAATAAGACATTTAAGAGAGCTCTTGTAAATAAGAATAAATAATTCTTAAGAAAACAAACATTCCTTGTTCAATAAGAATTTCTATAAAGAATATGTATATAAATGATTAATGTAAAATAAAGGTGATTAAGATAAAATAAATGTATTTAATGTAAAATAAGTAGGTTAAGAATGTAGAAAACATTAAAAGTTAAATGTTCTCTGGTACAATGCAGTGGACAGAGTTCAAGGACTCCAAAGCTCCTAAGTCTAGTTGTATATTAAAGTACGAATAGAATGTCTAATCTGAAATTACATCAGCTTTTTTTATATTGATAAAGTACATTGTGGAAAAAAAAACTATGTGCATTTACATACCCTAACTATGATTACTGCAGAAGTTTGCAGACACGGATCCGGTCTTCAAAAAACGAAAGTTGCCATTATAAAGACGTTTGCAGCAACAAAGGCGTAGTTTTACAGCTCACATAAGCCTTTACCAGCACATGTATGCAGCATCATTAACCGAAAACGAAATCATGCCTTCCTTGGACCAAAGGGTACCAAACAATGCAACTTCATTTTCATCGTTTAGTGCAACGTTGTAATGCAACTGCATTTTTATCGTTTAATGCAACGTCTTAGTGCAACTCCATGTTCGCAGTGTTAAGTGCAACGTCATTTACACAGTTTTAGTGCAACTTCTTTTTATAAAGTGATGTCACAGCTGATCCTGCTCAGAGAATATTCCTTCCATATGGAATATCACTAATTTTGTCACAGCCTACAGAACAATATCAATCCTTTAGTGTATAATGTGAACGAACAATTGTTCCCAATTCATGTGTTCTCATGACAAACTTTCATATTTTGTGAACACAAGTAACAGACTGGAAAGTACAATCAGTATGCTACATTAGACAGTGACAATATTTACGCCAACGGACAGTGACAATATTTATACCATACGGACAGGGACAATCTCGCACCTTAATTAGTTCTTGGACATACATGGAGAGACAGAATATTTCCATACCTATAGGGCGTGTCATTATGTATATAATTTAATGTATAATTTTATTGTTAAATGTTATTGTTATCTCTGTTTATATATGTATACTGTGCATAATTTGTAACCCTTTATTCTTTTGGTAGTTTAAGCTTTTGAAAAAGAAACTTGGTTTCTTTTCCCTTGTTTGGGGGAAGCCAGTGTCGTGGGACAGTATTGGAATATTCCTGTCGCCACTTCACTTCTAGAAAGTATTACCCCCCCCCCCCCCCTCTCTCTCCGTGGAAACGGTTGACATTCCATGGCTATGAGTAAGAGACCAGCTGCAGTGGTGAGAAAATGGCAAAGGACGCTATCTTATTTTTAAATAAAATGGACACCTGCAAGAGGGCTAGAGCCCCCCAATTTTTAGCCAACCCTTGGGAAGGGGCCAAATCCAGTGATTCGATGGAGCCCGGCCGCGTCACTGAATTTATGGGTTTTCGAACCTATAGCGACCAAGCGTCAGTTATGGAGCCCGGCCAGGGGGCCGTCCGAGATCCCGACGAAGAGAAGAAGAGTTGAGAGAGAACTCAGTTGGTGATTTTCAGAGTTTAGACTGGGTCGTCTAATAACCGACGGATGAGTGCCACCTCGATGCCGTCCTGCCGTACCTAAAAGGGGTAAGTCCTTTTGTCCTCTCCCACTGCAGACTGAGTATCAGAGAATATATATTATTTAATAAGGAAGTTAACTGCCTAACTTGAGGGCTATTATGATATTTAATTTAACTAGAGAGGGGGAAATGATCAGATCGATCATTATCCAATACCTACTTAGCGAATGTAAATATGTTCTATGTAATTAAGATGACATTTTGTGGTTTTTTAAATTCTAAGTAACAAGTTTTGAATATAAGTATTTTAAAATAAAAGCTTTATTAACTTTTAATTAGTATTTATTGTGTGTTCTCGTGATGCATTTTCTAATTAATCAGAACCTGGAGATATGCTCGGTAATCGAGCAAGTGGCGTGCAGAAGTACGATTAACGGCCAATGTGTAATTGTAAGATTTCAGCGGAGCCACGCCACACCGGACTACATCTAATCCATTTGATGTTAGAGTCAATTTTATCTCCTCGATGTCATAGCTAGTTGGTAGCCCCTTCAAAACTACCTTTTTTGGCCTTTCAGTTTTGAGGTTTAAGCTATGGAAGGGGATTTTCTCGCTAGCCAAATGGCGCTGAACAACCCTATAGGAGTCAGCGTCATTGGGTATCAGTTTGAGCATATCTCCTGTCAATTTTCCAGATACTTTATTTCCTGTTATTTCATTTAGCTTTTTAAGGAGAGCCTGGTAGTTATCTCTAAACTTTATGAAAAAACACTCTGCTTTTGGTTCTTTTTTATCTACATTCATAACATTATCTCTTCCACTATTTTCAACCGCTTTAGGTTTAGGTGCACTTTTAAATTGCACAGGTTGTGCAGCAATTTCAGCATAAGTCCTAGTTCTAACATTTTCATTTTCAGTTACAACACTATCACTAACCTTTTCATTTACAACACTATCACTAGGTTTTAAGTTTCCATCCTGGTTTTTAGTAGGCGTTCCCTTAGTGGGAGACTCCTCTATCCTAGGCCTTTTACATGGATTTACCACCGTTTCAGTTTTGTCAGAAAGTTTAATTTCATTAATTAATCCTATTTCTAGCAGTTTAGCTTTAACTTCAACATTATTAACACATACATTACTATCCTCAAATGATTTAAAGATTACGTACATTTCACTATCCTTAAATTTAGTCATGTCACGGTAAGACAAAAAAGAATACACAAAATTGAACGAACCTATAATCCGGGAGACTTGGTCCTGTTCTTGTTCGATGAGTCCATTCTTGAGCATATCCCTGATATGCAGAGTCAGCGTGTAGATAACCAGTCCTAAGAAGTTGACGACTTGCATCACATCAATTGGCCACGTGAAACACGATCCATCCTGCGGCAGAGAGTCACTGTACAAGTTCATGGCATCCTTGAGAGGCCGAGCACAATCTCCATCAAGTTCACTAGCAGTGATCCTCGTAAGCTCCAGATGATCCTTGTCCAAATCCATATCTTCAGTTGAGAACAATCCAAAAAGTCACTACCACATGTAGGGCACACGTGGTAAATCCAAAAAATGAGATAGCACGAAAGCACAAAATGGCGGAAAACCGCACACAGTCAAGTTGAAAAATTACTCGGCCCGACGTGCTCTATCGTAAATTGAACACGCCCAAGCGCAAGCAAGAAAAGTCACCAAAAGGTAATAGCAGCAGCTTAGCAAAATCACAACCTCACACTTCGAAGTCTGAGCTCCGAATGAAATGACAAGTTATCTTAACTTGCAGCGTCCGTATTTAAAGGTGCAGCGTACTTGAGGAAACAACAGTTATTTTACGATAATTTCTGAAACTGTGAACGATTTTATGAATAATATATTTTTTAAATATTTATGGTAAATTATAAATATTTAAAATTTACACAAAGTCTTGGAAATTTTGATAAGTTTTGTTTCTAAGTCTACACATTGGTTTGTTTACTACAAGAAATTACAGCGACCAAAAATCCAGACGCACCCATATAAAGTTATTTTAACAAATTACATTGTGTTTTAATTCAATTAAAAGGACAAAAATAGTAGCATATACATAATTAATTATAATTAAATATCTAACGTTAATGTAACATAACACTAAGAATCGGTCTTTTAAAAACCACTCAGATGTCTTGAGTAGCCGATATTTATAACTGCTACGCGGTTGGTCAGGGGGAACGGGACATACCAAGTTTGTTGGAATAAAAACCACAGAACCGAAAGCAGAAGTATAGCCGATTGACCCCCGGTACTGTTGTAATACATACCTTGTGGCTGTCCGTGCCCTACATGCAATATGGCACAAAGACGATTATCTTAAAAATCCCCCAAGATTAAATATATTCATTCATTCAAATCCATTATGACACTCGCTCTTCCAGAAAGTCATTTTCCGTCACTTATAGCGACGTAGAATATTTCTATCACTAATCGGGTGAAAAAAAAAATCGAAATTTCTTTTTTTGTATATTCGCGTCGCATTAAATGAAAAAAAAATCCTAAAAGTCAGAAAACAACACCGGACAATTTTGTTTTAAAACGAGCAAAATTTATAAATTTAACGATCGAAAATTTAAGAGCGTAATGATTTTTTTCCAGCGATGTCGGAATATAAAAAAAGGATTCCGATAGAATACATGCTTTTCTAGATAAACCTGAAAAATCAGGATTAGGAGTTACCGTTTAAAGTTCGTTGAAATGATCGACTTCCGTTCTTTACGATAAGAATTAAAAATTAATTGTCAAAACTTTTCTGATCACTACGAATGGAGTGATGTGAAAATTGCTCAATCAATTGAAAAAAGAAAGAGAAAAAAATAGAGAAGCCGCCCAAAACTCTGGATTTGTATGTGAATAAGGCAGACAGACATACCAATATAATTTAATTTTATAGATATTCAGGTCTTTTTACTTTCCTTATATACATAATGTATAAGGAAAGTATTGTGACGGGGTCGAAAATACGAAATCGAGTTTTCGACGGGAGAGCACGTTTCAAGCATCCCTGATCACGAATCAAACATTTTTGAAGTTGTGTTTGTGTGTGTGTGAAAGTATGTGTGTGTGTGTGTCAGTGAGCCTGTGGAGACGATAACTGACGAACGAATGGACCTATTCGAACGAAATTTGGTACAAAAATCACAATCCGTAAACACTGGAAGCCTATTGCTTTTATGCGCAATCGAATGTTCAAAACCTCCCTAAATTTTCGAATGAAATTTTGAAAAAATCGTCAAAAAATCAAAACCGCTAATAAAGTTACACAAATAGACATTTCTTATGTAATTTTTCATTAGAAAACGATTGGCATAAATTTTGGAACGCTAACATGAACCGTTCTTGAGATATTGCACATTTTTCAAAAAAAAATTATTAAAAAGTTATATAAAATAAAAAGTAAAATTATTTCCTATTGAGAAACATGTTCACTTTTCATATGTAATACCCTGCGATAAATTGGGTGACATCATTCTCGTGGATCTAGCTCATTCCATTCATGAAAAAAGATACTTTGAGTAATACTTTTGTATTTGAACGCCAATAGTCATTTATCTGCTGCAAGAATAACTATTTATCCGTCCATAACGCTTGGCGAGATTTCTGCGAAGAATTTGGCGGAATGTCGCCAACTTGGCGACATTTTTAACTGTTGCCAAAGTAACAAAAATCTCGCGAAATTGTTAAAAATGGCGCTAAATCAATGAAAATGACGACTAATTGAAGAAAATTCAATATCATGGAAAGAATATAAGTATCTACTATAAGAATACCGTTTTTTTAGCTGTAAAAGTAGTAAATTCATTGCATTATATAAAGAAAATCATGTGTTGCCTACATCAGATTATTTTTTGTTATATTCGGATACCCGACGTAACCTCAACTTTTTTCAATATTATTAGTTTAATTCATTTAAAAAATGTATAGATTCCATAGAAAATGCTTCTTTTCAAAGGCAATTGCATATAACAATGTAGCAATTACAAACACTAACAGAATGTAACGCATTTTAGAAAATTAAAAAGCTTTTAAAACAACAGAAAATTCTTTACTGAAGGAAATATGAACTCAAAATAATATATTGCCATTACTTTTCAGGGATCTTTATATCTATTCGTGTTTTTAATTAACCGTTTATACAAAAATTAAATTACCACTATGTTATATATAAATGAATTTATATAAGTCAATATAATTTAAATTAACTGGAGTATCGCTCAACTCAACTTTCTCATACAAGAATCCATTTTAGTAGTTTTTTGTTTTTCAAATTTTAAAAGACAAAATTTGGAAAATCGTTATCCTGGGTCTAATTGATTATAATTATAGCGTGTTACCCTTCGTTTTAAAGAGCTTTTAAAAAGTATTTCGATCGATACCATACTTGGTAATGTACCCTTCCCGGGGGGGGGGGAAGTAACTTGCCCCATAGGGGGTTAATGATATCACGAACAAAAAAGTTGCATCGCGGCTATTTTTCACAACAATGATTGAAGCTATTTAGTCTCATGATCTTTGAGCCATAAATAACCCCTTTTATGTATTGTTAAGCCAAATTTTTTCCTATGCTGCCATGTTTAAAAAATATGAAAGTTCGAAAAAACTTTGAAGTTTTAGTTCGATTTTAAAAAAGTTTTATTCAGTTCTAGATTTTTTAATAACAAAGCTGGATATAACGTTTTATGAAAATACATTAATATCATTTGCGGCCGTTATTGTGTACACAAGAAATCGACCACAGACAGACGGACATCACTCCGAAAATAGTCAAAACGTGTTCAGAAAATTTTAAAATATATATTGGCATCATAATCTCGAAAACGTAAATTTTCGTGAAAACAACACTTTGTCAATGCTACGCATGAGAAAGTAAAAATTCAAAGTAATGTTAAGGCGTAGCCCCCGTTGCTACGGTTAAGAATTTGATTATTTTAGAACTAAGCAACGGCCACTTAGACCACGCCCCTATTCGGAGTGGAGTCTACGCAAGGTTCTTCTATATCCACCTTTTTTCTAAAAATAAAAAGGAATGAGTATAATTTTAATTGAATATTTCTTTAATATTCATGGTCTATAAGTGATTTATGTTTTCCCTATGATTATTTGAAATATAAATTTTCAGTTATAGTAGAAAATTTAAAACGGAAATTCCTTTGATATTGTTAGCTCTAATGAAATCATAGTGATAACACTGCTGAACAGAATAACAGTATAGATGCATTTTCAAATGCGTATATTTTAACGCGATCGTCCGAAATGAGCCGGAATTCTGACGATAATGCATTCGCGAGAGAGATTCTCGTTGAAATGCGGATTTGAATACCTTTCAAGTTATTTTAACTTGCAGCTTCCGTATTTAGAGAAGCAGCGTTCTTGATTAGGCATTAACCCAAGACGCCAACCAATTCATCAACTTGTGAACGACTTTATGAAAAATATGTTTTTAAAATATTTATGGTTGATATAATAAAAATTTTAAATTTATGCAAAGTCATGGATTTACACGAATTTTGATAAGTTTTGTTTCCAAGCCTACCCACTGGTTTCCTGCAAGAAATTACAGTGACCAAAAATCCAGACGGACCTTAAACAAAGTTATTTTAACAAATTACATTGTGTTTAATTCAATTGAAAAATCAAAAATATTGGCATATACATAATTAATTATAATTAAATATCTTACGTTAGTGTAACATAACACTACGAAGCGGTCTTTTGAAAACCATTCAGATGTCTTGAGTAGGCGGTATTCACAATCGCTATGCGGTTAGTCAGGGCGAACGAGACATGCCAAATTTGTTGGAATAAGAGCGATAGACCCGAAAGCGGGAGTATAGCCGATTGTCCCCGGTACAGTTGTAATACATACGTGGTACCATACGTTACATACAATATGGCACGAAGATGATTATCTTAAAAATCTTCCAAGATTGAATATAATCATTCATTCAAATCCATTATGACACTTGCTCTTCCAGAAAGTCATTTTCCGTCATTTATAGCGACGTAGAATATTTCTATCACTAGTCGGGTGAAAAAAATTGGAAATTCCGTTTTCTATATCCGCGTCGCATTAAACGGAAAAAAATCCAAAAATTCAGCAAATAACGCCGGATCATTTTGTTTTAAAACGAGCGAAATGTAGAAATTTAATGATCGAAAATGTAAGATCGTAATGATATTTTTCCAGCGATGTCGGAAGAAGGGATTCCAATAGAATACATACTTTTCTAAATAAACATGGGAAATCAAGAAAAGGATACAGTTTCCGTTTAAAGCTCGTTGAAATGATCGACTTTCGTTCTTTACGATAAGCATTCAGAAATAACTGTGATAACTTTCCAGATCACTATGAATGGAGTGACGGAAAAATTGCTCAATCAATTGAAAAAAAGAAAAAGAGAAGCTCCCCAAAAGAGTGGATTTGTATGCGAAAACGACAGATAGACATACAAATATACTTTCAATTTTATAGATATTTAGGTCTTTTTTCTGGTTATATTCGGATACTCGATTTAACCTCAACTGTTTCAATATTATTAGTTCAATTCATTTAAAGTTTTTAATAAATGTAGAGATTCCATAGAAAATACTTCAATTCAAAGGCAATTGTACATCAAAATTACAAACACCAACAGAATGTGACGCATTTTAGAAAATGATTAATCTTTTAAAACAACAGAAAATTCTTTACTGAAGGAACTCAAAATAATATATTGCCATAACTTTTCAGGGATCTTGATATCTATTCGTGTTTTGAATTGACCTGTTACACGAATAAATTACTATATATGTTATAAATAAATCAATTTAAATAAGTTAATATAATTTAAATTAACAAGATTATGGATCAACTCGACTCTCTCATACCAGAATCCATTTTAGTAGTTTTTCTTTTTCAAATTTTAGATGACAAAATTTGAAAAATCTGTATCCTGGGTCTAAATGATTACAATTATAGCGTATTACTCTTCATTTTAAAGGGTTCTTAAAAAGTATTTCGAAGGATACCATACTTGACAATGTACTTTTCCCGGGGGGAGAGTAACAATGCCTCAGATTGGGGCTAATGGTGTTATGGACATAAAAGTTGCATCGCGGCTATATTTCACAACAATGATTGAATCTATAAAGTTTCGTGATCATTGAGCCATAAATAAACCCCTTTATGCATTTCTATGTCAAATTTCGTCCAATGCTACCATGACAAAAATATATGAAAGTTCAAATATACTTCGAAGTTTTCTCTCGAATGTTAAAAAGCTCTATCCAGTTCAATTATTTATTATAACAAAGCCGGAAATAAAATTTTGTGAAAATACATGCATATTGTTTGTGGCCGTTATTGTGTGCATATTGTGTACACAAGAAATAGACCACAGACATACTGGCAGACGGACATCACTCCAAAAAGAGTCAAAACGTGTTCAGGAAATTTTAAAGCATATATTGGTATCATAATCTAGAAATCGGAAATTCTCGTTAAAACAATACTTTCTCAATATTACGTATGAGTAAGCAAAAATTCAAAGTAATGTTAAGAGTTTGATTATTTTGGAACTAAACAACGGCCACTTAGACCACACCCCTGTTCGGAGTGGAATCTACGCAAAGTTTTACTATATCCACCTTTTTACCAAAATTAAGTGGGACTGAGCATAATTTTAATTGAATATATCTTTAATATTCATGCTCTATGAGTGATTTATGTTTTTTCTATAATTATTTGAAATATAAATTTTCAGTTATAGTAGAAAATTTGAAACGGAAATTTCTTTGACATTGTTAGCTCTGATGAAATCATAGTGATAACACTGTTGAACACAATATCAGTAAAGATGCATTTTCAAATGCGTATATTTTAACGCGACCGTCTAAAATTTGCCAGAATTTTGACGATAATGCATTGACAATAATGAAAAGCAGATTTGAATCACCTTTCCGCAAAGTCATGGAAATTTTGATAAGTTTTGTTTCTAAATCTACACATTGGTTTGTTTCCTACAAGAAATTACAGTGACCAAAAATCCAGACGCACCCATATAAAGTTATTTTAACAAATTACATTGTGTTTTAATTCAATTAAAAGGACAAAAATAGTAGCATATACATAATTAATTATAATTAAATATCTAACGTTAATGTAACATAACACTAAGAATCGGTCTTTTAAAAACCACTCAGATGTCTTGAGTAGCCGATATTTATAACTGCTACGCGGTTGGTCAGGGGGAACGGGACATACCAAGTTTGTAGGAATAAAAACCACAGAACCGAAAGCGGAAGTATAGCCGATTGACCCCCGGTACTGTTGTAATACATACCTTGTGGCTGTCCGTGCCTTACATACAATATGGCACAAAGACGATTCTCTAAAAAATCCCCCAAGATTGAATATATTCATTCATTCAAATCCATTATGACACTCGCTCTTCCAGAAAGTCATTTTCCGTCACTTATAGTGACGTAGAATATTTCTATCACTAGTAGGGTGAAAAAAAAAATCGAAATTTCTTTTTTTAACACTTTACAACAAAGTTGAAAAGTGTTTATGACTTTGTTCATTCTGTCTGTCTGTCTGTCTGTCTGTCCGTTAGCACGATAACTGCCGTAAAAATGACTTTATCAAAATGAAATTTTAGTATGTTGTTCAGACGGTCTGTAGGACCTATGGGAATATAAATAAATAATATCACCCAATTAGTTTTTTATTGAACCCGGGTTGAAAAAATGAAATACATTGAACCCTATGGGACCTAATTTTTCAAACATTTTTTAAGTAAATTTAAAATTCACGAATTGCTTCGAAATTTTTAGAAAATATTCACATTATCCCATAGAATATATAAAAAAAAATTCAGTAAAATATGTTAAGTAGTTTTTTAATTAAAAATTATCTAATATAGGGAAAAAAACAAATTCAATTAAATTCTGACTTTAGAATATCTTCCAGAAAGAAAAGAATGATATATTATATAATAAATATCTCTCCATTTGTTTAAACGTTTTGCAAATGGGAGTGGCTTCACATTTTAAAATAAATTTGGTAGATAACAATTTTTCATTTTTTAAAATTTTATATAACTCTTCATGATAAATTTATTTGATGGCATTTTTAATGCACTTTCCTACGTCCTAGAGAGTTAAAATTTGGTACACAGCTTAAATTTGTTGAACATTTTATTCGACAAAAATTTGATGGATCTTTAAATATAGATCATACATTTTTTTCGAAATGGCCTGAAAATAATCCCCGTTCACTTCTATAAATCATTGTTGTAATATTGTTAAAAATTCTGATGTGGACAGCACATGTCTTTCTCTGCAGACTCATATTCGTTCATTTTATTTATTTTTTCTATGACGTCATTTGAATTAATTTAGTTGTTTTCGATGAAGTTTTTAAATATAATAAATTATCGTAGTATTATGATAGTTTTAAAAATATTACCGTGGAATGTATCGCTTTTCAGATATATTTAAACCAGGCAATTTTTATTTCAATGCCGTCATTTGAATGAAGTTCATGTTTTTCAATGAAGGTTTAATTTCTCAAATATAATAAATTAATGTAGTATTATGATAAGTTTTAAAATATTACCGAGGAATGTATTGCATTTTCGACTGTTTTAAATAAAATTGCATTGAAGTTGGAAAGTGTTTCATAATCAATGCTTTAAGCATGATTGATCTTTCTTGTTTATATTCGCGTCGCATTCAACGAAAAAAAATTCCTAAAAGTCAGAAAACAACATCGGACCATTTTGTTTTAAAACGAGCGAAATTTATAAATTTAACGATCGAAAATTAAAGATCGTAATGATTTTTTTCCAGCGATGTCGGAATATAAAAAAAGGATTCCGATAGAATACATGCTTTTCTAGGTAAACCTGAAAAATCAGGATTAGGATTTACCGATTCCGTTTAAAGTTCGTTGAAATGATCGACTTCCGTTATTTACGATAAGAATTGAAAATTAATTGTCATAACTTTTCCGATCACTAGAAGATGTGAAAATTGCTCAATCAATTGAAAAAAGAAAAAGAAAAAAGTAGAGAAGCCGCCCAAAACTCTGGATTTGTATGTTAAAATGGCAGACAGACATACCAATATAATTTCAATTTTATAGATATTCAGGTATTTTTACTTTCCTTATATACATAATGTATAAGGAAAGTATTGTGACGGGGTCGAACATACGAAATCGAGTTTTCGACGGGAGAGCACGTTTCAAGCATCCCTGATCACGAATCAAACATTTTTGAAGTGATGTTTGTGTGTGTGTGTGTGTGTGTGTGAAAGTATGCGTGTGTGTGTCAGTGAGCCTGTGGAGACGATAACTGACGAACGAATGAACCGATTCGAACGAAATTTGGTACAAAAATCACAATCCGTAAACACTGGAAGCCTATTGTTTTTATACGCAATCGAATGTTCAAAACCCCCTAAATTTTCGAATGAAATTTTGAAAAAATCGTCAAAAAATCAAAACCGCTAATAAAGTTACACAAATAGACATTTCTTATGTAATTTTTCATTAGAAAACGATTGGCATAAATTTTAGAACGGTAACATGAACCGTTCTTGAGATATTGCACATTTTTCAAAAAAAATTATCAAAAAGTTATATAAAATAAAAAGTAAATATATTTCCTATTGAGAAATATGTTCACTTTTCATATGTAATACCCTGCGATAAATTGGGTGACATCATTCTCGTGGAACTAGCTCGTTCCATTCATGAAAAAAGATACATTGAGTAATACTTTTGTATTTGAACGATGTAAGAATAACTATTTCTCCGTCCATAACGCTTGGCGAGATTTCTGCGCCGAATTTGGCGGAATGTCGCCAACTTGGCGACATTTTTAATTGTTGCCAAATTAACAAAAATCTCGCGAAATTGATAAAAATGACGCTAAATCAATGAAAATGAAGACTAATTGAAGAAAATTCAATATCGGGGAAAGAATATAAGTATCTACTATAAGAATACCGTTTTTTTTAGCTGTAAAAGTAGTAAATTCATTGCATTATATGAAGAAAGTCATGTGTTGCCTACATCAGATTTTTTTTATTACATTCGGATACCCGACGTAACCTCATCTTTTTTTCATATTACTAGTTTAATTCATTTAAAGTTTTTAAAGATGTATAGATTCCATAGAAAATACTTCTTTTCATAGTCATTTGCACATTAAAATTACAAACACCAACAGAATGTAACGCATTTTAGAAAAGAAATAAGATTAAAAAACTACAGAAAATTCCGTACTGAAGGAAATAAGACCTCAAAATAATATATTACCATTACTTTTCAAGGATCTTTAAATCTATTCGTGTTTTGAATTAACTTGTTACACGGAAACTAAATTACTATATATGTTATAAATAAATAAATTTATATAAATTAATACAATTTAAATTAATTGGGATATGGCTCAACTCAACATTCTCATACCAAAATCCATTTTAGTAATTTTTTTGTTTTTTAAATTTTAGAAGTAAAAATTTGAAAAATTGTTATCATGGATCTAAATGATTACAATTATAGCTTGTTACCCTTCATTTTATACAATTTTAGCTTGTTACCCTTCATCGTCTTTCGATTGATACCATACTTGACAATGTACCCCCCACCCACGGGGGGGGGGGGGGGCGGGTAACTTGACTTCGAGAGGGGCTAATAATGTCATGAAGAAAAAAGTTGCATCGCTGCTACTTTTCACAACAATGATTGAAGCTATAAAGTCTCGTGATCACTGAGCCATAAATAAACCCCTTTTTTGTATTGTTATGCCAAATTTTGTCCTATGCTGCCATGTCTAAAATATATAAAAGTTCGAATAAACTTCGGAGTTTCCTCTCTAATGTAAAACAGTTCTATCTAGTTCAAGATTTTCTGATAACAAAGCCGGATATAAAGTTTTGTGAAAATACATGAATATTGTTTGTGGCCGTTATAGTGTACACAAGAAATCGACCACAGATATACAGACATCACTCCAAAAATAATCAAAACGTGTTCAGGAAATTTTAAAACATATATTAGCATCATAACCGCGAAATCGAAAATTTTCGAAAAAACAATACTTTCTCAATGCTACGTATGAGAAAAGTAAAAATTCAAAGTAATGTTAAGAGTTTGATTATTTTGGAACTAAAAACAACGGCTACTTAGTCCACGCCCCTATTCGGAGTGGAATCTACGCAAAGTTCTTCCATATCCACCATTTTTCCAAAAATAAAAAGGACTGAGCATAATTTTAAATAAATATTTCTTTAAAATTCATGGTCTATAAGTGATTTATGTTTTCTCTATGATTATTTTAAATATAAATTTTCAGTGATAGTAGAAAATTTAAAACGGAAATTTATTGATATTGTTAGCTCTCATGAAATCGTAGTGATAACACTGCTGAACAGAATAACAGTAAAGATGCATTTTCAAATGCGTATATTTTAACGCGATCGTCCGAAATGAGCCGGAATTCTGACGATAATGCATTCGCGAGAGAGATTCTCGTTGAAATGCGGATTTCAATACCTTTCAAGTTATTTTAACTTGCAGCTTCCATATTTAGAGAAGCAGCGTTCTTGATTAGACATTGACAAAGGACGACAACCAAATCATCAACTTGTGAACGATTTTATGAAAAATATGTTTGTAAAATATTTATGGTAGATTATAAAAATTTTAAAGTTATGCAAAGGCATGGATTTACATGCATTTTGTTAAGTTTTGTTTCCAAGCCTACCCACTGATTTCCTGCAAGACATTACAGTGACCAAAAATCCAGACGCACCTTAAACAAAGTTATTTTAACAAATTACATTGTGTTTTAATTCAATTGAAAAAACAAAAATATTGGCATATACATAATTTATTATAATTAAATATCTAACGTTAGTGTAACATAACACTACGAAGCGGTCTTTTGAAAACCATTCAGATGTCTTGAATAGGCGGTATTCACAACCGCTATACGGTTAGTCAGGGCGAACGAGACATGCCAAGTTTGTTGGAATAAGAACGATAGACCCGAAAGCGGGAGTATAGCCGATTGACCCCGGTACAGTTGTAATACATACGTGGTACCATACGTTACATACAATATGGCACGAAGATGATTATCTTAAAAATCTTCCAAGATTGAATATAATCATTCATTCAAATAAGTCATTTTCCGTCATTTATAGCGACGTAGAATATTTCTATCACTAGTCGGGTGAAAAAAATTGGAAATTCCGTTTTCTATATCCGCGTCGCATTAAACGGAAAAAATCCAAAAATTCAGCAAATAACGCCGGATCATTTTGTTTTAAAACGAGCGAAATGTAGAAATTTAATTATCGAAAATGTATGATCGTAATGATTTTTTAATAAACATGGGAAATCAAGAAAAGGATACAGATTTCGTTTAAAGCTCGTTGAAATTATCGACTTTCGTTCTTTACGATAAGCATTCAGAAATAACTGTGATAACTTTTTCGATCACTATGAATGGAGTGACGTGAAAATTGCTCAATCAATTGAAAAAAAGAAAAAGAGAAGCTCCCCAAAACAGTGGATTTGTATGCGAAAACGACAGATAGACATACCAATATACTTTCAATTTTATAGATATTTAGGTCTTTTTTCTGGTTATATTCGGATACTCGATTTAACCTCAACTGTTTCAATATTATTAGTTCAATTCATTTAAAGTTTTTAATAAATGTATAGAAATTCCATAGAAAATAATTCTATTCAAAGGCAATTGTACATCAAAAGTACAAACACCAACAGAATGTGACGCATTTTAGAAAACAACAGAAAAAACAGAAAAACAACATATTAAAACAACAGATATATTAAAACAACAGAAAATTCTTTACTGAAGGAACTCAAAATAATATATTGCCATAACTGTTCAGGGATCGTGATATCTATTCGTGTTTTGAATTGACCTGTTACACGAATAAATTACTATATATGTTATAAGTAAATAAATTTAAATAAGTTAATGTAATTTAAATTAACAAGATTATGGATCAACTCGACTCTTTCATACCAGAATCCATTTTAGTAGTTTTTGTTTTTCAAATTTTAGAAGACAAAATTTGAGAAATCTGTATCCTGGGTCTAAATGATTACAATTATAGCGTATTACTCTTCATTTTAAAGGGTTCTTAAAAAGTATTTCGATGGATACCATACTTGACAATGTACTTTTCACGGGGGGAGAGTAACAATGCTCCAGAGTGGGGCTAATGATGTTACGGACATAAAAGTTGCATCGCGGCTATATTTCACAACAATGATTGAATCTATAAAGTTTCGTGATCATTGAGCCATAAATAAACCCCTTTATGCATTTCTATGTCAAATTTCGTCCAATGCTGCCATGTCAAAAATATATGAAAGTTCAAATAAACTTCGGAAGTTTTCTCTCGAATGTTAAAAAGCTCTATCCAGTTCTATTTTTTTTTATAACAAAGCCGGAAATTAAATTTTGTGAAAATACATGCATATTGTTTGTGGCCGTTATTGTGTGCATATTGTATACACAAGAAATCGACCACAGACATACTGGCAGACGGACATCACTCCAAAAACAGTCAAAACGTGTTCAGGAAATTTTAAAGCATATATTGGTATCATAATCTAAAAATCGGAAATTCTCGTTAAAACAATACTTTCTCAATATTACGTATGAGTAAGCAAAAATTCAAAGTAATGTTAAGAGTTTGATTATTTTGGAACTAAACAACGGCCACGCCCCTGTTCGGAGTGGAATCTACGCAAAGTTTTACAATATCCACCTTTTTTCCAAAAATAAGTGGGACTGGGCATAATTTTAATTGAATATATATTTAATATTCATGGTCTAAAAGTGATTTATGTTTTCTCTATAATTATTTGAAATATAAATTTTCAGTTATAGTAGAAAATTAAAAACGGAAATTTCTTTGATATTGTTAGCTCTGATGAAATCATAGTGATAACACTGCTGAACACAATAATAGTAAAGATGCATTTTCAAATGCGTATATTTTAACGCGATCGCCTAAAATTTTGACGATAATGCATCGACAATAATGAAAAGCAGATTTGAATCACCTTTCAAGTTATATTAACTTGCAGCGGCCGTATTTAAATTTGGAGCGTACATTAAGTGACGGAAACAACAGTTATTTTAGGATCATTTCTGAAACTGTGAACAATTTTATGAATAATATACTTTTTAAATATTTATGGTAAATAATAAATATTTAAAACTTACCCCAAAGTCTTGGAAATTTTGATAAGTTTTGTTTCTAAATCTACACATTGGATTGTTTCCTACAAGAAATTACAGTGACCAAAAATCCCATATAAAGTTATTTTAACAAATTACATTGTATTTTAATTCAATTAAAAGGACAAAAATAGTAGCATATACATAATTAATTATAACTAAATATCTAACGTTAATGTAACATAACACTAAGAATCGGTCTTTTAAAAACCACTCAGATGTCTTGAGTAGGCGATATTTATAACTGCTACGCGGTTGGTCAGGGGGAACGGGACATACCAAGTTCGTAGGAATAAAAACCACAGAACCGAAAGCGGAAGAATAGCCGATTGACCCCCGGTACTGTTGAAATACATACCTTGTGGCTGTCCGTGCCTTACATGCAATATGGCACAAAGACGATTCTCTTAAAAATCCCCCAAGATTGAATATATTCATTCATTCAAATCCATTATGACACTCGCTCTTCCAGAAAGTCATTTTCCGTCACTTATAGTGACGTACAATATTTCTATCACTAGTAGGGTGAAAAAGAAATCGAAATTTCTTTTTTTTTATATTCGCGTCGCATTAAACGAAAAAAAAATCCTAAAAGTCAGAAAACAACACCGGACCATTTTGTTTTAAAACGAGCGAAATTTATAAATTTAACGATCGAATATTTAAGAGCGTAATGATTTTTTTCCAGCGATGTCGGAATATAAAAAAAGGATTCCGATAGAATACATGCTTTTCTAGATAAACCTGAAAAATCTGGATTAGGAGTTACCGATTCCGTTTAAAGTTCGTTGAAATGATCAACTTCCGTTCTTTACGATAAGAATTAAAAATTAATTGTCATAACTTTTCCGATCACTACGAATGGAGTGATGTGAAAATTGCTCAATCAATTGAAAAAAGAAAAAGAAAAAATAGAGAAGCCGCCCAAAACTCTGGATTTGTATGTGAAAAAGGCAGACAGCCATACCAATATAATTTTAATTTTATAGATATTCAGGTCTTTTTACTTTCCTTATATACATAATGTATAAGGAAAGTATTGTGACGGGGTCGAAAATACGAAATCGAGTTTTCGACGAGAGAGCACGTTTCAAGAATCCCTGATCACGAATCAAACATTTTTGAAGTTGTGTTTGTGTGTGTGTGAAAGTATGTGTGTGTGTGTGTCAGTGAGCCTGTGGAGACCATAACTGACGAACGAATGGACCGATTCGAACGAAATTTGGTACAAAAATCGCAATCCGAAAACACTGGAAGCTTATTGCTTTTATGCGCAATGGAATGTTCAAAATCCCCTAAATTTTCGAATGAAATTTTGAAAAAATCGTCAAAAAATCAAAACCGCTAATAAAGTTACACAAATAGACATTTCTTATGTAATTTTTCATTAGAAAACGATTGGCATAAATTTTAGAACGCTAACATGAACCGTTCTTGAGATATTGCACATTTTTCAAAAAAAATTATTAAAAAGTTATATAAAATAAAAGTAAAATTATTTCCTATTGAGAAGCATGTTCACTTTTCATATGTAATACCCTGCGATAAATTGGGTGACATCATTCTCGTGGATCTAGCTCGTTCCATTCATGAAAAAAGATACTTTGAGTAATACTTTTGTATTTGAACGCCAATAGTCATTTATCTGCTGTAAGAATAACTATTTCTCCGTCCATAACGCTTGGCGAGATTTCTGCGACGAATTTGGCGGAATGTCGCCAACTTGGCGACATTTTTAATTGTTGCCAAATTAACAAATATCTCGCGAAATTGATAAACATGGCGCTAAATCAATGAAAATGACGACTAATTGAAGAAAATTCAATATCATGGAAAGAATATAAGTATCTACTATAAGAATACTGTTTTTTTAGCTGTAAAAGTAGTAAATTCATTGCATTATATAAAGAAAGTCATGTGTTGCCTACATCAGATTATTTTTTGTTATATTCGGATACCCGACGTAACCTCAACTTTTTTCAATATTATTAGTTTAATTCATTTAAAAAATGTATAGATTCCATAGAAAATACTTCTTTTCAAAGGCAATTGCATATAACAATGTAACAATTACAAACACTAACAGAATGTAACGCATTTTAGAAAATTAAAAAGCTTTTAAAACAACAGAAAATTCTTTACTGAAGGAAATATGAACTCAAATAATATATTGCCATTACTTTTCAGGGATCTTTATATCTATTCGTGTTTTTAATTAACCGTTTATACAAAAATTAAATTACCATTATGTTATATATAAATAAATTTATATAAGTTAATATAATTTAAATTAACTGGAGTATCGCTCAACTCAACTTTCTCATACCAGAATCCATTTTAGTAGTTTTTTGTTTTTCAAATTTTAAAAGACAAAATTTGGAAAATCGTTATCCTGGGTCTAATTGATTATAATTATAGCGTGTTACCCTCCGTTTTAAAGAGCTTTTAAAAAGTATTTCGATCGATACCATACTTGGTAATGTACCCTTCCCGGGGGGGGAAGTAACTTGCCCCATAGGGGGTTAATGATGTCACGAACAAAAAAGTTGCATCGCGGCTATTTTTCCCAACAATGATTGAAGCTATTTAGTCTCATGATCTTAGAGCCATAAATAACCCCTTTTATGTATTGTTATGCCAAATTTTGTCCTATGTTGCCATGTTTAAAATATATGAACGTTCGAAAAAACTTTGAAGTTTTAGTTCGATTTTAAAAAAGTTTTATTCAGTTCTAGATTTTTTGATAACAAAGCCGGATATAACGTTTTGTGAAAATACATTAATATCATTTGCGGCCGTTATTGTGTACACAAGAAATCGACCACAGACAGACGGACATCACTCCGAAAAAAGTCAAAACGTGTTCAGAAAATTTTAAAATATATATTGGCATCATAATCTCGAAAACGTAAATTTTCGTGAAAACAACACTTTGTCAATGCTACGCATGAGAAAGTAAAAATTCAAAGTAATGTTAAGGCGTAGCCCCCGTTGCTACGGTTAAGGGTTTGATTATTTTACAACTAAGCAACGGCCACTTAGACCAAGCCCCTATTCGGAGTGGAGTCTACGCAAGGTTCTTCTATATCCACCTTTTTTTTTAATAAAATGGACTGAGTATAATTTTAATTGAATATTTCTTTAATATTCATGGTCTATAAGTGATTTATGTTTTCCCTATGATTATTTGAAATATAAATTTTCAGTTATAGTAGAAAATTTAAAACCGAAATTCCTTTGATATTGTTAGCTCTAATGAAATCATAGTGATAACACTGCTGAACAAAATAACAGTAAAGATGCATTTTCAAATGCGTATATTTTAACGCGATCGTCCAAAATGAGCCGGAATTCTGACGATAATGCATTCGCGAGAGAGATTCTCGTTGAAATGCGGATTTCAATACCTTTCAAGTTATTTTAACTTGCAGCTTCCGTATTTAGAGAAGCAGCGTTCTTGATTAGGCGTTAGCCGAAGATGTGAAACAACTCATCAACTTGTGAACGATTTTATGAAAAATATGTTTTTAAAATATTTATGGTAGATAATAAAAATTTTAAATTTATGAAAGTCATGGATTTACATGAATTTTGATAAGTTTTGTTTCCAAGCCTACCCACTGGTTTCCTGCAAGAAATTACAGTGACCAAAAATCCAGACGCACCTTAAACAAAGTTATTTTAACAAATTACATTGTGTTTTAATTCAATTGAAAAAACAAAAATATTGGCATATACATAATTAATTATAATTAAATATCTAACGTTAGTGTAACATAACACTAAGAAGCGGTCTTTTGAAAACCATTCAGATGTCTTGAGTAGGCGGTATTCACAGCCGCTATGCGGTTAGTCAGGGCGAACGAGACATGCCAAGTTTGTTGGAATAAGAACGATAGACCCGAAAGCGGGAGTACAGCCGATTGACCCCGGTACAGTTGTAATACATACGTGGTACCATACGCTACATACAATATGGCACGAAGATGATTATCTTAAAAATCTTCCAAGATTGAATATAATCATTCATTCAAATCCATTATGACACTTGTTCTCCCAGAAAGTCATTTTCCGTCATTTATAGCGACGTAGAATATTTCTATCACTAGTCGGGTGAAAAAAATTGGAAATTCCTTTTTCTATATCCGCGTCGCATTAAACGGAAAAAATTCCTACAATTCAGCAAATAACGCCGGATCATTTTGTTTTAAAACGAGCGAAATGTAGAAATTTAATGATCGAAAATGTAAGATCGTAATGATTTTTTTCCAGCGATGTCGGAAGAAGGGATTCCAATAGAATACATACTTTTCTAAATAAACAGGGGTAATCAAGAAAAGGTTACAGATTCCGTTTAAAGCTCGTTGAAATGATCGACTTTCGTTCTTTACGATAAGCATTCAGAATTAACTGTGATAACTTTCCCGATCACTATGAATGGAGTGACGTGAAAATTGCTCAATCAATTGAAAAAAAGAAAAAAGAGAAGCTTCCCAAAACAGTGGATTTGTATGCGAAAATGACAGATAGACATACCAATATACTTTCAATTTTGTAGATATTTAGGTCTTTTTTCTGGTTATATTCGGATACTCGATTTAGCCTCAACTGTTTCAATATTATTAGTTCAATTCATTTAAAGTTTTTAATAAATGTAGAGATTCCATAGAAAATACTTCTATTCAAAGGCAATTGCACATCAAAATTACAAACACCAACAGAATGTGACGCATTTAAGAAAATGATTAATCTTTTAAAACAACAGAAAATTCTTTACTGAAGGAAGTATGAACTCAAAATAATATATTGCCGTTACACTTCAGGGATCTTTATATCTATTCGTGTTTTGAATTAACCTTTTACACGAAAAATAAATTTCTATATATGTTATAAATAAATAAATTTAAATAAGTTAATATAATTTAAATTAACAAGATTATGGATCAACTCGACTCTTTCATACCAGAATCCATTTTAGTAGTTTTTGTTTTTCAAATTTTAGAAGACAAAATTTGAAAAATCGGTATCCTGGGTCTAAATGATTACAATTATAGCGTATTACTCTTCATTTTAAAGGGTTCTTGAAAAGTATTTCGATGGATACCATACTTGACAATGTACTTTTCACGGGGGAAGAATAACATGCCCCAGAATGGGGCTAATGATGTTACGGACATAAAAGTTGCATCGCGATTATATTTAACAACAATGATTGAATCTATAAAGTTTCGTGATCGTTGAGCCATAAATAAACCCCTTTATGCATTTCTATGTCAAATTTCGTCCAATGCTACCATGTCAAAAATATATGAAAGTTCAAATAAACTTCGAAGTTTTCTCTCGAATGTTAAAAAGCTCTATCCAGTTCTATTTTTTTTATAACAAAGCCGGAAATAAAATTTTGTGAAAATACATGCATATTGTTTGTGGCCGTTATTGTGTGCATATTGTGTACACAAGAAATCGACCACAGACAAACTGGCAGACGGACATCACTCCAAAAACAGTCAAAACGTGTTCAGGAAATTTTAAAGCATATATTGGTATCACAATCTAGAAATCGGAAATTCTCGTGAAAACAATACTTTCTCAATATTACGCATGAGAAAGTAAAAATTCAAAGTAATGTTAAGGCGTAGCCCCCGTTGCTACGGTTAAGGGTTTGATTATTTTAGAACTAAGCAACGGCCACTTAGACCACGCCCCTATTCGGAGTGGAGTCTACACAAGGTTCTTCTATATCCACCTTTTTTCTTAAAATAAAAAGGACTGAGTATAATTTTAATTGAATATTTCTTTAATATTCATGGTCTATAAGTGATTTATGTTTTCCCTATGATTATTTGAAATATAAATTTTCTTATATTATAGTAGAAAATTTAAAACGGGAATTCCTTTAATATTGTTAGCTCTAATGAAATCATAGTGATAACACTGCTGAACAGAATAACAGTATAGATACATTTTCAAATGCGTATATTTTAACGCGATCGTCCGAATTGAGCCGGAATTTTGACGATAATGCATTCGCGAGAGAGATTCTCGTTGAAATGCGGATTTGAATACCTTTCAAGTTATTTTAACTTGCAGCTTCCGTATTTAGAGAAGCAGCGTTCTTGATGAGGCATTCATCGAAGGCGTCCACCAACTCATCAGCCAGGGATGCTGGTTACGTGCTGGAGTGCCTAGCCCGAAGGCTTTTACCTCCGGTCTGTGGATAAAGTATTAACACATGTCATCATTTGTGCGAAATTGATCTGATTCATACAAAAAAGGACACAAAGTCCAGCCTTCCTTATTGGAGGGAGAGTGAAAACTAAGGTGCAGCGGTGCTGCCATCTAGAGGCAAGTTGGGATACAACTTGCAGCATTGGTTACAAGCTGAGGGGGGAGGAGTTTGCGAGATAGATGCTAAAAGAATGTAAGAGGTTAAAGAGTTGCACAATAAGCAGACTGGGAATGCTAGAAAAATTAAAACGATGCTTAGGGAGGTTCATACAAGACTGCACGGGGACGCTTTTTATTCGCCCGCGGGTCATAGTCCTGGAGATTAAACAGAGATTCATTCGGTATTTTTGGTATGTCTCTAAAGAATTTTGTAGTTTGTTTTTTAATAGCCTGTTTAATAGTTTTTACTTTAAAGTCTTTGTGAATTATATCATTACGTAAGTAACGAGGGGCTTTCCTGATGATTCGGAGTATCCTGTTCTGTTCCACTTGAAGTTTTTGAATATTCGATTTACATGCAAACCCCCAAATCGGGCATGCATATAAGAGAATTGGCTGCATAATGCTCTTGTATAAGAGAATCTTATTGCTAATGTCGAGGTCTTTTGAAAATAAAAGATGATTTAGTGCTCCTACGAGCTTTTTAGTTTTTTTGACAATGTACTCAAAGTGCGTACGCCAAGTAAGCCGGCTATCCAAATGGACACCGAGGTACTTGGCAGTACGCGAAAAAGGGATAGGCTGATTTTTGAACATTAAGGGGGGGGGGATACGGGCTCCAGAGAGAAAGACTGCCTGCGATTTGGATGCGTTTATCTTGATTTTCCAATTATCGTAATATTTTATAAGTATGCTGATATGATTCTGTAACTGGGTGTGGAGATAATTAATATTTTTGTTGGAGGATATAATACACGTGTCGTCTGCATATAAGCAAAGGGTGGTGTGAGGGGCGCGGGGGATATCATTTACATACAGATTAAAAAGAAGGGGCCCTAGAATGGATCCTTGCGGAACGCCTGCGTTGATGGTTTTAATTTCGGAGAGGGTATTTAGAGTTCGCACATGGAACTTTCTTTTTAGTAGATACGAATTTATAATTTGGATGAAGGGGGGGGGGGGAAGTTAAGTTTAATTAATTTGTAGATTATTCCAGGGGTCCACGTCTTGTCGAACGCCTTTTCGACGTCCAGCAGAAGGGCACCTACGTGATTTTTATTTTTAATGGCATTAGCAGTGAATTCAACTACTCTGAGAAGCTGATGGGTGGTGGAGTGCATGGGTCTGAATCCAAATTGCTCTGGGATAATGATATCTTTTTCATTTATAAATTTATAAAGCCTGTTCTGAATGATTCTTTCTGTGATTTTACTCAGGGATGGGAGGAGGGAAATGGGACGGTATGACACAGGGTTAGAGGCGTCAGCTCCGGGCTTTAAACAGGGGATTACGACAGCAGTTTTCCAGCAAGCCGGAAAGTGGCAGAATTTAAGAATTGAGTTGATCATTAAAACTATGTAAAAGATAATGTTAAGCGGTAGGGCCTTAAGGGCTCTATTAGAGATTTTGTCTATTCCAGGGGATTTTTTGTTCTTCAATTTATGAATGATTTCAGTTACTTCTTCAACAGAGGTGGGAGGGACCAGAGGAGGGGGGGGGGACAAGAGAAAACTGTTAACTGTAGACTGCACATGAGTATGAAAAGCGTTGTTCGGGATATCAATCGCAAATTGCTTCTCGTAGCAATTTGCGATAGCATTTGCTTTGTCCCGTTCTGAAAAAGCGGTGCCAGTGGACGAGAGGAGGGGGGGGAGCTGCGAATAGGGTTTCTTAATTCTTTTAATCTCTTTCCAGATGCTATTGTCAGAAGGGGAGAGGGACTCAATATAATTTTTCCAATTATTTTGGTTGTGCTTTTGAATGGCAATTCTAATATTTTTATTTACGGAGTTAAGGTGGGTTTTAGTGCGGGGGTCTCTAGTTACTTGCCAGAGGCGGCGAACAAAATTTCTATACACAATCTGAGTTTGGATGTTATGCGGAAGGGAGTTGTAGCGGGGGGGGGGGGGGGGGACGAGAGGAGGAAGCTTTAGACAGGGAGTTTTGAATTTCGAGGGTGATTTTTTGGGCAGCTTTATCAATGTCAGCAGGGCAGTTAATATTAGGGATGAGCAGGGTGGTGTTTCTAAGGTTTGATTTGAAATTATTCCAATCGACACAGGAAGGGAGGCTGGAGACAGGGAGAAGGGAGTTTAGCTGAAGGGTGAGGAGGATGGGGAGGTGGTCAGAGCTAAATTCATTAAGAGTTTCAATTGTATAAGGAAGATGGATATTTTTAAGAAGGCCGAGGTCTATGGTGGAGGGGTAAGGGGAATGCGAGTAGTGGGTGGGCAGGGCAGGGACTGCAAGATGAATTCCAGTAGCAGAGATGAATTTTTGCAGAGCAGTACCGTAGGTGTTTCTTCTGCGGCAATTCCAGAGGGGGCTATGTGCATTATAATCACCCAACAGGATGGCACGGTGATTGATATTACTGATACTTTGCAGGTCAGGGGTAATGTCTATTCTGCTGGCAGGTTTTATGTAGATGGACCCAATAATGATGGGCGGGTGGTTCGGTAGAGAGAGCTGAATCATTTTATTTTCAATTACAGTAGTATTGACCGGATTTAATTCATGGTGAGGGATGTTATGCTTAATGTAGACAGAAACTCCGCCTGCATGGGAGGGTTGATTATTAGATGGGTTATTTCTCAGAGCCGTATAATTATAGTAATTTGCAATTTTGAGGGGGCGGGGACGGAGGCCAGGTCTGACTTCTTGAATAAGTATTATATCAATGCTATTATTCTGTACAAAGGAACGCAGTTCAGTGATTTTGCCACGGAGCCCATTGGCGTTCCACGACAATATGTTTAGGTGACTGAAGGTTTTACTCGCCATGGCGGGGGGGGGGGACTGTACTAAATACCTCTCCGAGGGCAGATATGATGTTTAATAATTTATCTAGTGGATTAATTGGTTTGTTAATTGTTTCTTTAATTTGATTTATGAAGTTTTTGATTTTATTAAAATTTAAATCTAAGTCAGTAAACATTTGTTTGAATTCCTGAATAATCTGTATTATATCTTTGATTTGAGAAGTTGAGGATGTTTCATTGTTAGTCTTTTCGTTCAAGTTTTCTGCAGCTAGGGGGGGGGGCAGGGGAGATGTAAGAATGTACGGCAATTTGCTGTAGGGTTTGCTTTCTAGCATTGGCTACAATTTGATTTCTTGGGATGAGTTTAAGGGAGGGGGGGGGGAGCTGAAATACTTTGGTTGGACTTTTGAACTGCCGCGATTTCCGCAAAGGATCTGTTTTCGTTCTGGTTTATGGTGGTGGAGGTTTGGCTGACATTAGTTCTATTGTTTTCCTGCTGTTTAGTTTGTTCTGGTATAGTAGTTTGAAGGCGGGGGAAGTCTGAGGGCTGTAGATTAGGTGGGCTGCTTCTGGGGGGGGGGGGGACAGGCAAGTTTGCATTATTTGGCATTTGATTTTTATTTTGTGGGTTAGCGGGGCAAAGTCTGAAATTAGCCGGGTGTGGTCCCTTGCAATTTGCACATTGTGCAGGGGTGTCTTTTGATTTCGTGCATTCTCTGGTATGGTGCCCTAGCCCGCATTTAAGACATCTTGGTGGCAGTCTGCAGCATTCGCTGGAATGTCCAAACCGCTGACAGCGGTAGCACATTTTAATTCCCCTCGAATCAAAGTTTGTTACTCGTATTGTCATATCTAGAACAGAGGTGACGTTTCTTATATCTTCCCAGCCCTTAGTGGGGTTGAGATAAATCAGGAAAATGGGCAACGGTGCTTGGTTTTTCAAATCCCGCAGTTGCGATATTCTATGTACACTATATCCCATAAAGTTGAGTTCTTCCTTTAGTTCCTGAATATTCGTGTTTGGGGGCAGTCCTTTAATGAGTATCTTAATTGGCCTTTCCGCCTTTATGTTAATTGAGTGAAATTCTAGGTTTTGTTCAATTAGGAATCTTTGTACCAATCTGTAGTCGTCTAAGTTTTGTGGGAGAATTTTAATGAGGTCCCCAGCAAGCTGGGCTTTGACATTAGTGGCAGTTTTTGCGTTGATCGCTTTAATGAGCTCTCGCCAGTTATGGGGGCAGTTAACGTAAAAGGGTTCGGGATTATAGGCATTAAATTGGGGGTTCTCAGGTTTGTTATTACCATTGCTATTAGTTTGAGAATTAATATCAGTTTGAGAATTAGTATTATTAGTTATTTCATTTTCAATTTCCTGAGGGGGGGGGGGGGGAGGTGTCCATATCAGACGAAGAAAAAGGGTTCCTTGCAGTCTCTATTCCATTATAGGGCTGAATATTGACCATGGGGCAATGCCTCTTCGGCATCCTGAAGCCGTCCGAGTCTACTTGTGCATTTTGATTATCAGTTCTAGAGTTAGTTTTACTTTTATTATTTAAATTATTATTACTTTTATCATTAGATTCATATTGGTCATCATTAAAATCATTATTTACATTCTGAGAAGTTTGAGTAACATATTCAGTTTCAATACTAGTTTCATTATTATTATTAGTATTAATTTCATTTAAGTTAGCTGCCTCAGCAGAGTTTACAGTATTATCATTAAGATTAGCTTTAGCCACGCACGTGGGTAAGCCATTGCGTGCAATGTAAGCATCTATCTCTGATTTGAAAGGGGTATTACAATCAAAATAATCAGTTCGCTCAAAATGATTTGACAAAGTGTAACACATACCCAAATATTCATCCTGAGTGAAGGTGGAGAGGCCATCAGATAACTTGTGGAACTCGTGTAGGAGGAAGTCACCGATGAGTCTGAAGGTGGTCATGGAGGCCAGGTCACTAAGTTCATTTTCAGATGGGATAGTTAGAGTCCTGAATTTGTCAATAATCAATCTAATGTCCGAAGGTACACCTTTTATTGAAGTCTGTGAAGAAGGTTTGGACGCCATGTCCAGTCTGTGAGAGTCGATGAATCGAGATGCAGGATGCACGTTGGGAGAGCACGCTGTAAACGTTCCACGTGGTAAGACGTCCGACAGAGATGGAGTCCAAAGCAGTAAAAGTCAGAGACACGCTGTACGAAATGGTACAGCAAGGTTCCACGTGGTGAAATCAGAGCAGGAGCGAACAGGAAACGATCCGAGCAGTAGGAGGAGTCTGACGTATGACTTGATATACCACTAATGAGAACCGAACGTGCTAGACTACACCAACATTGTCTTCAATTCCGTTCCCTGGATCTATATCGACAGTGAAGCGATGCAACCAACTCATCAACTGTGTTGCCACCAACTCATCAACTTGTGAACGATTTTATGAAAAATATGTTTTTAAAATATTTATGGTAGATAATAAAAATTTTAAATTTGTGCAAAGTCATGGCTTTACATGAATTTTGATAAGTTTTGTTTCGAAGCCTACCCACTGGTTTCCTGCAATAAATTACAGTGACCAAAAATCCAGACGCACCTTAAACAAAGTTATTTTAACAAATTACATTGTGTTTTAATTCAATTGAAAAATCAAAAATATTGGCATATACATAATTAATTATAATTAAATATCTAACGTTAGTGTAACATAACACTAAGAAGCGGTCTTTTGAAAACCATTCAGATGTCTTGAGTAGGCGGTATTTACAATCGCTATGCGGTTAGTCAGGGCGAACGAGACATGCCAAGTTTGTTGGAATAAGAACGATAGACAGGAAGCGGGAGTATAGCCGATTGACCCCGGTACAGTTGTAATACATACGTGGTACCATACGTTACATACAATATGGCACGAAGATGATTATCTCAAAAATCTTCCAAGATTGAATATAATCTTTAATTCAAATCCATTATGACACTTGCTCTTCCAGAAAGTCATTTTCCGTCATTTATAGCGACGTAGAATATTTCTATCACTAGTCGGGTGAAAAAAATTGGAAATTCCGTTTTCTATATCCGCGTCGTATTAAAACGAAAAAAATCCAAAAAATTCAGCAAATAACGCCGGATCATTTTTAAAACGAGCGAAATGTAGAAATTTAATGATCGAAAATGTAAGATCGTAATGATATTTTTCCAGCGATGTCGAAAGAAGGGATTCCAATAGAATACATACTTTTCTAAATAAACATGGGAAATCAAGAAAAGGATACAGATTCCGTTTAAAGCTCGTTGAAATGATCGACTTTCGTTCTTTACGATAAGCATTCAGAAATAACTGTGATAACTTTCCAGATCACTATGAATGGAGTGACGGAAAAATTGCTCAATCAATTGAAAAAAAGAAAAAGAGAAGCTCCCCAAAAGAGTGGATTTGTATGCGAAAACGACAGATAGACATACAAATATACTTATATGGCAATATAATATATTGCCATAACTTTTCAGGGATTTTGATATCTATTCGTGTTTTGAATTGACCTGTTACACGAATAAATTACTATATATGTTATAAATAAATAAATTTAAATAAGTTAATATAATTTAAATTAACAAGATTATGGATCAACTCGACTCTCTCATACCAGAATCCATTTTAGTAGTTTTTGTTTTTCAAATTTTAGAAGACAAAATTTGAAAAATCTGTATCCTGGGTCTAAATGATTACAATTATAGCGTATTACACTTCATTTTAAAGGATTCTTAAAAAGTATTTCGATGGATACCATACTTGACAATGTACTTTTCACGGGGGGAGAGTAACAATGCCCCAGAGTGGGGCTAATGATGTTACGGACATAAAAGTTGCATCGCGGCTATATTTCACAACAATGATTGAATCTATAAAGTTTCGTGATCATTGAGCCATAAATAAACCCCTTTATGCATTTCTATGTCAAATTTCGTCCAATGCTGCCATGTCAAAAATATATGAAAGTTCAAATAAACTTCGAAGTTTTCTCTCGAATGTAAAAAAGTTCTATCCAGTTCTAGATTTTTTGATAACAAAGCCGGATATAAAGTTTTGTGAAAATACATTAATATTGTTTCTGGCCGTTATTGTGTACACAAGAAATCGACCACAGACATACTGCCAGACGGACATTACTCCAAAAACTGTCAAAACTTGTTCAGGAAATTTTAAAGCATATATTGGTATCATAATCTAGAAATCGGAAATTCTCGTTAAATCAATACTTTCTCAATATTACGTGTGAGCAAGCAAAAATTCAAAGTAATGTTAAGAGTTTGATTATTTTGGAACTAAACAACGGCCACTTAGACCACGCCCCTGTTCGGAGTGGAATCTACGCAAAGTTTTACTATATCCACCTTTTTTTCAAAAATAAGTGGGACTGAGCATAATTTTAATTGAATATATCTTTAATATTCATGCTCTATAAGTGATTTATGTTTTCTCTATAATTATTTGAAATATAAATTTTCAGTTATAGTAGAAAATTTGAAACGGAAATTTCTTTGACATTGTTAGCTCTGATGAAATAAATCATAGTGATAACACTGCTGAACACAATAACAGTAAAGATGCATTTTCAAATGCGTATATTTTAACGCGACCGTCTAAAATTTATCAGAATTTTGACGATAATGCATGGACAATAATGAAAAGCAGATTTGAATCACCTTTCCGCAAAGTCATGGAAATTTTGATAAGTTTTGTTTCTAAATCTACACATTGGTTTGTTTCCTACAAGAAATTACAGTGACCAAAAATCCAGACACACCCATATAAAGTTATTTTAACAAATTACATTGTGTTTTAATTCAATTAAAAGGACAAAAATAGTAGCATATACATAATTAATTATAATTAAATATCTAACGTTAATGTAACATAACACTAAGAATCGGTCTTTTAAAAACCACTCAGATGTCTTGAGTAGCCGATATTTATAACTGCTACGCGGTTGGTCAGGGGGAACGGGACATACCAAGTTTGTTGGAATAAAAACCACAGAACCGAAAGCGGAAGTATAGCCGATTGACCCCCGGTACTGTTGTAATACATACCTTGTATCCATTATGACACTCGCTCTTCCAGAAAGTCATTTTCCGTCACTTATAGCGACGTAGAATGTTTCTATCACTAGTCGGGTGAAAAAAAAAATCGAAATTTCTTTTTTTTTTTATATTCGCGTCGCATTAAACGAAAAAAAATTCCTAAAAGTCAGAAAACAACACCGGACCATTTTGATTTAAAACGAGCGAAATTTATAAATTTAACGATCGAAAATTTAAGAGCGTAATGATTTTTTTTCCAGCGATGTCGGAATATAATAAGGGATTCCGATAGAATACATGCTTTTCTAGGTAAACCTGAAAAATCAGGTTTATCAGGAAAAATCAGGATTAGGAGGTACCGATTTCGTTTAAAGTTCGTTGAAATGATCGACTTCCGTTCTTTACGATAAGAATTAAAAATTAATTGTCATAACTTTTCCGATCACTACGAATGGAGTGATGTGAAAATTGCTCAATCAATTGAAAAAAGAAAAAGAAAAAATAGAGAAGCCGCCCAAAACTCTGGATTTGTATGTGAAAAAGGCAGACAGACATATCAATCTAATTTCAATTTTATAGATATTCAGGTCTTTTTACTTTCCTTATATACATAATGTATAAGGAAAGTATTGTGACGGGGTCGAAAATACAAGATCGAGTTTTCGACGGGAGAGCACGTTTCAAGCATCCCTGATTACGAATCAAACATTTTTGAAGTGATGCTTGTGTGTGTGCGTGTCAGTGAGCCTATGGAGACGATAACTGACGAACGAATGGACCGATTCGAACGAAATTTGGTACAAAAATCACAATCCGTAAACACTGGAAGCCTATTGTTTTTATGCGCAATCGAATGTTCAAAACCCCCCTAAATTTTCGAATGAAATTTTGAAAAAATCGTCAAAAAATCAAAACCTCTAATAAAGTTACACAAATAGACATTTCTTATGTAATTTTTCATTAGAAAACAATTGGCATAAATTTTAGAACGCTAACATGAACCGTTCTTGAGATATTGCACATTTTTCAAAAAAAATTATCAAAAAGTTATATAAAATAAAAAGTAAAATTATTTCCTATTGGGAAACATGTTCAATTTTCATATGTAATACCCTGCGATAAATTGGGTGACATCATTCTCGTGGATCTAGCTCGTTCCATTCATGAAAAAAGATGCTTTGAGTAATACTTTTGTATTTGAACGCCAATAGTCATTTATCTGCTGTAAGAATAACTATTTCTCCGTCCATAACGCTTGGCGAGATTTCTGCGAAGAATTTGGCGGAATGTTGCCAACTTGGCGACATTTTTAACTGTTGCCAAATTAACAAAAATATCGCGAAATTGATAAAAATGGCTCTAAATAAATGAAAATGACGACTAATCTCCAGTTTCAATATGTGGTTCTTATCGTCAAACTGTGACATTAATTCAGTGACCCTAATTGGAGGTTCGAGGTTTTTATTTACTACTTTTTATTATTTATCCTAGCTCCTAGTGTGGCAGTTTGTTGCACATTTAGAGTTTAAGCAGTTTGGGGGGTTGATGCAGATCTAAGGGTTACCTAGCGTTTTGGCAGTTTAGTGTTTAGAATTTTTTTTTTTTTTTTTTATAAAATAATAGTCGCGAGTTTTATTTTAAAATCAGATGTTTGAGGTGGGATCATTTAATTCCGATTATCGATGTTTAGAACAGCGCGGGGTCTCTTACGAGATTTGGCCTTGCGATGATCATAGTCATGCAGATTGAATAACAGTTCGTTTGGAACGGATGGCAAATTTCTGTAAAATTTAAGCGCTAGCTTTTTAATTTGGGCTCTAACAGTTTTTATTTTGAAGTCATCCCTAATTACCGAGTTTCTTAAGTACCTGGGAGCTTTCCTGATAATCCGTAGGATTTTGTTTTGTTTTGTCTCTAGGAGGTCTATTGTAGTTTTACAGGTATATCCCCATACGGGTGCTGCATACAGCATTCCCGGGGGGATGACCGATTTATAAATTAGGAGTTTATTTTGATAACTTAGATTTCCGTTTCCTATCATTGGGTATAAGGCTCCTGTGGCCATATACGCTTTTTTGATTAAGTTCGTTACGTTCTGTTTCCAGGTTAGGTGGGAATCTATCGTTACACCTAGGTATTTAGTAGATTTTTCCGCTTTTAGGGCATGGTTGTTTATGTACAGAGGCGGCGGAGGTTTACGTTTTCTTGAGAAATAAATCCAATGACATTTATTGGGGTTTAATTTTATTCGCCATTTTTCCAGCCAAGTTTGGAGTATGTCTAAGTGTTGTTGTAGCTGTCTGTGCATTACTGAGACATAGGGGTGTTTTGCAAGTATCGCACTGTCGTCTGCATAGAGTGCCAGCTCTGTGTTTGGAGTCCTAGGGATGTCGTTCAGGTATATGTTAAAGAGTGTCGGGCCCAGGATAGAACCTTGCGGTACACTACTTTTAATGAGCTTGGGTGTAGATAAGTTATCTCCTACTCTGACTTGAAAGTGTCTGTTATTTAAGTATGAGATTAAAAGTTTGACAATAGCGTCAGGGACTTTTAAAGTGATCAATTTGTACGCTAATCCACAGTACCATACTTTATCAAAGGCTTTTTGTATGTCCAGAAAAATCGCAGCTGTGGGTGTCTTGTTATTGAGACCAGAAGATATGTACTCTACCACTCTCAGCAATGAAATTAGTCGTCTTACGTAGTGTCGTACTACGTAAGACGACTAATTTCATTGCTGAGAGTGGTAGAGTACATATCTTCTGGTCTCAATAACAAGACACCCACAGCTGCGATTTTTCTGGACATACAAAAAGCCTTTGATAAAGTATAGCACTGTGGATATTAGTCGTCAAATTGTGAACGATTTTATGAATGATATGCTTTTAAAATATTTATGGTAGATAATAAAAATTTTAAATTTACGTAAAGCCATGTATTTACATAAATTTTGATAAGTTTTGTTTTCATGTCTACCCACTGGTTTCCTGCAAGAAATTACAGTTACCAAAAATCCAGACGCACCTTAAACAAAGTTATTTTAAGAAATTACATTGTGTTTAATTCAATTAAAAAAACAAAAATATTGGCATACACATAATTAATTATAATTAAATATCTAAAGTTTGCGTAACATAACACTAAGAAGCTGTCTTAAAAACCATTCATATATCTTGAGTAGGCGCTATTCACAACCGCTACGGGGTTGGTCAGAGGGAACGCGACATACCGAGTTTGTTGGAATAAGAAAGACAGAACCGAAAGCGGGAGCATAGCCGATTGACCCCGACACAGTTGTAGGATATACCTTGTGGCTGTCCATACCCTACATACAATATGACACAAAGATAATTATCTTAAAAATCCCCCAAGATTTAATATATTCATTCATTCAAATCCATTATGATACTTGCTCTTCCAAAAAGTCATTTTCTGTCACTTATAGCGATTATATTTCTATTACTAGTCGGGTGAAAAATAATCGGAAATGTCTTTTTTTTATATCCGCTATCCGCGTCGCAATAAACGAAAAAAAATCCTAAAATCAGTAAATAACGCCGGATCATTTTGTTTTAAAACGTGCGAAATTCATAAACTTAATGATCAAAAATTTAAGATCGTAATGATTTTTTTTCCAGCGATGTCGGAATATAAAAAGGGATTCAGACAGAATACATGTTTCTTTAAATAAACATGAAAAATCAGGATATGAAGTTACCGATTCCGTTTAAAGTTCGTTGAAATGATCGGCTTTCGTTCTTTACGATAAGAATTAAAATTAACTATGATAACTTTTCCGATCACTACGAATGGAGTGATGTGAAAATTGCTCAATCAATTGAAAAAAGAAAAAGAAAAAATATCGAAGCCGCCGAAAGACATACCGATAAAAGACATACCGATTCCGTTTGAAACTCGTTGAAAAGATCGGCTTTCGTTCTTTACGATAAACATTAACTGTGATAATTTCGATCACTACGAATGGAGTGACGTGAAAATTGCTCTGCTGTTCCGTGATAGAAAAATGTTGTGGATATCTGATACAGACGGTACTACCGATCTCTACTAGAGATTTAAAATGGGCTGGAATCCCTACAATATTTTATTCGCGTGGAGAGGAGCGGTTTCAAATACCTTTCAAATTATTTTACTTCCATCGTCAGTATCACAGATTAACATATACAGATATTTCACTCGACCTCAGCGCCCTCAACCGCCAACCAAAATATCAAGGTTGGCAGGCTTGGCGATGGTCTGTGACGGTTTTCGCCAAGACGTTCTGCTAATATAACCCTATCTGGCACTGAACGAAACACTTGGAACTTAGAACTTTGTTCTATCATCGCATGCACATCGCATGTTGTTAACATGTGGTAAACATACCTTTGCTGCTATTTTATGAATTACTAAAAGAAAAGGAATTACTTTTAAAAGGTATGTAATTTATTTTTATTTAAATAAAAAATTATGTGTTATCTATCCCATATTTCATCCTATGCACGTGTTCATCATAAGAAATTGGTGTAGTATTATCACTGCCGCTTAGATTATAAATTCTAAGAAGCAATGGCATGATTAGTTAAAAAACCTTTTCCGCATTTATATAAAATGTATAAAACTTGATATTTGGATAGCCTTTTCTAGAGAAAGTTGAATATAATATTGGATGTGTATATATTTTACATGCTTTTTACGAACTGGCGTAATGTGGAAAATACCCCCTCTCCCCCCTTCTAATTAACGATTGAGTTCGACACCTTTGATAATGCATTTATGTAAATTTGTTATTTAGTATAAGAATATAGTTTAGTATAGTGTATTTAAAAAAAAATATATATATATATAATAACAGCATCCCAGAATAAATTAAGAACTAAGCAATTTAACTATCTACACGCTAGTATACTTTTTTGGCTGAAAATATTATATAATATTTTAGTCTTTTGGGTATGTTAGCTTGCAATTTTTGGTGTATAATGATTTACAGAGATGCAATGCGTCAATTTTTTTATTTAGTTTATGATTGCATGAATTAAATATATATCTGTGTTTATTTATTTAAAGTTAAACATATTACAGATAAAAGTATTTTTAAATGCTGATCATGTTTATTGTTTAAAAAATTATAAAAGTACAGTTTATTTATTTATTTATTTTGGCCGCATTAACATAAAATCGCCAATTGAGCGATAATCGCCAAATCTAGCAGTCGAGGATGGTTGGCTCCTCGAACGCTAGTGTGTATGCGAAATCCTATGTTAACGATGTTGCCATAGGCTCCTACGGGTGTGAACCTTTCGAATATAGTATTCTGTGGTCCGTATTTAGAGCAGTGTTCTGGATTGAGAATTGTAGCCATTATGAAATAAGTTAAAGTTATTACGAACTACATTATTAACAATATTCTGTTGAAATACTTATGATAGATAAAAAAAAAATTACACAAACTCATGGATTTGGTAACATAGTATCCAATACAAGGCTGAAATTATTATACAGCTAATGGGGTTTGGAGAAATATTTAAGAGAAAATTTAATCACGTTTCCTAGGCGTTTCAAAATACAAATATTAAAAAAACTCTTGTTAAAAATAAAATTCGAAAACAAAACCAACTACTTCACAAGTTTCATCGCAAAATTTGTGTGCATAACGGAATAACACTATCCCGGTTTTCTCACATTTTTTATTACTTTCTTCTGCATTTCGAAAAATCCCTCCTCGTATTTACGATCTTGCCAAATCAGGAAAAGGTAGCCATTTCTATATAAGGATACCTCTAACATACTGCGTAAAATTTCTGAGTTTGATGGAGAGAGATGGCCGTTTCACCGCAGAATACAGGGAGGAAAAGTTTTATAGCCAGAGATTGGGTATTACCTGGACTTAACATCAAAATTTGCAAGGTATTCGAACAGTTTTTGAATTTATATGTGCCGTATTTTGATAAATAATCCCATTTGTGCTACTGGAAATTGCAGCTGCCAAAGTAGACGCTTATACAGTAGTGTAAGCGTAATAGACAAAATAATTAATAATTATGGTTATGTGTGCAATTTTTGGGTGCGGTAAACGCACAGGCCGATATACTGGTATATCATTTTACAGATTTCCAAGAATTGTGAGCAGTAAAGGTAAGAAAATCGAAGAACTGACCATAAAAAGAAAGGAGTGAATAGTGGTCTCGCGTTTCAGCGATTGGACTTAACAGATGAGAAAATAAATAACAGTCACATCTGCAGTTCACACTTTATCAAGCATTATATTAGCATTTTAAATTTATTTATCTTGTAACATAATCCTTCTAATTTTCAAAGAACAAGCAATACGGTAATAATATTGGTGTATACTTTAAGCGAGGTATTCCAGTGCTTCACCAAATGCAACAAAATAGAGCAGTGCTATATATTTTTTTAAAGACTATCCATTCACTGAAAAGAAATATATGAATTTATTTCTTCTGTTACAATTAGCCGTAGATCTCTTTGAACTGATTTGTGTTCTTAAATTTTATATTGCATCACATGCTATCAAAAATAGATAGAGCATTGAAAAATTATGTCCTCATTTGTAAATATATGTTTTTTTAAAACAAAATAACTTAAACTTTACATTTGTGCTATAGACCAGAGTCAAGTATTCATTTAAATGCAGTCACACTAGCCAGGCCAAGGTTCTTAACTAATTTTAGGCCATAAATGTCAATGCTTTTACTACAAAGTTTGCAATCTATAACGAACAGATCCTCAGCAGCGCAAAATATAAGCATTTGTTTGTAATTTTCTCTCATTAGATGAAAAACAACATGAATTGTAAATTTTTGCCATAGTAGCTAATGTATCTATTACGCTTGCTTGTTCGCCTGCACGAAACTGTTAACCGTTGCTAGGAGCAACGTGACGTCAGTAAATACTCTCTATGATATCCATTCAGTTCTCCTTTTCTAAATCCATGTAACAGACCTATTTTTTATTACTCGAAGAATATAGTGTTTTCAGTGTCGAAGAGTGTCGTGAATTGGAGGAGACGCTGTATACCGATTTTATTTTATTATACTTAATCTTATTATGCAACTCTCGAACGTGCAGTTAAAATTATCAATTAACTACTGTTTGTAGTTTAGCTAACAAGTTAATCTTTGCAATTAACCAATTTTGTGTACATTGTGTTTGGTGGCCACAAAACCCACTTAAGATTTTCACAACGGGATAACTTAATATAAGGTAACTTAATATAAGGTAATCTTAAGAAATCAAAAGTGAGAACTACAAAATTAATAGCAAAGGAACTAAATTTATTCCAATATACACTATTAGTTTACAACATTAATTTTTTAAATTAGAGAATATCACTCTAATACTGAAGCAGATCACAGTATTCCTCGAAAATATAAAGCCAGAATCTTAATTCGTTGGATTACGTGGTGGGACTAATTTAAATAAAGTTTTTTAACAATTAGAAAATTAGATATTTTCCTCATATAGTAAATATTTGCACAGTACCTGATGAGGTATTTTCGCACATGATAGAACACGCACATCCGGGATCATTTTTCTTTTTATGCTCAGTTCATATTACTAGTTACTCTTGGAGTTTTTCCCTCGAAAACTATTTCCAATTTCACGGCGCTCACAATCATTCAACTGAACCACACTTGTTTGCTCTGAAAAACTCTCTCTCTCTTAATAATCTCGCCCCCTTACCGTGGTTATATATATACTTTTCTCTTCTTCCAGACGGTCCACGTGCTACTCCTCTCCGGAACGCAGACTCTTCGTCTCCTCCCGATTCATAACCCTCTTCATAACCCGGCTTTTGGCATCATCTCTTTTGAAATGCAGACGTCTCGTCTGGTCGATTCGACTAATCCCCCGTGTTTGATTAATTAATTAATATTTTTTGATTTCTGGTAATACACACTGTTAGCCCAAATATACAGCTACCGGGCAACTTCTATATTAATTGTACATCGTTATAAATATTTTATTCACTTGCTTTTACTTTTTATCTCTTTTTTTGGGGACTCTTACGGAAAAATAGTTTGACGAGTTAATTAATCTCTATCTGTCGAAAGTATATTTATTTAAAATTTAGAAATTATCACATGAAAAGGACAAATTCAATTTTAGGAAGCCCAAAGATACAAAAAAGTACAAAAAAAAGATAAAGTTCGAAGATAAAAAAGAAGTACAAGGAATAATAAAAGTAAATGAATTGCAAAAACGAAATATTTTTAACATTATATCCTTTTAAATAAACATCTATTGTTTTCCTTATATACAACAATGTATAAGGAAAGTATTGTGACGGGGTCAAAAATTCGAATTCGAGTTTTCGACCAGAGAGCACGTTTCAAGCACCCATGATCACGAATCGAACATTTTTGAAGTGATGTCTGTGTGTGTGTGTGTATGTGTGTGCGTATCAGTGAGTTTGTGGAGGCGATAACTGACGAACGAATGGACCGCTTCGAAAGAAATTTGGTACAAAAATTACAATCCGTAAACACTGGAAGCCTATTGTTTTTATACGCAATCGAATGTTCAGAACCCCCTAAATTTTTGAGTGAAATTTTGAAAAAATCGTCAAAACATCAAAATCTCTAATAAAGTTACATAAATAGACATTTCTTATGTAATTTTTCATTAGACAACGATTGACATAAATTTTAGAACGCTAACATGAACCGTTCTCGAGATATTGCACATTTTTCAAAAAAATTATCAAAAAGTCTTATAAAACAGAAAAAAAAATATTTCCTATTGAAAAACACGTTCACTTTTCATATGTAATACCATGCGATAAATTTGGTGATATCATTCTCGTGGATCTAGCTCGTTCCATTCATGAATAAAGATACTTGGAGTAGATACTTTTGTATTTGAAAGCCAATAGTCATTTATCTGCTGTAGGAATAACTTTTGTATTTGAACGCCAATAGTCATTTATCTGCTGTAGGAATAACTTATTTCTCCGTCCATAACACTTGGTGAGGTTTTGGCGACGAATTTGGTAGAAAGTCGCCAACTTGGAGACTTTTTTAAATGTTGCTTAATTAACGAAAAACTCGCCAAATGGATAAAAATGGAGCTAAATCACTGAAAATGACGACTCATTGACGAAAATTCATTATCTTGGAAAGAACATAAATATCTACTATAAAAATAATCTATTTTTTTTACTTTAAAATTAGTAAATTCATTGCATTATATAAGGAAAGTCATGTGCTGCCCACATTAGATTTTTTTAAGCATTCAACAACCTTTTACTGCGACGATGATTAAATGTAAAATTTATAAATTATAAATATAATAATACTACATGGTAAATCTACAATAAATTCAGTAGGACCAATCAAATTGTATTTATTTTAGCATTAAATAGTATTATGCACTTACTTTCAAATTATGCACAATTGGAACAAAATTTGCTTGGTAGATGGTTGTTTGGTTAGGCGCTGTCTCCTCAAATTATTTTCACGCTTTCATAGAGCTACCTTAAACCCTTGGGTTGGTCGTGTGGTCTGGGCCTTTAACGCTTTCATAGAGTGAACGAATGTTTATTTTAGAGCAATATTTCTGCTATTCTCATGAGAGTATCATTCAAGAGTTTCATGAAAGCATACATTATTTCAGATAGTCTATCTCGAGTTAAAATGAAAGGCCTGCCTGCCCCTGCTTAGTCTGCAACAAATCCAGTTCCTCTGAAAAGTTTTACTAACTTCGTTATTGCTGAATTGTTAGGTATTTTAGAGCATGGATATTTCTTTTAAACTCTTCAATAATCTTCTCATAAGAGTGGCTGGAGAAATATTGTTCTACAATAAAAAAAAAGGATCTTTCAATCTGAGAAAACGCTATTATATTAGATTGATAAAAAAATAGGGTTTGTAATGACCGCCTGACGTATTGAAAGCAGCAGATGATGAGATGATATTTTTAATATATTTTTGAGCTATATTAGTGTCACTAACTGAAATGGCCTTCCTTCACCACGGGGATTAAAAACAACAACAACAACTAACTGAAATAAATTCTACTTTTCTCACTACATCGTATGATTTTTAAAATGTGAGGTGTGAGATTTTTAGATCATCTTGTAGTTGTAGAAATGGCAAGAGAAACGTTCATTTCGTAATAAAGTTCTATCTCACTTTTATGCACTCATACGATGTAATATAGAGAAAGTATTGCTTTCACGAAAATTTTCGAATTCGAGATTTTGATGCCAATATATGTTTGAAGACCTCCTGCACAGCCCAGATCGGAGAACTCGCTAGAGAGGCTCAGTATCCAGAACTCCGACCGGAACACCCTGAACACGTTTTAATTATTTTTTGAGTGATATCATCTATCGGTCTATCCGATGTCTGTGGTCTACTTCTTGTGTGTACAATAGTAGCCGCCGATCCGGTGGTCGAGCGGTCAGGAGCATGCGTTTCCGTCTGATGGCTAGATTGCCGGGTTGCGGGTTCGAATCCCGCCAGCGGCCATGGATGTTGTTATGCCAAAGTCAAGTCAGACTTCCGTCCTTCGGGGAGCCTCTATAAAAGTGAAGCTAAAATCTCCTCCCCTTCGCCATGGGATACCCTGGGGGGGGGTCTTGTTGACGTGGTGCGTAGGCGCTCCTTCATTAGAATTAGTAACGAACAATACCAGCCACAAATATTAATGGATTTTCACGAAATTTTATATCCGGCTTTATTATAAAAAAAATCTAGAATTAGATAAAAAAAAAATTGAAAACTTCGAAATTTATTCGAAATTATATATATTTTTTAACATGGCAGCATAGGACAAAATTTAATAATTATACATAAAAGGGTTTATTTATGGCTCATTGATCACGAGACTTAATAGTTTCAATCATTGTTGTGAAAAATAGTTGCGGCACCCTTTTTTGTTTGTGACGTCATTATTCCCCTTGGGTATCAAGTTACCTCCCCTTCCGGGGTGTATATTGTCAAGTATGGTATCAATCGAACGATTTTTTCAAACCCTTTAAAGTGAAAGATAACTTGCTATAGTTGTAATCGTTTGGAACACGATGCCGAATTTTCAAAAATATTCTTGTGCAATTGGAAGAAAAAAAATGAATTTTGGTATGAGGAAGTCGGGTTAAGCCACACAGTTAATTATAATTGACTGGCAACTCCCAAGAATACGGGAGTTCCAAAATGTGTGACAGAAATCTCCTGGGCGTCGTTCCGCACTGATAAGAGGGGCGTCGGACATTTCAAGCAGACCCCGTGACAGAGTTAAAGCTTCTAAAAATAGTAAAATGGAAAAACCTGTAACGGCAGAAAACCAAGAAAGAGGTTTTATAATATAAAGCAAGTACGAAAATAAATTTTGATTACATCGTGCAAAGGACGTGCTAGCTTTGTGGATACTTGATGTCTTATACCCAGTTTGGTGTAACTAGAGGATTTATGCCTGAAGAGATAAATATTTGAGCTCTTTTTCTTTCCCTACATTAGCATAAAATATAAAATATTTTGACGGTGTTGAAAATCTGAGTTTGAGTTTTCGACGGAAGATCACGTTTTAAGTAACCCGTGAACACGAATCGAGCATTTTTGAGGTGATGTCTGTGTTTGTGACGCTATATCTCAGAAACGAATGAAGTGATTCGTAAATAAATTGATACTATTATTACAATTAGTGAATACTGGAATCCTCTTGCTTTAATGCGCAATAGATAATTAAAATACCCCCTCGTCCCAAATTTTCGAATGCATTAAAAAAAAACATTAAAAAATCAATACCTTCAATAACGTTAAATAAATAACCATTTCATATGTAATTTTCACCAGAAAAAGAATGGTATAAAAATTAGAAATCTAACTGCTCTAAGACTGCTTTAAAATAATAAATAATTTTCTAAACCCATCTGTTAATTAATTATAAATTTTTCAACCGAGCCGGCATTTCGAAATACTTTATCATGCTATCATCCGGAAAAGCGCAACAAATTAATATACATGTACAATTCAATGTGAAAAACTTTGTACTGAGAATCTGTCCACTAGTATCTCTTTGTGAAGAAGGGATTCTAAAAAAAGTCATTATTATGTAAGGAAAAGCAGGTGCTGCCCACATCAGATTTCTTAAATGGATCTGGGGCGAACGGATTGGTCCCGGTCAGGTTTGATTTCGGGAACAAGTGAATGGTAATCCCGTAACGATTAGGCCAAACGACATCTTAAGGTCCTAGCGTATAATTGAGAATGCGCTTACTAGCAGAGAAGGAAGTAAGATCCGGCTCTTATATATTCCCTTCTTGGATGTTAACGTGCACATCAGGGCTGTGAAAATAGCGTGGGCCGACCTCAAGAAGTCCGCTAGCGAATGTCAGTACAAGCGTCTTTTCTTTACAGTGCTGCCATCTCGTGAGAGGCGTTTCTATCATAGTCAACAAAAAAGGTTGCGTGCTTGCTTTGCTTTCATCATCATTGAGAAGACTGGCTGATTTCCAGTTAGGTTTGAGCCAAGGGTATAGAAACCCCGTGCTATAACGATTAGCTCGAAGGATATCTTCCAGTCTCAGCGTTTAACTGGGAATACAGAGAGTGACGCAAGAGCCGGCACCCCAAATCACTTTGCTCCAAAATAATTAACAGTGCGTTGATCGAATAAATTGAAAACGAGAAATATATAAGGTAGTCCACTTTTTATGGCTGACTGTATGCAGTATAGTCTGTTAAATAAACTATAAATTATAATAAACCTAATATTACTTAAAATAGAAAAAATTTAATTCTTCCCGAAAACTATCCAAAAAGTTTCATGGTAATAAACGAAAAGTTTGCAAATCCGATACACTTGAAAGAAACACACTCCATCAGAGGGGGTCTTCAAACTTTCGCCCCTCCCAAAGAACTTTGAGGGGTGGGGGCGATAAGCTGCTATAAGCCTGCATATTTATATCTGCCTGTCGCAGTTGTTACGTTATGGACTTGTCACGCAGATTCTAACATTTAACGCAGGGGTGGAGAAAAATCTGTTATCGTCTGCTGAGTTGGGGGTCGTCTCAGGGGTTAATCGAATACGACACACTTCGAAACGGATACGCTCAGAGTGCGGCTGGGGTTTTAGCCTTTTCCCCAATTTAACCACACCGCATTACCATACATATTGCTCCATTGCGTAACTGAAGTTGGCTGAAAAGTTTTGGGGTATGTGTACGGAGTGTTGTGCGAAATTGCGCTTGTTTGGTCGCCAAACTTTCAGGAATATGTGTCAAGAAAACGCTTGTCGAACTTTTTTTCTTCAATTCTTTACTTATTTCTTTTTTTTTTCTTCCAAGCTTTCTTCAATCGTTTTGGAGAAATGGCGGGAGCGGGTGAGTCGCCCCGGCATCGAAATCGAATGGTAAATTGATTTGGAACTTGGGATTCAATTTTAGTTTGCCGGATGTTGTGACAGGTAGAAACTTTTTTTTTTTGTTATTCCTTCCGAATTCACCCCTCTTTCCAGGTGTTTCATTGACTAGAGAGCGAGAAATGTTTATTTGCGAAGCTTTTGATGTGTAAGTCGGTATTTGTAGCTTTTTCGGAAATTCTCCAGTATTGTTAAGAAAGTGTATACGAAAACAAAATTAAATGCAAGACTTTCGCTGTCGATTCCAGTTTTTTACTATTTGAAATTAAAAAAAAAAATATTTTGACGGTAGATAATAAGATGTGGTGAAATTCCTGGCGATTATCTTGTCTACCAATCTCCAATCAAAAAAAGTAAAACCATATTTTGAATAGCTATTTACAGTAAAAATACTTATTTTAGTGATTGACTGACACTTTGCAACATAGTTGTAAAGTGTTTATGACTTTGCTCATTCTGTCTGTCCGTATGTAAATTCGCACGATAACTGCTGTAAAATACCAGTATCAAAATTGAAATTTTAGTATGTTGTTGAGACGGTCTGTGTAACATATGGGAATGAAAATGAATAATATCACCAAATTAGTTTCGAATTCAACCCGGGTTGGAAAAATGAAATACATTGAACCCTATGGGACATAACTTTTCAAACATTTTCTAAGAGTTAAAATTCATAAATTGCTTCGAAATTTTTGGGAAATATTCAAATTATTACGTAAAATGTGGGGGAAAAAATTAGCACAGTATAGGTAGTTTTTTTTTAAAATAAAGATTGAAATAATAATTACACCCATATTATATGAAGAGATCAAGCGACTCGTTTCAAAATAAAATATGGCATCCATTTTTTCCCAGTGTGAAATTCGTGATGTTTAAAGATAGCTTCAATTTATATTTAGTGTTGCGTCCGTCATAAAACCGCTTTATTTTTGCATATTATCTGTGTTATCTAAATTCTGTGCCAACACAATTACAATATTTTTAATTTTAAATGATCACAAAATTTTGATTATTCCTACAACGAAGCCTAATTTCTATAGCACGCAGAATGTAAACAAATCAAGTGATTGCAAGAGGGGTTGTAAACAATTGCCGAAATTTTTTCACGCAAAATTATTTAGCTATAGAGTCCGAAATATAAGTGGTATGAATGAAATATTCATTGATTTTACACAGAGAAGCAGACAGTTACCTTACACCTTTCTGGTAGGTCGGACGGTCTGGGTCTCAACAACAACAACAGAGAAGCAGGCGATTTATAGCATTGACTTTTTTGATGAAGTTTTAAGTTTCAAAGCATAATAAATTATTGTAGTTCTGTGATAATAAAAAAATATATCAGTGCTGAATATATCGCATTTAAGAGATGTTTAAATAAAATTGCATTTCTGTTGAAAAGTGTTTCATAATCAATGCTTTATGCATGATTGATCTTTCTTGTTTTAATATTTGGCTTAAATAGGAGCGATTATGATACTTACTGATTGATCTCCAAATAAGTAAGTAAATTTTCATTACATGTCAGACATCTATTTACAATAAACATATTCATTTTAGTAATTTATAATGGTTGGCGAAAATATTGGTGATTATCATTATTACCAATCTCTTATTCTAAAAATGTAATCACTCTTTAATGCTAACCATTTACGATTAAAAAACTCATTTTATATAATTGGTTTATAATACTCCGCGAAAATTTTGGTGATTATATTTTTTGCTGATATTGCAATCAAAAAACAGAAAATTTTATTAAGTTTCAAATACCTTAAAAAAATTTAATGTGGACTACCTATTACTTTCCTTATATAATGAAATGCATTTTACCCTTTTACAGTCAAAAAATAATGTATAAGATCCACGGTACTGTGTTTTTAACGTTGAATTGTACATTTGGCCATTTTCCGGATGACAACCTGTAATGCTATTTCAAAGCATCTAATTAACTTATATTTCACATAACTCTAAATTAACAATTATCAGTATTGATACATTCTCAATAAGCGATATAGTCCATATATTAAAACATTTTAATAATTCATCAATTCAGGCGTCATTTTTGCAATTTTGACGAAATTTCCGTCAGTCTGGGACGAAATACCGCCAAGTTGGCAATACTTTGCTAGATTATTCGCCAAGTTTGCCAAATACATCACTAAGTGTTACAGACAAATGGAGATAAGAGCATTTCTTATATACTAGAATGTGCATGCCCGTCATCATATGACGGAAATCAGAATTTGCGAAACATTCCTTTTATTTAGCGTCATTTTTATCAATTTGGCGACATTTAAAAAAATCGAGTTGGCGACGTCCCGCTAAATTTCTCGCCAAGCGTTACGGACAGACGAACGGAGAAATGGATTATTCTTAGAGTCTACTCTTATGCTCTTTTCAAGATATTCAACTTTCATCAATTATTCGTCATTTTTATTCATTTGGCCTCTGCCCAAACTGTTCCCGTGTTCACGCGGAGTATGGGCACGTTAAATATGCGGGTCCGAAAGGCCTTCCGAAAAGTTGGTGGTGGGGGAAGGAGGGTACGGTCCCCGTTCATGCCGTCCCCACTGAGTACCGATCTAAATTGAGTGGCACTTGCTGGCCGTCCAAGCATATACCTTACACCTTCGGGTAGGTTGGACGGTCTTGGTCGAAGAGGAAGAAATTGTTTGTGAAATATTACACTTGAAAAGAACAGTTTAAATTAAATATTACACTTGAAAAGAACGGTTTAAATTAGGTAATATAAATTCGTTTTTATTAAATTGTGATTTGTATTTGTAACTCTTTAAAAGTCTACTATAACAAACTCTCTAGGGATGAATAAATTTGGGTTGTTGTATTTGTATCCATGGTTTAGGGTATAGAACGGATTCACATTTTAGTTTGCCTGACGATGTAACATTTTGTTTCTCTTTTCTATTCACTCCTATTTGGAGGAGTACCATTGACTAGAAAGCGAGAAATGTTTGTTTTTGAAGCTTCTGGTAAGTAAGTTAGGATTTGTTGCTTTAGGAAATACTTCGGATTTGTTGCGAGTGCACAGAAACAAAATTAACTGTTGTTTCTTTTACTTGTATTGCAATGTCAGTATGCATGTTGTAACTTGGGAGGACAATTTTGAAATGGAATAGGATTTTAATAGAATAACTGAATGTATAATAACATAGCACAGATTATTTAAATTATACTTGTTGGCAAGTAAGTTAGGAATTGTAGCTTTAGGAAATATTTCGATTTGTCGTGAGTTCACAAAGACAAAATTAACTGTTGTTTCTTTTACTTGTATTGCCATGTCAGTATGCATGTTGTAACTTGGGAGGACAATTTTGAAATGGAATAGGATTTTAATAGAATAACTGAATGTAAAATAACATAGCACAGATTATTTAAATTATACTCGTTGGCAAGTAAGTTAGGAATTGTAGCTTTAGGAAATATTTCGATTTGTTGTGAATTCACAGGAACAAAATTAACTGTTGTTTCTTTTACTTGTATTGCAATATCAATGTACAGCCGCAGAAAAAAAAAACGTTATAGGAAATATTTCAATTTGTTGTGAGTACACAAGAACAAAATTAACTGTTGTTTCTTTTACTTGTATTGCAATATCAATGTACAGCCGCAGAAAAAAAAACGTTATAGGAAATATTTCGATTTGTTGAGAATACACAAGAACAAAATTAACTGTTGTTTCTTTTACTTGTATTGCAATATCAATGCACAGCCGGAGAAAAAAAAACGTTATAGGAAATATTTCGATTTGTTGTGAGTACACAAGAACAAAATTAACTGTTGTTTCTTTTACTTGTATTGCAATATCAATGTACAGCCGCAGAAAAAAAAACGTTATAGGAAATATTTCGATTTGTTGTGAGTACACAAGAACAAAATTAACTGTTGTTTCTTTTACTTGTATTGCAATATCAATGTACATCCGCAGAAAAAAAAACGTTATAGGAAATATTTCGATTTGCTGTGAGTACACAAGAACAAAATTAACTGTTGTTTCTTTTACTTGTATTGCAATATCAATGTACAGTTGCAGAAAAAAAACGTTATAGGAAATATTTCGATATGTTGTGAGTACACAAGACCAAAATTAACTGTTGTTTCTTTTACTTGTATTGCAATATCAATGTACAGCCGCAGAAAAAAAAAATGCCCCACCCTCTCTTAATCGAGCATCGTTCATCTTAGAGAAAATTTAATGATACCATTCGATTAGGAATAACATCCTCTACAAATTAATGTGCGTAAAATTTGCATAAAGGACCGTCTTCATATCTAAACGCGCACAAACTTTGAAATTTTCAATGGCAATACCCAAGTTTGACGTCACCCACAAGTTCTCTATCTTTATATCCGAAGATATTCCATATTCCGGAATGAGCAATTTTCGGGGATCAGTTCCATATTGAAAACCGCAATTTGAAGGGCGATGTTTTGTTGATTGAACACAGCACTGTTGTAAATTATTGAACTATCCGCTTGGCATTCAGCATTATGACTTACCTCACAGCCAAAGGGTCGCAGGTTTGATTCCTGCATGAGAGGGTGAGCATTTTCATGGCTGTGTGTGGTATTGTCTTGTGTGTGTGTGTGTGTATTATTAAGGCAGTGGACCTGTACACCTTTATTATTTGTACATTACGTTAAAGGAGTTTATTTTATGATTTCTACAGTTTAAGAATAAATATGTTTTTATCAAAAGATGCTTGCGTGTTCATTCCGACACCTTTACACACTATAGATTGTTGTTGAGACCCAGACCGTTCGACCTACCAGAAAGGTGTAAGGCAACTGTTTGGACGGCCGGGAAGTGCCACCCAATTTAGACCGGAACCCAGAGGGGGAGGCATCCACAGGGACCGTACGCTTCTTCCCCTACCACCAACCTCTCGGAAGGACTTACGGATCCGCTTGTTTAACGTGATCGTACTCCACATAAACACGGCGGCAGTTGTGGTAGCGTGCAAATCCAGCGCGCAAACCACAGAGCTACCGCACCCGAAATGTGCCAACAGCACGCGGTTTTCCCAGATGGTCACCCACCCAAGTACTAACCGTGCCCGATGCTGCCTAACTTCAGTGATATAACGAGAACCGGTGTTTTCATCACGGTACGGCCGTTGGCTTACACGCTATAGGTAAAATAACATAGCACAAATTGTTTTAATAATAATTACTCGTTAATGATTATGTATAATAACTTGTAATGTATGATAAATGTAAATAATGATACAGTGAAATCCATTTTAATAAATTCAGGTTAATAAACGCAGACTCTGCCCAAAGTCCGTTACAGAGGGACACCAAAATCAATTTTATTAATTTACTACTGACATGGGATTTTCTCTCTGTGTTAATAAATAAAAGAAAAGAAAAAACATTCTTAATTATGACTTTAACTGTTTGAAGAAAAAGTTGTGGCTGCTTAAATTGATTAAAAACAGGTAAATTTATATTTGAAAAATAATACTTACTTGTTTCATATAGTCTTCAAAAGCAATTATATTTGCTTATAATTTTCTATGTTAATAATTTTTTAAATAGAAGTATTAAGAATTCAAATTGTAAGAACCTAACATTAAGTGGGAAATTTGTGTAAGTAATCACTGTAGGAGATATGCGCTTTTCATAAAGTCTAATATAAAACATTAAACATACTATTTGTATAGATATAAAAAAATCTGATGTGGGCAGCACATGACTTTTCTTATATAATGCAATGAATTAACTACTTTTATAGTAAAAAAATAGGTTATTCTTATAACCTTCTAAAGTTTATGTCAATCGTTTTCTAAGGAAAAATTATATAAGAAATGTCTATCTGCGTAACTTTATTAAAGGTTTTAATTTTTGATTATTTTTTTTTTTAAGTTCACTCAAAAATTTAGGAGGGTTCTGAACAGTTGATTGTGTTTAAAACAATAGGCTTCCAGTATTCACGGATTGCAATTTTTATACCAAATTTCATGTGAATTGCTCTATTTGTTCGTGAGATATGGTCTCCACAGATTCACTGACACACACGCACATAGACATACACCACCTGAAAAATGTTCGATTTGTGATCAGGGATGCTTGAAACGTGCTCTCCCGCCGAAAACTGGAAATCGAATTTTCGATCCTGTCACTTTACTTTCCTTATACATTATATGTATATAAGGAAAGTAATAAATAAAAATAGTAAGAATAATGAGATATTTTTGTATATTTGTAATGCTTAGTTTATATTGGGCATTGTTCAACATATTGGTTGGCTAAGTTTGGTTGGCATATTCACTAACTTTTCTATGGATTGGGGGGGGGGGGGTCACCAAAAGCAAGCTTGGCCATGTCTAAAAAATATACTTGAGCTGGATCTCGTAGACGAAGCAATTTGGTTTTGTGCATACATGGTTAAATACAAAACTGCAACCTGAAGTAGATTTTATATATATACCAAAGTTTCAATATGTGATTGAATCTTAAATTTTGCTCAAGTTTAAAAAGAAATGCATATTATTCAAGGCCATTACTCTCTCTTCCTATTTGACTAAAATATTCAGTTAGGAATAAACATCAACAGTTCAAAACATTCAGAGGTAGAAATCTAAAGAAATATTTAATTGATACATTGGTCGTAGACTTAAATTTAAAAGCTATATTTCTGGTCAAGTTTTATTTATTTTCCAATCTGTTCCCAGTCGAGTTATTTCAGTCAGACGAGTTAAGGATTAATTTTTCATTAGCTAAAACAGTTATAGACTCCATTTGACGTATTTAACGAATGAAATATTCGAAAGCTGAATAATAATTAAATATTCCATAGTTAATTTGAAAGCAATGTGTCTTTGCAGAGCACTTTACCTTTTACTAAAACTTTACCTTAATTAAATTTACTAAAATCTTTATTCGTTAAAATCCTTTGAGAACTTTTTCAAAAGTTAAAGTACTGAATAAAGGATTAAATCTTCCATTGTTAAATTTTGAAAGGGGGGGGGGGTTATCATACCATCATTACTTTTCATCGAGCTAAATTTTGGTCAAAACCAGATTAAGAAAATTTGATAAATTAAAACATCTGCAAGTGCTGAAATCTGTCGAATAACTTTTCAAAAAATTAAATCCAAGAGACATTAAATATTTTATAATTGACAAATGCTTGAAAATGTATCTTGTCGCTCATAATTTTTTATCTGATTGAAAATTTCGCCAAGTTAGAAGCAAAGATTGTCTTCAGTTGATAAGTCTGTGGCGGAAAGGATGTTGCCAAGCCCGAAACAGGGACCTGGTGCTTACAAGACAGACATTATAACCATAGAGCAAAAGCTAGCTTCGGCTCCGTTCTTATAATTCGGGTACAGGTTCCAAGCATTTTTTTGCTCAGATGTATTTTGGCAGGAGCAGAGTCGCCTTTGCTGCCGCACACTCCCCTACCTGATGAGGGGCCCGGGTCGAATTTCGGCGAGGAGTGGGGCTATTCCAGAAAACCCCCGCTTGCCCCATCCGAGACTCAGTTGAGGGGCTAAAGGCCGGGAGGGCGTGGGGCGCCTCGGGCGTGACGTCAGTCGTGGTCAAGCAGGAAGGGAGTGGCAAGTTCTCTGACTCAGTGTGGTGCTGCCATCTCGTGTTGAGAGGTGAGATCGTTGGCGTGAGAAGGTTGCGTGTTTCAAATGTCCAGTCATCACTGTGGCGGAAAGGATGTTGCCAGGCCCGAACCAGGGACCTGGTGCTTACAAGACCGACATTATAATCATAGAGCAAAAGCTAGCTTCGGCTCCGTTCTTACATTTCGGGTACAGGTTCCAAGCATTTTTTTTGCTCAGATGTCTTTTGGCAGGAGCAGAGTCGGCTTTGCTGCCGCAAGTCCTTTAATCTTTGAAAGCTTTTGAATACGTATTTAATGCATAAAATATTCTAAAAATGTATTGAATAGAAAGAATCTTTCAACTGTTGTTTAAAAATTAAATTTTCCATAGTTGACTTCTAAAGAATTATAATCTGTTAAACATCATCACACATTTCAAAAACACCATTCAAATGACATTTGCTAAAATCTTCAAACATAGAAATCTTTTGAAAACAGTAAAGGTATTGAAACCATTTGATGCCATGAAGATACTATTGAAAAGGATTAAATTTCCTATCGTTGGTATAAACTTAAAGGCATGAATCTTTTGCAATCATTATATCTCATTTCAAAAAGTTTTCATCCAAACCTTATGTAATTCACAATAGTTGAAAAAAAAAATCTTCAACTGCAAACTCTTCTGACAAAATATCCAATATTTAAAATCTTCAATTAAAGTAAAAAGAAATAATAATAATTGCTAGAAGTAATGAATCGAAAAGTAAATTTCCTCTAAGTCAGATATCATTTCCTATCTGAAAATTTAGTTAAGTCAGATATCATTTCCTATCTGAAAATTTAGTTAAGTCAGATATCATTTCCTATCTGAAAATTTAGTTAAGTCAGATATCATTTCCTATCTGAAAATTTAGTTAAGTCAGATATCATTTCCTATCTGAAAATTTAGTTAAGTCAGATATCATTTCCTATCTGAAAATTTAGTTAAGTCAGATATCATTTCCTATCTGAAAATTTAGTCAAGTCAGATCCATTAATGTTCAGCCATTTATCATTTGACACATTTTTAATGGTTGAAATATTTTGAATATGTTTTTCAATAAATAAAATCTTCAAAAGCCGTCTTCAACAAATGAAATTTTCTGCAGACGTCATCTTCTGAAAAGGCCTTTAATAGATGAACTCTTCCGAAGATAACTTTAATTGATGAAATCTTCAACCATAAGAATCTGTTGAAAACCACAAGGATTGAAGCTATTTGATACCATAAAGACAGTATTAAAAATCTGATGTGGTCAGCATATGACATTCCTTATAATAATGCAATGAATTTACTTCTTTTACAGTAAAAAAATAATGTATAAGATCCACGGTACTGTGTTTCTATCATTGAATTGTACATTTTTCGGATGACAACATGTTAAACTATTTCAATGTATCCCATTAACTTATATTTCGCGCAACTCTAAATAACCAATTATCAATATTGATAGCATCCTCAATAATTCCCTCTAAATTTATCGCCAAGCGTTACGGACGGACGTAGAAATGGGTTATTCTTATACTCTACTCCTATGCTCTTTCCAAGATATTGAACTTTCACCAATTATTCGCCATTTTCATTGATTTAATGTCATTTTTATCAATTTGGCAACATTTTCGTTAATTGGGCAACATTTAAAAAATCGCCAAGTGGGCAACATTTCTCTAAATTCGTCGGCAAAACCTTGCCAAGCGTTATTCGCGAAGAAATAAGTTATTCTTAAAGCAGATAAATGACTATTGGCGCCCACATACAAAAGTATTACCCAAAGTATCATTTTTCATGAATGGAACGAGCTAGATCCATGAGAATGTTGTCACTAATTTATCGCATAGTAGTACATATGAAAATGGAACATATTTCCCAATAGTTAGTATTTTTTTAACACTTTCCAACATAGTTGAAAAGTGTTTATGACTTCGTTCATTCCGCCTGTTTGTCTGTGCGTTCGCACGATAACTCCCTTGAACATGCCTTTATCAGAGTAAAATTTTAGTATGTTGTTGAGACGATCTGTCGGACATATGGGAAAGTAAATGAAAAATAGCACCCAATACGTTTTGGATTGAATTTGGGTTGAAAAAATGAAATACATTGAGCTCTATAGGACCTAATTTTTTAAACATTTTTTAAGCTAATTTAAAATTCACAAATTGCTTCGAAAATTTTAAGAAATATTCAATTTATGCCATAAAATATATAAAAATAATTTCAAAATATGCTCGGTAGTTTTCTAAATAAAAAATAAAATAATAATTACACCCATATTATATGAAAAGATCACGTGATCCACTTCAAAATAAAATATGGCATCCATCTTGTTGTTGTTGTTGTTACCCAGACCGTCGGTGTAAGGTAACTGTTTGGACGGCCGGGAAGTGCCATCCAATTTAGACCGGAACCCAGTGGGGGAGGCATCCACAGGGACCGTACCCTCCTTCCCCTACCACCAACCTCTCGGAAGGACTTACGGACCCACATGTTGACATCCATCTTGTGTCAAAATCGAGATCTCTAAAGTTCTTTTTAATGTATATGTAGTGTTGCATCCGTCCTAAAACCGCTTTATTTTTTTCTGTTCATCTACGTATATACTGTGCCAATGCAATTGCAATATTTTGGAGTTTAAATGATCATTAAACTTTGGTCATTTCTACAACGAGGCCTAACTTTCACATATTGAGAATGTAAATACATCAAGCTGTAAGATTAGTTCTATAAGAATTGCTGAATTTTTTTAACGCAAAATTATTTAACTCTGGAGTCTGTAATATAGCTGATATGAATGAAAAATTCATTGGTTTTACGTAGAGAAGCAGAAAAATTCTATATTATTGCTTTTTTGACGAAGTTTTAAGTATGGATTTAGAATGTTATATTACCTCCACGGTTTTAAGATTTTAAGTAAAATAAATTATTGTAGTATTGTGATAATTTTAAAAATTGCGCCGCTGAATAAAAGGAATGGTAAAAACTTTATGAATGAAATATTCACTGCTTTTATATAGAGAGCCAGGTGATTTATACTTCGATGATGTTATTTGAATAAAGTTCATTTGTTTTCGATAAAGTTTTCAAATATAATAAATTATTGTAGTATTGTGATAATTTTAAAAGTATCACCTCTGAATGTATCGCATTTTAGAGATGTATAATTAAAATTGTATTACAGTTAGAAAATGTTTCTTAATCAAACTTTATGAATGATTGATCTTTCTTGTTTATTTTACGTGATTTTTTGATAAATTTATTTGAAAAATGTGCAATATCTCCAAAACGATTCGTGCTAGCGTTCTAAAGTTTGTGTCAATCGTTTTCTAATAAAAAATTACGTAAGAAATGACTAATTATATAATTTTATTAAAGGTTTTATTTTTGATGATTTTTTCAAAATTTCACTCGGAAATTTGGGTGATTCCGAACATTCGATTGCGTTAAATAACAATTGGCTTCCAGTATTCACGGATTGTAGTTTTGTACCTAATTTCTTTCGAATCTCTCCATTCGTTCGTGAGACATCTTCTCAAAGGACTCGCAGACACACAACATACACACATAGACATCGCCTCAAAAATGTTTGATTCGTGTTCAGGGATGCTTGAAACGTGCTCACCCGCCGAAAACTCGAATTAAAAGTTTCGACCTCTTCACAATACTTTCCTTATACATTATACAATTTATATAAGGAAAGTAAAAAGATTAAAATTTCTATCTTTGATTTAAATTTGAAAAGAATGGATTTTTGCTATCATTATATCTCATTTCTCAAAGTTTTCAAACGAACCTTATGTAATGCGCAATAGTTGAAAAAAAATCTGATAAGATGAAATTATTTGAATCTTCACATTGTCAGATGAAATCGTCTGAATATGGCTTCCATAGTCAGATGACATCGTTTGAATATGGTTTCCATAGTCAGATGACATCGTTTGAATATGGTTTCCTTAGCTAGATGATATCTTCTTAGTATTCTTTGCAAAACACGTAGAAACGAAATCATCTGAAGGTATCTTCAATAGAGGAAATCTTCAAAAGTTAAAAAATGATTAAAGTTAAATATGATTAATAGTTGAAAAAACTACAGTGCTAAAAAATTAAAAACTCATAAAAACAGCCCGAAAACGTCTTTAATAGTAAAATAATTCTACTTCCATCCGGAGTTTCTTAGTATTTTTAATGTTATGAGAATAAATGGAGAAAAAAAACTATTCAGATTTCAGCTGTATTTGTAAAAGTAGAATCCTGAAAGAAATAAAATAAATACTTTGATAATATAAATATCCTGTTTATGCTTATATTTATTTATCACTTAGTACATATTTTATTTTTGCAATATTAAGTCATTTTATTCAAATTGTGTAACATACAAATAATTTGAATTTGGCAAATCTCATTTTTTTATATTAATGCGTCATTACTGTTTCAAAACTACTGTTATTTATATTTTTCGATTTATTCAGAAACTCCAATAAAACAAAAGACTTTGGGGCTGCGTAAGAATTTCCGGTTACACCTTTTTCTAACGGGGAAAATATTAGTCCAATACACTTCTCGGTTGCCAACTACAGGAAGAGAAAAATCTGAACAGCATATTCATTCATTCATCTCCATCCACTTTTAAACGTTCGCAAAACTATCCCCCCCTAGCGAATTTAAATGCGAATCACACGAGTCCAAGTTACGAGGTCCAATATTCCCGTTTTGGCAACGGTCCGGAAAACGATCTTTTCGAATTTGGCTTGCAAATCGTCTGCGAAGCTACAAAATTGCCCCAACAAAAATTTGTATATTTCTTCTCTCCTTCGTACTTGGGGAGGAGGAAGGGTGGGGATGGGATGGGATGGGAAGGTACCTAAATGATGCATGAATCTTCTAAATTGCTTCGACGTTACTCAGGGGTTGTCGTTTTTTCGAACTATCGCTTGGTGAGGTTGGAAGCTCAAAGTTGTAAATGTTTTATCGTTACCGTTTCGTTATTTTTGAAATCGGTAGTGTCAATTATTTTGAAGAGTGTGTGGGCTCGAAGTTAAATTGAGCAGATCAAGTATCGAAAATTTTGAGAGATACAATATTCAAAGTTTTAACTACTTTTGCTTGTTTGCAAATAAAGCAGATATTAAAATATAATTGAGATTTAAAAACATATTTTCCATTAATTACAAACAAAGATAAATTTTCTGTAAATGTACCGAAAAGGCAACTGAGATTATGGCATGATTTCCCAGATTTTTAAGTTGGTTATATTATTTTTTTGTCAAATATATTTATAACAATAAATTTATGAGGGAACTTTATGAAGGAATTTATGAAGGAAACTATTATGCATCTTTATTGTATTTTGCATACTCATTTCGTATAGTTATATTCGAATTTAAAAAAAAACCCGGATGTGACATCTATGGAACCGGAAATGATAATCCCTAGTGAACATCTTACTCGCTCAGGAATTTGATACTAAATCTCATCATCATCTAAACTCTATCAAGCATCTTTATTCTCTTTTGTATACTTATTTTGCATAGTCATAAGAATGTTGAAAAAACCCGGACGTACCACTTATAGAACCGGAAATGATAATCCTTAATGAAATCCCTAATTGCTCAGGATATCGGTACTGAATCCCATCATCATCAAAACTCTATCAAGCATCTTTATTCTCCTTTGCATACTTCTTTCGAATATTCCTACGAATTTAGGAAAAAACCCGGAAGTGGCATCTGTAGCAGAGGAAATGATAGTCTTTAGTGAACGCCCTACGCACTCTGGAATTCGATACTGAATCTATATCTAAATTCTATCAATAGCAGATTTCGAAAAATAGATGTTTCAAGAAAAATGTAAATTTTTGAATAGGAAGTTACATATTCATAAGCGTAAGTGGAAATACTTAGTGAGCCCCTTGAACTCCTTCCGGAATTTGATACTGACTCCATATCAGTCATTATTTAAACTCTATTTATAACCAATCTTGAGAAATATATTTTTTATAGAGATTTTTAAAGCCAAAACTTGAATGAAACCGAAGAAAGGATATATATATATATATATATATATTATATATATATATATATATATATATATATATATATATATATTATATATATATATATATATATATATATATATATATATATATATATATTATATATATATATATATATATATATATATATATATATATATATATATATATATATATATATATATATATATATATATATATATGTGTGTGTGTGTTACGGTCAATGCGATTAATCGGTTATTATTAATCATAACCGGCTGTTATTAATACTAATTAAATAAACCGGTTAAAGTGAATAATTTATGAGAATGTATCACATGAATCGGTTGTTATTAATCATCAATGAAATGTGGTCAATGCAATAATTTTCAAAACGTTTAGCTTGAGATTTCCATTTATTGCATTTGCAATGTAATTTGTTTGCAATCTTTTGTCGCTTAAAGTGTTTGTGCATAATGTAATTTGTTTGTTGTAATAAATAATGAATGTATCTTACAAATAACAGTAATCGTTATTACAAAACATTTTTTACATTGACCAAATTTCATTGCTAACTAAACTGTTAATTTATGTAATATCATACACTTCCTATCGCATGACATAACAAGAAAGATCAATCATGCATAAAGCATTGATTATGAAACACTTTCCAACTTCAATGCAATTTTATACAAACATCTCTAAAATGCGATACATTCCTCGGTAATATTTTTAAAATTATCACAATACTACATTAAATTATTATGTTTGAAAACTTCATCGAAGAAAATGAACTTCATTGAAATGACGGCATTGAAATATAAATTGCCTGGTTTAAACACCACTAAAATGCGATACATTCCTCGGTAATATTTTTAAAATTATCATAACACTACAATAATTTATTATATTTGAAAACTTCATCAAAAACAAATGAATTTTATTCAAATGACGTCATCGAATTATAAATCGCCTCTATATAAAAACAGAATTTCATACATAATCATTTTTCCAATCCTTTTAATCCATCACAATACTATAACAATTTATTTTATTTAAAAATTTGAAAAATTGTTATTAACCATATTTATTTTATAATGTGAAACCTTTCTCATTTATAAAATAACTAAAATGCAACAGTAGTGTCGTATCGTACAAGACAGAGCACCAGGCGCGAAGCGCCTTTAATCTCCAGTTTCAATACGTGGTTCTTATCGTCAAACTGTGACATTAATTCAGTGACCCTAATTGGAGGTTCGAGGTTTTTATTTACTACTTTTTATTATTTATCCTAGCTCCTAGTGTGGCAGTTTGTTGCACATTTAGAGTTTAAGCAGTTTGGGGGGTTGATGCAGATCTAAGGGTTACCTAGCGTTTTGGCAGTTTAGTGTTTAGAATAATTTTTTTTTTTTTTTTTTAAATAATAGTCGCGAGTTTTATTTTAAAATCAGATGTTTGAGGTGGGATCATTTAATTCCGATTATCGGTGTTTAGAACAGCGCGGGGTCTCTTACGAGATTTGGCCTTGCGATGATCATAGTCATGCAGATTGAATAACAGTTCGTTTGGAACGGATGGCAAATTTCTGTAAAATTTAAGCTCTAGCTTTTTAATTTGGGCTCTAACAGTTTTTATTTTGAAGTCATTCCTAATTACCGAGTTTCTTAAGTACCTGGGGGCTTTCCTGATAATCCGTAGGATTTTGTTTTGTTTTGTCTCTAATAAGTCTATGGTAGTTTTACAGGCATATCCCCATACGGGCGCTGCATACAGCATTCCCGGGCGGATGACCGATTTATAAATTAGGAGTTTATTTTGATAACTTAGATTTCCGTTTCCTATCATTGGGTATAAGGCTCCTGTGGCCATATACGCTTTTTTGATTAAGTTCGTTACGTGCTGTTTCCAGGTTAGGTGGGAATCTATCGTTACACCTAGGTATTTAGTAGATTTTTCCGCTTTTAGGGCATGGTTGTTTATGTACAGAGGCGGCGGAGGTTTACGTTTTCTTGAGAAATAAATCCAATGACATTTATTGGGGTTTAATTTTATTCGCCATTTTTCCAGCCAAGTTTGGAGTATGTCTAAGTGTTGTTGTAGCTGTCTGTGCATTACTGAGACATAGGGGTGTTTTGCAAGTATCGCACTGTCGTCTGCAAATAACTAAACAGTTGGAAAGATATTTATTATATAATACATCTCATTTTTATTTCTGGAGGATATAACGAGAGTCAGAATTTAATTGAATTTGTTTTTCTCCCTATATTAAATAATTTTTATTTAAAAAACTACCTAACATATTTTACTGAAATTTTTTTTTGTATATTTTATGGGATAATTTGAATATTTCCTAAAATTTTTGAAGCAATTTGTGAATTTTGAATTCGCTTAAAAAATGTTTGAAACATTAGGTCCCATAGGATTCAATTTATTTCATTTCTTCAATCCGAGTTCAATAAAAAACTAATTGGGTGATGTTATTCATTTATATTCCCATAGATCCCACAGACCGTCTAAAACACATACTAAAATTTCATTTTGATAAAGCCATTTTTACGGCAGTTGTCGTGCTAACGGACAGACAGACAGACAGACAGATAGAATGAACAAAGTCATAAACACTTTCAACTATGTTGTAAAGTGTTAAAAATTACTATTTTCTGGATATAATTGGTTAAATACCTGTAAAATAAAAATTGATTATTATTTAAAATAACTCTTAAAACTACAACATTTAAAACATTAAAATGCAATGTATGTCTGTTTGTGTGTATGCATATGGCAGAAAATCTAAATGACTTACATTTTGATTTATAGATAGAGATATTTCTAGACAAATCCCGTGAAACTTAGAAGCGATTTTTTAGCTCAGTTTCTTAGTCATTTAATGTCAAAGCGGAATTCAGAGGGATATTCAACATTTTCATTCTTATCATTTCGCAGCCATCATAAAAATTATTGCACAGTTTCAATTTACACCAGTGTAAAGTATAAGAAACAAACCTTAAAGGGAACTCTGAGTAGAATTTGTAACACGATTTAACGATTTTTGATACATTTATAAAACAAGAAAGATCAATCATGCTTAAAGCATTGATTATGAAACACTTTCCAACTTCAATGCAATTATTTAAACATGTCTAAAATGCAATACAGTCCTAGATAATATTTTAAAACTTATCACAATACTACATTAATTTATTATATTTGAAACCTTAAACCTTCATCGAAAAAAATTAACTTCATTCAAATGACGGCATTAAAGTATAAATTGCCTGGTTTAAATATCTCTAAAATGTGATACATTCCTCGGTAATAATTTTAGAATTATCATAATACTACGATAATTTATTATATTTGAAAACTTCATCGAAAACAATTGAAATTCATTCAAATGACGTCATAAAAAAATAACACGCCTGGCTCTCTCTATAAAAGCAACATTTCATTCATAAATAATTCCCCCATTCATGTCATTCATCACAATACTATAATAATTTATTTTATTTAAAAATTAAGACCATTGAGCTACAAGTAAGTAATCTCTATGCGTAAAACTTCAGCGAAAAATATCGTCCTTCTCTTTCTAAAATCAATGAATATTTCATTCATATCAGCTAAGCAGACTCCATGGACTAAATGATTTTGTGTTAAAGAATTACAGCGATTCTAATACAACTCATTCTATATATTTTGCTGTTTACATTTTACATAGGTGAAAAATAGGCTTAATAGTAGAAATAATCATATTTGGATGAGCATTTAAACTGAAATATATTGTCATTGCGTTGTTTTAGTATGTAGATGCACAGAATTTAGGCAAAAATAAAGTAGTTTTAAGACGGATACAACACTCAATATGAATTAAAAAGAACTTTAAAAATCACGATTTTGACACAAGATGGATGCCATATATCATTTTGAAGTGGGTCATGTGATCGTTTCATATCATGGACACGTGATCGCTTCATATAAGAGGTGTTATTATTATTTTAATTTTTATTTAAAAAACTACTGAATATATTTCGCTGAATTTTTTTTTATAAATTTTATGGAACAATTTGAATATTGGCTAAAATTTTCGAAGCAATTTGTGAATTTTAAATCCGCTTAAAAAATGCTTGAAAAATTAGGTCCCATAGGGCTCAATGTATTCCATTTTTTCAACCCGGGTTCAATCCAAAACTAATTGTGTGATATTATTCATTTATATTCCCATAGGTCCTATAGACCGTCTGAACAACATACTAAAATTTCATTTTGATAAAATCATTTTTACGGCAGTTACAGTGCGAACGGACAGATAGACAGAATGAACAAAGTCATAAACACTCTTCAACTATGTTGGAAATTGTTAAAAAGCCTGTGTTAATGCACTTGACATGGGTGCAACTTAGTATTCTTGTATTTTATGTTCTGTTCTTCTTATGTTTGTGTGGTTACTGTAACTGATATCATTTGAATTTCATCTGTAGTTGCCATGTAAATTAAATAAAATCATCAGAATATACATAAGTAGTAGCACGATATTTTAAAATAATCAAATAAATTCTCTGTTAATGCTTTAAATTTATTTTTGGTTCATAGAGCTGTAAATTAACTGACGAATTTTCATAGACCCTCCCCCCCCCCCTCTCGATTATATTTGAAAAATGTTTCTTCCATTCATATATATGTGTTTATAAAAGGATTAGTGCAATGAATAAAAGTAATTTTTGTTAAATTATTAAAGCATAACTGTGTATAACAATAATGCATATTTTACATTATAAAATATGTCTATCTGTTTGTCTATCTGTGTCGACTGTAATTAAGCCGACTGTAATTATCATTAAATTGAAGTTTTGATCAGCCACGCAATTAGGTACGGGGGGTACTTCATATTCTCGGATGATATAGCTCGGTGAGATTTTTTTTTATAATTTCATATTAGTTTAAAAGTAACGAATATTTAAAGACGAAATTCGGCCAAACTTTCACCGCTTTTAATCCAAATAATCAAAGCAATTCTGCTCGAATGTGAGTTCTTTCTTTTAATCTCTTAGCGTTATCAGACATTCTTTCTAAAATTTGAGCGCTACTTTATTTGTGATTTTCTGAATTATTTCGTGTATTAAAACATACATTTTCAAATTTTTAATATAGAATTATTTTAATAGAAGGGTCAGTACTTAAGTTTTTAGAATGTGGCAATACCAAAATTAACAGCTTTCAGTGCAGACGATTTTTAACAATTTGATCTTTCATGTGAACATGGGCTGTTAAAGAATGCGAAATAATATAAAATTATTTTACAGCGTCGTTTTGAAGTTAATAAGGTAGTGGTGACATAATGTGGATTTAAGCCGAACAGATTTTCGAGCTATGATTTATTATGACTTTCGACATGGATTGATTGACACAGAAACGTGTGTTGATTGAATGAATTCAACTTTTGGTAATGAATCACCATTCGAAGCAACAATTGCTTCCAACTGAGCGATGATAATTTCTGGTATCTCCAAGAATATTCGATATTTCGAGAAAGTTCTAGTATATTTGAAATATCACCAATTGTCACCAAATCTGACAACCCCCATCCGAAATGTTAAAATATGGCAACCCTAATTTCACGTGATCTAATGGCTGCATGTAAATGTTGTTACTTTCCTTATATATATAGTATAATGTATAAGGAAAGTATTGTGACGGGGTCGAAAATTTGAATTCTAGTTTTCGACATGAGAGCACGTTTCAAGCATCCCTGAATACGGATCAAACGTTTTTGAGGGGATGTCTGTGTGCGTGTGTGAATGTATGTGTGTGTGTGTCAGTGAGTCTGTGGAGACGGTATCTTACGAATGAATCAAGCGATCCGATCAAAATTTGGTACAGAAATCATAATCAGAGAATACTGGAAGCCTATTGCTTTCACACGCAATCGAAAGTTCAGAACCCTCCTAAATTTTGAAATGAAATTTTAAAAAAATCATCAAAAATTAAAGCATTCAATAAAGTTACGTAAATAATCATTTCTTATGTAATTTTTTTATTAGAAAACGATTGACATAAACTTTAGAACGCTAGCATGAACTGTTCTCGAGATATTGAACATTTGTTAAATAAATTTATCAAAAAATCACATAAAATAAAACAATATATTAACTATTGTGAAATCTGTTCACTTTTTATATGTAATATTATGCGATAAATTTATTTTCATCATTCTCGTAGATCTATCTTGTTCCTTTAACGAGAGAAGACACTTTGGGTAATAGCTTTGTAATTTGAGGGCATTAGTCGTTTATCTACCATAAGACTAACTTATTTCTCCGTAAACAATGCTTGGTGAAATTTTGGCGGCGAATTGGGATAATATGGCCAACTTGGTGCGTTTTTTAAATGTTACCAAATTGACTAAAACATCGCCAAATTGATAAAACGTTCACAAAATAGATAAAAATGACGTTAAATAAATGAAAATGAAGATTAATTGATAAAAATCCAATATCTTGAAAATACTAAGAATCTACTATAAGAAAAGATACTCTGGGAAATAGTTTTGTATTTGGACGCCATTAGTCGCTTATTTGCTATAAGAATAACCTATTTCTAAGACCAAAATGATTTTTAGCTACGAATTTGGTGGAATATCGCTAACTTGTTGAGATTTAGAAATGTCCGCCTACTTGTCGAGGTTTAGATATGCTGCCAAATTGATGAAAATGTCACGAAATTAATAAAAATGTCGCCAAATTGATAAGAATGACGCTAAATCAATGAAAATGACAACTAATTCATTAAAATTCAATATTTTGGAAAGAATATAAGACCCTACCATAAGACACCGTCAGTAACGCTAGGCAAAATTCTGGCGACGAATTTTGGCGGCATATCGCCAACTTGGCGACTTTCTTAAATAGTACCAAATTGACGAAACTGTTGCCACATTGATAAAAATATTATCAAATTGATAAAAATTTTATGAAATTGATAAAAATGTCTCCAAATAGGATGCAGTATTTTGCGAATTTTTAATTCCGTCATATGATAGGCATACCATTTTTTATATAAGAAATGTTCTTTAACTATCTCCAACTTGGCGATATTTGGCCCCACACTGACGAAAATAACATCAAAATTGCAAACATGAAGCCAAGTTAATGAAAATGACGCCTAATTGATGAATTTATTATTAAAGTATTTAAATATATGAATTATATTGCTTATTAAGGATGCTATCAATGTTAATAATTGTTAATTTAGAGTTGCGTAAAATCTGAGTTAATTGGGTACGAAATAGTTTTAGACGTTGTCATCCGGATGTACAATTTAACATTACAAACAATATGCCATGGATCTTTGCATGATTTTTTCACAGTTAAGGAAGTAAATTCATTGTATTGTATAAGGAAAGTCATGAGCTGTCCACATCAGATTTTTTTTTACATGCAGACAGGTAAAGCACAGAAAAATGATTTTTCGTGTTGGGAACAATACGAAAATATAACTTTTAAACTAAAGTTTCCGAAAATGAAAAACGAAAATTTAATTTTTTTAACTAAAAAAAACATTTACTCTTTGTTGTTTAAATCCCTATTTTCAGTTATATTTTTATTTATTCTTATTTAGGGAGTATCAATGGAGCTTATTTAGTCCGCATTATGCACCAGATGTACAATTGGCAAATTCCAGTGGAAAAAAGGAGCGAGGAATGATTTTGGTTCAAAACAGGCGATTGGGAAATTGAGCTGTGTTATCTATATCCGTATCATTTAAGTGGCGGATACTTATTTATAACCCGTGCAACGCCGTCTAATTCATTCTAGCAATCAATATTTTCTCCATAAAATAGTGTAAAAAGAACATTTCTTAAACTCATCCAACGACCCTGAGTACATCAAGTTAAATACATCGAGGAGTCACATTCACATACATCAAGGAGCCATGCTTGGTGAACCACTGTTCTATGACAATAATACCAGAAATGAAGCGGTTTGCAGACAGGAAATCACAAATTAACCATCACGGAAGCATTTAAAGTTTGACATTTCTTTCTTCACAACCGTCACCATCCCGAAGACAAATGGTCCCTATGGTAGATTGGAAAACTCGAAAAAACCCCAAGAGACAGCGCCTAGAGATTTGCAGGATAGACAGAACCCAATGTCGGGAGTGAAAAAGAGTCATCGATTGGACTCTGGGGGTGATGAATGGACTAGAATGGGTCAAATAGAAAAGTTGTCATTCAGTTTCACGGTTATTATAACAACGTATATCAACGACTTTTAGAGGTGTTGGTGTTAGTTAGTGGTGAAACTAATTGAGGTCAACAGCTCTGATTACGGCCTAGAATCACAAAGTCTGATTCTAGAGCTCTCAGAATATAGGCAGCCAGAAAATAAAATTTTATAATTGCATCCTAAACTCTTAACACTTTTTATAGTCTTGGTATGAAAATCTTAACGACAAAGTGCCTTCTTACATATAAAATAATGTGTACGGTTCTTGCATTTTCCCGCTCGAATTTCGCCAAGGAAGAGAAAAGTATTCTATTCTAAATTTTATCTTTTGAAAAATCAGCAAAATTTGATGTCGTTCAAGGTAGATATATTTTAGAGTTGGAATTAACTAGCTGTTGCTTTCTTTAATATTGCATTCAACTTTTATGCCTAACACTATAATACTTAAATTATTTATTGTTTGTGTGCAAAATTATTAATATCGAGAAAAGTATAATATATTTGTTTTTCTCTTGTGAAACCTGTGAAAGGTTTCACACGTCGTCATTTTCATAGATTTAGCGTCATTTTTATCCATATGGCAAGATTTTCGTTAATTTGGCAACATTTCAAAAAGTCGAAAAGTTGATGACATTCCACCAAATTTGTTTCCAAAATATCGCCAAGAAATTATGGACGAAGAAATAAGTTATTCTTATAGCAGATAAATGACTTTGGCGTTCAAATACAAAAGTATTACTCAAAGTACCTTTTCTCATGAATGGAACGATCCAGATCCACGAGAGAATGATGTCACCAAAGTTATCGTATGATATTACATATGAAAAGCGAACATGTTTCTCAACAGTTAATATTTTTTTTAATTTATGGGATTTTTTGATAAATTTATTTTAAAAATGTGCAATATCTCGAGAACGTTTCGTGCTAGCTTTCTAAAGTTTATGTCAATCATTTTCTAAGGAAACATTACATAAGAAATGTCTATTTGCGTAACTTTATTAAAGGTTTTGATTTTTTGAGGATTTTTCCAAAATTTCACTTGAAAATTTAGGGGTTCTTAACATTCGATTGTGTTGTAAAACAATGGGCTTCCAGTATTCATGGATCCAGTATTGCAGTATTCCAGTATACCCTGTATGTTTACATATTTCGAATTATTTTTATTAAGACTTCATATAAGAAAATCTGATGTGGGCAACACATGACTTTCCTTATATAATTTAATGAATTTATTACTTTTACAGTAAAAAAATAAGATTTTCTTATAGTAGATACTTATATTCTTTCCAAGATATTGAATTTTCAACAATTATTCGTCATTTTTATAGATTTAGCGCCATTTTTATCCATTTGGCGAGATTTTCGTTAATTTGGCAACATTTCAAAAAGTCGCCAAGTTGGCGACATTCCGCCAAATTTGTCGCCAAAATCTCGCTAAGCGTTATGGACGACGAAATAAGTTATTCTTACAGCAGATAAATGACTATTGGCGTTCAAATACAAAAGTATTACTCAAAGTATCTTTTTTCATGAATGGAACGAGCTAGATCCACGAGAATGATGTCACCCAATTTATTGCATGGTATTACATATGAAAAGTGAACATGTTTCTCAATAGGAAATATTTTTTATTATTTTATATGACTTTTTGATATTTTTTTTTTAAATGTGCAATATCTCGAGAACGGTTCGTGCTAACGTTCTAAAGCTTATGTCAATCGTTTTCAATGGAAAAATTACATAAGAAATGTCTATTTGCGTAACTTTATTAATGATTTTGATTTTTTGCTGATTTTTTCAAAATTTCACTAGAAAATTTAGGGGAGTTTTGAACATTCGATTGCGTGTAAAAACAACAGGCTTCCAGTATTCACGGTTTGTGATTTTTGTACCAAATTTCATTCAAATCGCTCAGCTTGTTCGTGAGATATCGTCCCCACAGATTCACTGCAACACCACACATTCTTTCACCCCCCCCCTCCTCACACACAGACATTACCTCAAAAATGTTTGATTCGTGATCAGGGATGCTTGAAACGTGCTTTCCCGTCGAAAACTCGAATTCGAATTTTTGACCCTGTCACAATACTTTCCTTATACACATTATGTATATAAGGAAAGTAATAAATGTATGAGAACGGTCCAGTGTGAACTCAACACCTCAAATATTTATTCCACTTCACAATAAATTTCAAGAAAAAGTTATCTCATGCACAGTAATAACAAGGAAGCTGCTCTATAGCCCAACTTTTTGATGCACAAAAATGTGTTCATCTTATTGGCAGCTCAACAAACTGATTTTTCTTCCACAAATTTTACGAATCTCGGAGATCTTGCCAATTTGGACATTCTTTTTCATCCGGAGCCAAGAAATAAGGAAGAAAAATATGATAGATGACCCGTAACTCTTGTTAAAATGGCTACTCCATATTAGAATACCCAGCCAGCTAGCTCACATATTTCTTTTAGAGCTATGAAAGATTGCCATGCTATTGAGCGCAGGATGAGATATCTTATTTTCAATAATGCGCATGCGCAGATATAAAAGAAATCGTAAATTCGCGCATTTTATTGTTAACGTATGCTTTATTAAAGACAATAAATGTTGTTTGTGTAATAAACGATTCGTATTTTCTTAATTATACGAAAAATAAATATATTTAATAAATTTTTACTTTCCCTGCAATACATGGTAATGTGTAGGGAAAGTATTGGAATCATGTCGAAAATCGCAACTCGAGTTTTCGACGAATCTGCAGGTTTTAAGACCTCTAGAATACGAAAAAACAATTTTTAGCGTGACGTCTGTGTGTGTGTCTGTGTGTGTGCCTGTGCAATGTATGTATCCACTCTAACTAAAAAATTAATAGACAGAATTTAATAAAATTTGGTATGTAAGTCACTTGGGTGAGACCCTGGTGCTGATTAATTTTTGGTAGGAATCGTAAACGTTGAACCCGCTTTTTTTTGCGAAATGGTCCGTAAAAATTTCATGTATCCACTCTACTTAAAATACTAATTGATCCAATTTCACCAAATTTCACAAAATTTGGTAGATAAGCTACTTGTGGGATACTCGATTAGATTTTGGTACGATTCGGAAAAGAACAACCTGTCTTTTTTTACGAAATGGCCCGCAAAAATTGTCAAAATCTAAAAAAAAAAAAAGACTACGTATACTGAAATGTATCAATTAAATTCTTATTTTATACGCAATTTTTAACGAGGAAAAAACTATAACACATTCCATTTTACTTTAGGACTAACCGTTCTGAAGATATTTGAGATTTCTTGCATTTTTGTAATGCCACTATCGGAAAAATGTCCAATTACCAAATAGAAACAAAAATTGAATTAAAAATGCAAATTTAGTGTTATTTGGTGCAATTAAACTCAATCTAATGAATTATTAAAGAAATAAAGAATATCTGAATTTGAGTCTGCAGGGAAAGTCATGTGCTGCCCACATCAGATTTTTCTTATTAGGCGAGGATAAATGTTTTTTGTGTAACAGAAACCCTCTATGTCAGGTCAGAAAAGCCATATGTGCTAACAAAAATATACTACTGAGAAGAAAAGACACAAAAACCTAACGAATTTAATCACTTTTCTTTCATGCTCTTCTTATATCCATATTTTTTTTCAGACTTTGTGTTAGTTTCAGAAGATTTGTTTATTTACGGTTAACTGTAATTTTAACTTTTGGTACCATCTAATTCAGCTGCTGCGAAACTTTGTTGCCAACAAATTAGAATAATCTGCAAGCGAAAGAGAATTAAAATATTTTCTTTTTATTCTGTGTCGGTTCACTTAAAATGTACAATTAAAGATAATAGATTTAGCAACACAATGGACGGAGCCCCCATTTAGCCGAACGAAGTTTAATGGTTTGATTTCTCAACGTGACAAATCTTGACAGGAAATTTATGAAGAAGCCGCCATGTGGTGATAAGTGGTACACATCATTCTCAACGGAACTATTTTAAATTTTTATACTCTTTTTCACAATTATTTCGTACAGTCATACGGATTTTTGGAAACACCAAAAATAACATTTCCAGAACCGAAGTGGAAATCTTTAGTGAATGCCCCTAATACTCGTATTCTAAATGAGATCCTGAATCCATATCAATCATCACCTACACTCTAGCATAATTCGATTTTGAGAAATAGATGTTTCGAGGTAAACGAAAATTTTTGAACTGGAAATGGAAACGAATCGAAAGCGGAATTCTTTAGTGAATCTTCCGATTCCCGCTGAAATTTAATGATAAAATCATGCCAGTGAATATTTGAAGTTTATCTAAGGAAAATCCTGAGAAATATATGTTTCAAGCCAAAATTTTAAACCCAAAGTGGAAAACCCTAGAAAATCCTCATACGCCCTCTAGATATTTGATGTTGAATATATATCAATCATGGTTTAAGCCCTATCTACAGCCCATCTTAAGAAATACATGCTGCAAGAAAATTTTAATTTTTGAATCGGAAAAGATATTTCTAAAATCATAAATGAAAATCTTTTGTAAGCTCCCTACACACTTCTAAATTTGATACTAAATTAATATCAGTCATCATCTAAGCTCTACTTATAGCCAATCCTGAGAAACGAATGTTTCGAAGAACATTTCTGAATCAGACGTGGAAAAGGAACCGGAAAAGAAAATCTTTAGTGAACCATCCTATCTCCTCCAGAATTTAATACAAAAATTATATCAGTTATCATCCAAGCGTTAGCTATTAATAACATAAACACATTGATTTATCTGTCTGTTTATCTATCTATCTCTGGGTAACGCTTGGCGAAAATTTTGGCGGCGAATTTGGCGATATATGGCCAACTTGGCGACTTTTTGTAAATGTAGTGATATTGACGAAAATGCCGTCAAATAGATACAAATGACGCCAAATCAATACATTCATTGTATTTTAAAAGGGGATAGTGTTGTAATGATGTTTTGGCAGCTTTCGTCTGCCAGTCCAACTGACCCACTTGGTGAAAATTTTGGCAAGTTTTTAAAAATCTCTCAAAATTGAACAAAGTATCACAAAAATTAACGAAAATGTCACCAAATCGATGAAAATTCAATATTTTGGAAAGAATATATGAATCTACTATAAGAAAAAGCCATTTCGCTGTTCGTCCGTCCGTGAGTTTGGCAAAGAATTTGACGAGATGTCGCAAATGTCGCCAAATTAATAAAAATTATGCCAAATGGGAGGTAATATTTTGAAAATTTTTAATTCCGTCATATGACGGACATACCTTCTAGTAACCAATAACCAACAACTTAGAAATAGATTTTTCAAGGAAAAGAAAAATTTTCAAACATAAACTGGGACAGAAATCGGAAGTGGAAATCCTTGTTGAACCAAGTACCTCCTTGCCAAATCTATATCATTAATCATCTAGTTTCTATTTATAGCAAATTCTGAGAAATAGATGTTTAAAAAAATCTTATATATATATATATATATATATATATATATATATATATATATATATATATATATATATATATATTAACAAAACAGTTGAGTATGCCGCTGTCGCCGTTTGACAAATTACGCGTTCTTCGAGTTTCCTGTCTCATACCACGAAATAAGGAAAGTGGACATCAAATATTTATCCAGACATTCATTCCAGATACTTTATCCAGATATTCATTCATTTCCTATTACTCCAAATATTCATTTCAAATTACACAGTAAGTTACATGAAATATAAATAACTTAAGCCTAATCGGTACAAGCATAAAGTTGCATTCATCTTATTGGCAGCTCAACAAACTAATTTCTCTTCCACGAATTTTCTGAATCGGAGAGATCTTGCCAATTTGAACATCCCTTTTTCTTCGGGAGCCAAGAAATAACGAAGGAAAATATGATAGATGACCCGTAACGCTTGTTAAAATAGAGACTGTATGTTCAAAATACCCGGCCAGCTCGCAGGTTTTTTTGAGAGCTATGAAAGATGACCATGCTATTGAACGCAGATTAAGGATCATTATTACTTTCCCTGCAGTACAAGGCAAAGCATATCGAAAGTATTGGAATCATATCGAAAATCGCAACTTGAGTTTTCGACGGATCTACACGTTGTGAGACCTCTAGAACACGGAAAAAACTATTTTCAGCGTGACGTCTGTGTGTGTGCCTGTGTGTCTGTCTGTGTGTCTGTATGTGAAGTGAATGTATTCACTCTAACTTACAAACTAATTGACCAAATGTCATAAAATTTGGTAGGTAAGTATCTTGCGGGTGACCCTGGTGCTGATTAGATGTTGGTATGATTCAGGATGAAAGAATCCGCTTTTTGTTGCGAAATGGCCCGCAAAAATCGCATATATCTACTCTAGCTAAAAAACTAATTTACCAAAGTCACTCGTACTAGATAAGTCACTCGTAAGTTACCCTGGTGCTGATTAGATTGTTTGGATGATTTGGGAAACATAACCTGCTTTTTTTTTCAGATGGCCTGCAAATATCATTAAAATCTAAAATAAAAGATTACGTATGCTCAAACGAATCATTTAAATGTTTGTTTTGCACGTAATTTTTGACGATAATAAGAATTAGCACAACCCCATTACTTTAGCATTAGCCGTTCTCGAGATATTTTATTTTTTTCGTATTTTTGCTACGCCGCCTTTAAATGTACGTGCAGTTTCCAAATGAAAACGAAAATTGAATTAAAAGTGCAGATTCCGTGTAATTTTATATAAGTATACGTGCTTTTTTTTGTGCAATTAACTCAATTTAATGAATTATTAAAGAAATAAAGAGAAAATAAATGTCTGCTGGGAAATGTGCTGTCCACATCAGATTTTATTCCATTTATGCTCATGAGCAGATATAAAATGAAGGCAATTTTGTTTTCTATATATGTTCGGTTGACTGTGACGTTAATTGCTGCGTATGTGAATGTAAAAAGTGCGAATAACCGAAAGATACAAAATATTTCGAATATATTTTTAAATAAATTTTTGAGGCGGGTGACACCCGTTCGTATTTATATATTTTGTTATTTTATATGCCTGCTTAACTCCCGAGTAACCTATACATTTTCTATTTTTCAAATGAATTTAAAAAAATTATATAAAATAAAAACTCAGTAAGAATTATCCAATAGCACATCCATGATAATATAGCACTTCTCATATACTATATTATCCAACAAATCTCTTAGCAGCATTTCCGAGGATACAGTTTGCTCCATTCATGAGAGAAAATACTCTTTGTAATAGTTTTGTATTTTAACATCAAAAGCATTCTCCAATAGTCATTCAATTCATGTGATACTGATTAAATGTTAATTGCAATTGCACCCATTCGAGCTTGAGTTAAATTGCGTGGAATACAAAGCGCAGAAATTTTTATGAATATTAAATGATCATTCCGTCACCATGAAATTCTTCAATGAGCCTCACTCCTACGCCCAAGATGGAATTCTTTAAACCATGTGTAAATTGTTGCTTTGTATGGCGCTTCATCCCCAAAAGTCAAAGTCATTCTATCCACGCACTGTTGCTTGTGTAAACACTTCTTCTTCTTCGACCCAGACCATCCGACCTACCCGAAGGTGTTGTTGTTTAGACCCAGACCGTCCGACCTTCCAGAAAGGTGTAAGGTAACTGTTTGGACGGCCGGGAAGTGCCACCCAATTTAGACCGGAACCCAGTGGTGGAGGCATCAGCAGGGACCGTACACTCCTTCCCCTACCACCAACCTCTCGGAAGGACTTACGGACCCACATTTTCCCGGCCATCCACCCAGCTGCTCTAAGTCCTCGGACGAGTCGGATGGTCAGGGCTTTCGGACCCACATGTTTAACGTGATCGTACTCCGCATGAACACAGCGGCAGTTGTGGCAGCGTGAAAATCTACCCGAAGGTATTGTTGTTGTTGAGACCCAGACCGTCCGACGTACCAGAAAGGTGTAAGGTAACTGTTTGGACGGCCGGGAAGTCTACCCGAAGGTGTGAGATATCTGTTTTGACGCCCGAGAAGTGCCACCCAATTTAGACCGGAATCCATTGGGGAGCCACCCACAGGGACCTCATCCTGCTTCCTCTGCCTCCAGCCTCTCGCAAGGACTTACGGACCCACAGGTTTAACGGACGGACCGAAATGTCTAACTCCGCGGAAACACGGGGACAGTTCTGGCATTACTAGGAATCGGATTTGGGTCCTGCGAGTGCAATTTCCGCGTGCTAATCACTGGGCTGCCCCACGTCTTGATACGTGAGTATGAGCGTATGTAAATTATTCTGTTTGGACTATTAATTTGCTAATAGCGCCTTCTTTCCATTTACATGGTGTTGATTCAATGACAAACACATTGTGTCGTAGATCTTGTGCATCGGACAAATATTTATTTCAGAACATTTATAGCAGGCAATAGAGCTACAATATATAATTGCAAACTTTTTATGCACATAAAAAGTATTAAAATTGTATATATTAATAAAAAATCTGATGTGGGCAACACAGGACTTTCCTTATGTAATGTAGTGAATTTACTACTTTTACAGTAAAAAAAATAGGGTTTTCTTATAGTAGATACTAATATTCTTTCCAAGATATTGAATTTTCGACAATTAGTCGTCATTTTCATTGATTTAGCGTCATTTTTATCCATTTGGCGAGATTTTCGTTAATTTGGCAGCATTTAAAAAAGTCGCCAAGTTGGCGACATTCTGCCAAATTCGTCGCCAAAATCTCGCCAAGCGTTATGGATGAAGAAATAAGTTATTCTGACAGCAGATATACGACTATTGGCGTTCAAATACAAAAGTATTACTTAAAGTATCTTTTTTCATGAATGGAACGAGCTAGATCCACGAGAATGATGTCAGCCAATTTATCGCATGGTATTACATATGAAAAGTGAACATGTTTCTCAATAGGAAATATTTTTATTTTATGACTTTTTGATAATTTTTTTGAAAAATTGTACAATATCTCGAGAACGGTTTATGTTAGCGTTTTAAAATTTAAGTCAATCGTTTTCTAATGAAAAATTACATAAAAAATGTCTATTTGCGTAACTTTATTAGTGGTTTTGATTTTTTGAAGATGTTTTCAATATTTCATTCGAAAATTCAGGAGAGTTCTGAACATTCGATTGCGTATAAAAACAATAGTCTTCCAGTGTTTATGGATTGTGATTTTTGTTCCAAATTTTGTTCGAATCGGTCCATTCGTTCGTCAGTTATCGTCTCCACAGACTCACTGACACACACACACACACATACACACAGACATCACTCCAAAAATGTTTGATTCGTGATCAGGGATGCTTGAAACGTGCTCTTTCGTCGAAAACTCGAATTCGAATTTTCGACCCCGTCACAATTTATACATTATGTATCACGTCACTTTCCTTATACATTATGTATATAAGGAAAGTAAAAACAGCAGAACGTAATTCCGTTTATCAACTTGAATGGTCATTTTCCAACTTAATCTCTTTTAAATTAAGAAAAAAATTTGAAGAACAATTTGAAACCGGTATTTTTTCATTGTACAAATTGCAGTACAAATTGCAGTACAAATTGAAGAGAAAATATGGGTTGCGAAGTTGAATGGGACTCACAAATTAAATATTTTCTGTCAATTGCATAATTTATTATGCATGATATATAATTATCACAAAACAGCAATATATGGTCTTATAGCATAATCATAATCTTTCAAAAACACATAAAATGCATTCTTCTTGGCGAAATTTCATCGACGGCTTTTATGAATCCGAGAGAAGTTGCCAATTTGAACATCTTTTCTTCCACAGTCGAAGAACAAGTATGACAAATATGATCGATGGACTGCAACGCTTGTTAAATTGGAGACAAATTGTGCCCCGATGCAAAGCTCACAAGTTTTTTGAGAACTATGAAAAATTATCATGTTCTCGAGGGAAAAAGAAGCATTCGTGATGGCAGTCATACGCATGGGCAGATATGAAAATATGAACACAATTTAATAAACTTTCACAAAATGTCGATTACCTCAGAATGACATATCTGAGCAAGCCTTGGTAGTAACTATGAAACTATTTACTGGGTCCCATGGCTAAGGAAATTAAAGTTCAGCCAAACTCAGCCAAACTTCCGATCTACATAGCGAATTGAGTTTGATTTACAAATATATGCGATGTTTTAATGAGGACTTAATTCGATTTCTGAATTAGATCCAAATCGCTTAAATAATTCTTAAGATTACGGAGAGCAATCCATTTGACATACACCTACCTGCAGAGCTGATTGCGTATAAAAACAGTTGGCTTTCAGTGCCTACGGATTTTGATTTTTGTACCAAATTTCGTTTAAATCGGTCCATTCGTTCGTCAGTTATCATCTCCCTAGACTCACTGACACACACACACACACACACACACACACACACACACACACAGAGACATCACTTCAAAAATATTCGATTCGTGATCAGGGATGCTTGAAGCGTGCTCTCCCGTCGAAAACTCGAATTCGAATTTTCGATCCCACGTTCTTGAATTCCGTTTACGGCAGGTTCGACTGTACCAAAGTTCTTTTTAACTACCAATAAAAAATTTATAATTATTGTCATGGAATACAAGGGGGGACAGCTATAGTCATCAGCTCCATCTATTTTCATTGTCAGCTACTATTATGGATTCCTGCTGAATTTTATAGTTAGTTCTTTAGAGAATTTATGCTACCATTTTGTTTTTGTTTTAAAGTTTCAGTTTGCAATAGATATCTGATATTCTAATAAAGAATGTGGAAATAAATATACGATTCCGGTGGAACATAATATCCTCAAAGATGTAAGAAATGGGGCGAGGACAAAATGTTTAGTAAACCCTAACATGCACGTTTCTCAGACAAGTTGGTATTGTAAATGGAGCTTAGAATTGTAATTTATGGCATTGTAAGCTGAACTAGAAAATTTCGCCCTCACCGCTGTTTCTACATCTCAGGTGTTTATTTGGAAGATATCATGTTTATTTTGGATTTTTATAGGAAAGATGTCATGTATTTTTATATGAAGGATCATATTATTATTTTGCAATAATTTACAATATTTTTTCCAAAAATGTCTCAATTTTTTGTTTTAATAATGTCTGTGGTAGGTTATACGGTTGAAATAGGAGCGTTATGAAGTAATCGGAGTGTTATGAAGTTATCGGACCGTTTATGAAGTTATCAGATCGTTTTGAAATTATCGGATTGTTTTGAAGGTGTCGGAGCGTATTGAGGTTATCGGAGGTTTTAAAGTTATCGGAGCGTTTATCCAAGTTTTTTACAGTTTTTGAGCAATTCTCAAGTTGAAGAAAATTCAAATTTTTTTCGTTTTTAAAGTTTGGGAATAGATATAGTATAATTCCTTTTTCATTCTTGGCGATTTTAGGTCAGACTCTGGCAATCCCTGCTATGATTTTTTTTTCTTTTGTCGTCCCAAGCCGGGGGGCTTGTCTAATCAGGCTTATAGCTACTTAAAAACCCCGGCCGGGAGAGGGTCCCACAGGGTTCATTGTATTTAATTTTTTTTAAAACCGGCTTAAATGCGAAACAAATTGGATGAGATTAATCACTTTCATTCCCATATGTCCTAAAGAACGTCTCAACAACATACTAAAACTTCATTTCGATAAAGTCATTTTTAGGGCAGTTTTCGGGCGAACGGACATACAACAGAATGGCCAAAGTCATAAATACTTTTCAACTATGTTGGAAAGTGTTGAAAAGACAACTGTCGAGGGACTAACTTTCTCTGAAATTCAAAAGTTTTGCTTTTGAAGAAACAACCATGTATCTTTGGTATCCATGCATCTTTATTCTATCATAGTATTTTCCAACGGTAAATCAGAAATTATTTTAACCACTGCAGTTTTAGAGATATGGTTATAAGGTATGTAGTTCTGTAATGCTTGAGTGGGTTGCCCAGTTTCGCTGCCGTGACACTTTATATATCGAGAATGGCTGACAACAAATGCTGTACATGTATTTCTACTTGATAATACATGGACTTATAAAGGGTATCTCATTGAATTACATTTATAGTATTGGCCGTGACACTTGTTATTTTTTACTCTACATTCGACAAACTTGAAAACTTTTTAAATTAGATATTTTAAATTCAATTAAGGAGAAAAAAATAGCATAAGTACGTAGGATTTTCAATGTTACTCAGTTAAAACTCAGACCTCTGAATATACAGGCGTACGTAACACGAACAATACCGCCCGCAATTCAACGAAATGGTAATAAATTTTCATTCAAATTTTAAAAAGTATCCATTCTAATACAGTGGTTGATAGAAAACAGAACATCCGGGGGAAACACAATAAACAGATTCTGCATCATTCAGCGAAGATTCCTATATTTCGGGAGTGTGCCAAGAAATAAAAAGTCATCGGGAAATGATGGATGAAAGTTTAAAAAAAAGAAAGAGAGGATAGAGAGGGAGGCTTATGAGGCGGAGTGAGAGAAGCAACTTTTCAGCTGAAATAAGGGGGTAATAGAATGACCTCCATCAATTCAAGTGCAAAGGGTTTTTTGATGGATGGTAAAATAAAAGAGAATATCGATTTTGTAGGAAAATCATGGACATTGTTTAGTAACAAATCTGCAAGAAGATATGTTGTACAATTTTATACAGTATGTAAATATTGCATTTGATAGATGTGTTAATGGTATGGTAAAATCTAATGTCTTAGCAAGAAATTTAGCACATGCATCTCTAGCTGATCATTGGATTATTATTTCTTCATTTAATATTTAATTGCAGTTTCACTTGATTTGTTTTTCTATACTTGCTCCATTCATACACTGATAACGCTCAATTTCTCATTGTTTGCTGCTAAATTTTTCAAAATTATGTTCACTGGTTTTGCCCATGACAGGGAAAAATTTCCCGAATAATTGTACTAGTAATGCTAGACCTAATGCCACTCATATATGTAACATAAAATATCAAGACTTTTTAAATGATCTATATAATTTTATGTTAACTTCTTGGTCTGTTTTGCGCCGTTCACTTTTAACCTTCTCGTGGTGAAAATTAAGCGAAATTCTTTCTTACGATCATGCAGCTCTTTTGACCTCCAGAACAGACGCAGTTCAAACATAGTACTAAACCTCTAAATTTCTTTCAACAATTCTTACACTGCTAGTGACGTAAATCAACCATAACCTTACAGACGTAACCGTATTTAGAACACTTGCATAGTTTCCATTATAAAATGCAAATTTCACTCCGATTACACTATTACCTTCCCAACTAAAATATGCTAAACACACTGAAATAGGCATCAGCTCATAAAATTCCTAACTCTATGTTCCAACACGGCCAAGTTAATTTAAGAAATGATTTTCTCCTAATTTATTTGCAACGCATGACGATACATTTGGTGAATTTAGCGACTCATTTAGTGATATATCGCCAACTTGGAGATATTTCGCACAGATTGACGAAAATATGGTTAACATTGCAAACATGGCTCCAAGTTAACGAAAATGACGCATATTCGATGAATTAATTATTAAAATCTTTTATATATGGACTAGTACATTGTTTATTGCGGATGCTATCAATATTGATAATTGTCAATTTAGAGTTGGGTGAAATATAATTTAATTGGGTGCTTGGAAATAGTTTTACATGTTGTCATTCGGAAAAGCGCCAAATGTACAATTGAACATTAAAAATATTGTGCCGTAGATTTTAGACATCATTTTGTCACTGTCAAAGAAGTAAATTCATTGCATTATACATGGAAAGTCCTATGTTGCCCTCATCAGATGTTTTCAGAGGAAACAATGGTTATATATCGTGGCGTGTTGCGTTGCTCACAATATGCTGTACAATTTTTCAGTATACCTGGAAATGGCGAAAAAAGAAAGTAAAAATAGAATTCCCACTCTCGCTTAACAGTTTAAAAGTTTTATTCCTCTATATCAGTAGGCTTTAACATTTTTTGAACCACGAGTCACATTCATTCCATGCTCGAAGGCCAGCCACATGTGCAAAACAGTGTATCTTCGTAAAGAAAAAAAAGTTTGCTCATAAACAAAAAATACCGATCCAAAGTGTCCTCGAGTATGTTTCCTAATCGATTTATTCTTAAGTACGTTGTTTAAATGCTTTCTCATCGGGCCTGAGCATGATTTTTTTGATTATTCTATTTTGCCACACCCTCTATTCGGTGGAGCGTTCTGGAAACGAACTTTAGATCGTACTGTTAATACTTGATTAAACGAAATCAATTTTTATATAGAATGTATTAATAAAATATTATTGATATTTATTAAAGGTCTTCATAAATATATCATTTTATATTTTTAGAAATTTCATGCTATGAGGGGCGATAGCTGTTAGCTATTTAGGGTTTAACAAATGCCTGCCCAAATGATTGTCTTGAATAACATTGAACCATAACACTTCGGATCATAAATAAAATAAAATGACAGTTCAAATTTGATATGGGGGAATCGGTGTCAATACGAATTCAACACCGGAAATGTTTTTCAATTTTTGAAATTTTGCCTGATCATTTTTTTTTTTACTTTTGGAGCAGTGAATTGGTATGAAATCAACTACTTCAAAATTCTTATACTCCTCACTTTCATATTTACTGAAAATAAACATTATTTTAATAACAAAAGAGGACTTCGAATGAAAAAAAAGCATGGAAGCATGAAATTATACCCACCTCTTTGGATACGTGTTGGTCCGGCTTGCTTTTTTAATAAAATCTTGCCTATATTTTCTAAATAATGTTTTTTTTAATTGAACATAATTACCATGACTTTCAATTTGTTTGATTTCTAATAGGATTGTGTGGGTCCCAAAATATTCAAAACTCATTTTATGTACCTTATACTTCGTAGTTCAGATGGATATTTGGTAAGTTCCAAAGTGGCGGAAGTAGTAATAAAAGATATTACAAAAAATTATACGACGTGTTGATGAGGTACAGAAAATGAACCGCTGAATAATTTTGACCTAAGCATTTGTCTGCGTTACTTTAAAAACGGTCCTGGCTATATAGCCCATCAAATGATAGAGGAAAATAAAAACTATGATCGGAAAATAAATATAGCAGATAAAATTGTTATTTCATACAAATTTATCATTTGAATATATGTATTATGATCACTAATAAACTGAAAACGAGGTCTTATAATGTGCGAAATTCTAAGCCCCGTTTTGAGATGAATTTATCTTTTGCTTTTTCGAAAAAAAATACGAAAATCTGCTTCGAGGCTTTAAAATGTCATGCTAAGCATTTCCCCTACATTTTTCAAAAGAATTTTCCGTACAGCATTCGAGGATTTTATCTTGATCCAAATTTAAAAACTTTCCAAATATGACGTACGGATCCCCTATTTGGGGCACCGCAGCCGAGATTCACCTCAGGAAGCTTCATGTTCTTCAAAATAACGCACTGCGTTCGATTGTTAATCTACCGACCTAAGTCCAGTTAGACGTCCTGCATAAACACCCCAAGATTAGACCAATTTTAGAACATTGTCAAGTGTAGTATCAGTCAAAAGATTTTTAAACCCATTAAAGGATCACGCTGTAGTTGTAATTGTTTGGACCCATAATACGGATTTTTCAAAATTTTTCTTGTAATTTTGAAAAAAAAATCTGATGTGGGCAGCATATGACTTTCCTTATATAATGCAATGAATTTACTACTTTTACAGTAAAAGAAAATTGGTTATTCTTATAGTAGATATTTATATTCTTTCCAAGATATTGAATTTTTGTCAGTGAGTCGCCATTTTCATTGATTTAGCGTCATTTCTATCCATTTGGCGAGTTTTTCATTAATTTAGCAACATTAAAAAACGTCGCCAAGTTGGCGACATTCCACCAAATTCGCCGCCAAAATCTCGCCAAACGTTATGGGCGGAACGATACGTTTTTCTTACAGCAGATAAATGACTATTGGCGTGCAAATACAAAAGTATTACTCAAAGTACCTTTTTCCATGAATGGAGCGAGATAAATCCACGGGAATAATGTCATCAAATTTATCGCATGGTATTACATATGAAAAGTGAACATGTCTCTCAATACGAAATATTTGTTTTTTATTTTATATGACTTTTTGATAATTTTTTTAAAAAATGTGCAATATCTCGAGAACGGTTCATTTTAGCGTTCTAAAACTTATGTCAATCGTTTTCTAATGAAAATTTACATAAGAAATGTCTATTTCGTAACTTTATTAGCGGTTTTGATTTTTTGACGATTTTTTCAAAATTTCACTCGAAAATTTAGGGAGGTTCTGAACATTCGATTGCTTATAAAAACAATATGCTTCCAGTGTTTACGGATTGTAGTTTTAATACCAAATTTCGTTCGAATCGGTCCATTCTTTCGTCAGTTATCGTCTCCACAGCCTCACTGACACACACACACACAGGCATCACTTCAGAAATGTTCGATTCGTGAACAGGGATGCTTGAAACGTGCTCTCCCGTCGAAAACTCGAATTCGAATTTTCGACCCCGTCACAATACTTTCCATATACATTATGTATATAAGGAAAGTAAAAATGGATTCTGGTATGAGAAAGCCGTGTGGAGCCACAGAACACACCCGTCAATTCTTACAATAAGGGAAGACGTTGACATAAAAATTTTATCTTACAATTTGTGACACCCTGTTTGAAAACATACAAGAAACGCTCGTCAAGAAAAAGATTTCAAGAGACCAATTTTGGAGAAAAATTCTCTTAATAAAGAAAAAAGAAGGAAAAGAAAACTGTTAAGGAACTACCTTTTTCTGAAATCCAAAATCTCGTTTTTGAAAATACAACCATGTGTCTGTGGTATAATATATTATCCTACCATAGGCTTTTCCAACGGGCAATAAGAAATTATTTTAACGACAGTAGTTTTAGAGATATAGGTGTGGGATATGTAGTTTGAAATCAATTCAATAAAGTGTCTGACAGTATAGCTGCTCGGTGTAGCTGTCGTGACACTTGATATACTTGCAATGGCCCATAAACAATACTTTCCATGTATTTCTGCTTAAAAGGACTTATTGCAAGCAACTTATTGGATAACTTGAATAATATTGGCTGTGACATATTTAAGACATATTTATTGGGCCAAATTTAAGTCTGTTCGAGGTTCACGGACCACATTGCAAAACAGTGTATCCCCAAAAAGAAACAAGATCAATCATTCATAAATTATTGATTATGAAACACTTTCCAACGGCAATGAAATTTTATTTAAACATCTCTAAAATGCGATACATTCAGCGGTAATATTATTAAAATTATCACAATACTACATTAATTTATTATATTTGAAAACTTAGAACTTCATCGAAAAAAATGAAAGTTAATCAAATGACGTCATTGAAATATAAGTTGCGTGGTTTAAACATCTCTAAAATGCGATATATTAAGCAATAATATTTTTAAAATTATCACAATAATATAATAATTTATTACATTTGAAAACTCCATCGAAAAAAAATTAACTTTATTCAAATAACGTCATTGAAATATAAATCGCCTGGCTCTCTATGTAAAAGCTGTAAATATTTCATTCATACACTTTTGTTCCATTCCTTTCATTCATCACAATACTACAATAATTTACTTTGTGCAAAAACTTAAAACCATGGAGGTAATCGTAATTTAACTCTATCCTTAAAACTTCATCGAAAAAGTCTGCTATAAAATCGTCTGTTCTCTATGTAAAATCAATGAATGTTTCATTCATATCAGCTATATTTCAGACTCAATGAGCTAAATAATTTTGTGTTAAAGAAGTTCAGCTATTCTTATAAAACTCATCCTGCATCTTTATGTGTTGACATTCTCCAAAAGTAAAAATTGGCTTCGTTGTAGAAATAATCAAAGTTGGATGATCATTTAAACTCAAATATATTGTAATTGCTTTACTTCAGAATGTAGATGCACGGAAATTAAACAAAAATAAGGAATTTTAGGACGTATACAACGCTGAATATAAATTAAAAAGGACTTTAAAAATCACGATTTTGATACAAGATGGATGCCATATTTTATTCCGAAGTGGGTCACGTGATCTCTTCATATAATATAATATGGGTGTATTTATTATTTTAATTTTTATTTTAAAAAATACCAAATATATTTTGCTGCAATTTTTTTCATATTTTTCATGGGATAATTCGAATATTTCCTAAAACTTTCGAAGCAATTTGTGAATTTTAAATTTGCTTAAAAAGTGTTTGAAAAATTAGGTCCCATAGGGTTCAATGTATTTCATTTTTTCAACCCGGGTTCAGTTCAAAATTAATTGGGTGGTATTATTCATTTATATTCCCATAGGTCCGTATTCTCACAGACCGTGTGAACAACATACTAAAATTTCATTTTGATAAAGTCATTTTTACGGCGATTATCGTGATAACGAACAGACACACAGAATGAATAGAGTCATAAACACTTTTCAACTATGTTGTAAAGTGGTAAAAAAACGAGTTTTCTCATAAACAAAAAATAGCAATCCAACGTAACCTCGAATGTGTTTGCTTATTTATTTATGCTTAATTACATCGGTTTAAAATTTTACTCATCGAGTTTGTACATGCCTTTTCTGCTTATTTTGTTTTGCTTAGCCCTGTATTCGATGCAGCGTTCTTGAAGCATATGTATTATTGGAGAGCTGACTGCCTGCTGATTGAACAAAATTATTTTATATATAGAACATATTAATAAAATACTATCGATGTATAAAAATTTTCATAAATATTTCATTTCAAATTTTTAGCAATTTCATGCACCGAAGGACGATATCTGTTATCCATTTAGCGCTTAACAAATGCCAATACAAATGACTGCCGTTAATAACATTGAATAATAACCCTTCGGATCACAAATGAAATAAAATGAAAATTTTGACTTGATATGGCAGAATTAGTGTCGAGACGAAATCAATGCCGAAAATTCATTTCAATTTTTGAAATTTTGCGTGATCACTTTTTTACTTTTAGAGCTGTGAATTAAATATTTTGCACTCCCCATATTTATATTTTTTTTAAATAAAATTTTTAAAAAATAAATTTCAGTTTGATACGGTCATTTTTACGGCAGTTGTCGTGATAACGGACAGACAGACAGAATGATTAAAGTCATAAACACTTTTCAAATATGTTGTGAAGTGTTAGAAAAGCGAGTCTTCTCGATAATAAAAAATAGCGATCCAATGTATCGCTCGAATGTGTTTGCTTATTTACGTCATTTAAATATTTACTCATCGAGTTTGTATATGAATTTGTGAAGTATTTTATTTTTTTGCGCCCTGTATTCGGTGCACCGTTCTTGAAGAAAATTTGGGTTTAAAACGTTCCAGATAGACTGATCAAAATAATTTTATATATAGAATAAATTAATAAAATATTATCGATGTATAAATATTTTCATAAATATTTCATTTTATATTTTTAGCAATTTCATCCAACGACTGGCGATAACTGTTATCCATTTTGGGCTTAACAAATGCCTATACGAATGACTGGCTTTAATAATATTGAACAATAATCCTTCCGATCATGAATAAAATAAAATGAAAATTTTGACTTGATATGGCAAAATTAGTGTCGAGACGAAATCAATGACGAAAAGTTATTTCAATTTTTGAAATTTTGCCTGAACACTTTTTTACTTTTAGAGCTGTGAATTGGAATGAAATCATCTACTTAAAAATTTTTGCGTTCCTCACTTTCATATATTTATTTAAATAAAAATTATTTCAATGCCAAAAGAAAACTCCGAATGAGAAAAGTCATGAACTTATATCCATCTCTTTGGATACGTGTTGGTACGGCTTTTCAAAATTGAATTTTGCATATATTTCAAAGTAATTTTTTTTTATAATTGAACGTAATTTCCATAATTTTCATTTGTTTGATTTGTGATAGAATTGTGTGGGTTCCACAATAATCAAAACTCATTTAATTTACCTTATACTTTGCTGTTCAAACGGATATTTGTTAAGTCCAAAAGTGACGGCAGAAGTAATAAAAGCTATCGTTTCAAAAATTATACGAAATGATGATGAGGTAAAGAAAATGAATCCCTGAATATTTGTGACCCTAGCATTTGACTGCTTTGCCTATGGTAAAAAACGGTCCAGGCTATATAGCCCGCCAAATGACAGGGGAAAATAAAAATTATGATCAGAAAATAAGGATAGGAAATAAAATTTGTAGGAAAAATAGGAAAAAATTTAGTATTTGAAACTAATTATTATGAATACTATTAAACTGAATATGATACATTATTATGTGAGAGATTCTAACTCATTTTGAGATTAATTTGTCGTTTGCTTTTTGTGTGAAATTACGAAAATCTGGATCCAGATTTTGAAATGACATTTCCTACGTTTTCCCTACTGCATCCGAAGATTTAACCTTGATTCAAGTTCAAAAAATATTTACAAAATATTTCCTACGAACTTGTCTGATCTATGCCATCTTTTTATTTATTTCCAAAAATGCCAAAAATAAACTGATAGATTTGTATGATTATGTAACAAAAATATAGCAAGCATTGAGCATTGCGTATTTTACCTCTGAGCACTGTTTAAGTTTATTTTTATTAATTTTTCAAATTCTAAATATAATGTATCTTCAGTTTTAAATGAAAAGTATGTACCATACGACATAACACAGAAAATTACCCATCATTCATTAAAAACGGTTCAGTAGTTAAAGTTGTATGACCATCAACACTGGAAGAATAAAAGGCCGGAACGACAATCACAACATATTGTCATTTTGATGTTCTTTTTGTCGCCACCAATTGTTATTTTTACTTTCTCATACGTAATGAGAAAGTGTTGTTTTCCCCAAAATTTTCGATTTCGATATTTTGATGCCAATACATGTCTTAAAACCTCCTGAACACGTTTGACTTATTTTTGAAGTGATGTTTATCTCTGGTCGATTTCTTGTGTGCACCATAGCCGACACAAATTGTAATGGATTTCCAGCTTTTTATATCGAGCTTTGTTACCAAACGGTCTACTAGATAGAATTATTAAATATTCGAACAAAAAATTTGAAATTTTATATTTTCTTTAACATAGCACCATACGGCAGAATATGATATAATAATGCATTAAAGTGTTTATTTATGGCTCAGTGATCACTTTTTAATGGACATTATATATCACGGGACTCAATAATTGTTGTGAAAAATAGCTGCTATACAATTTTGTTCGTCACGTCATTAGCACCCCTCTGTGGGAAAGTTAGCTGCCCCCCCCAGACGGTACAGTGTTAAGTACGGTTTCAATCCAAAGATTTTTTAAGCCCTTTACGGTGAAGGGTAATAGGCCATTATTATAATCATTTGCTTTCATAATAGCGATTTTTCAAAATTTCTCTTGTAAAAGTGAAAAAAAAAAACACTACCAAAAATGGATTCTGAAATGAGAAAATCGAGATGGGCCATACTCCAATTAATTCTGTTTAGTTTTTTTCAGCTTTGAAAAAGCATTCCAGAGAAAAAAGTATGAAGTATTTACAGTTCTTGGAGACTGAGTTACGGATCTCTTTAAAATCGGGGTTTGTCAAGTATATACACTTGTAAACCACGGATTCGAATGTGACGACTTAATGGGGGTGGAACACTGCCACAATCCTGAAATAACATTTCAAGTGAGAAAGATGACAGATGTACTGTTTTGCTCCAAAATAGATGTTGCATAAGATGTAGAGAAATGAAAATAGATGCTGCATAAAATGTGCAGAAATTTAACCATAAGGAATATTATCACTACTTTTCTCAATTCTAATTGCTCATCCTTAAAATGTAGAGAGATTGCTCAAATGAGAGTGAGAATTCTGTATAGTCAGAAAATATGAAATTTTACGGGAAATTGAATATTTTAGATACAAATATTAAAAAAAATATGCTGAAGTCTGTAGAATTTTCAATCTTACACATTTAAAACGGATACCTCTGAATACACAGGCATACATAACACGGACAATACCACCCACACTTCGATGAGACCATAACAACTTTTCATTCAATCTTTAAAATGTATCAGTTCTATTACAGAACAGTAGTTGATTAAAAGCAGAACTTCCGGGGCGAAACCCAATAAACAGATTCTGCATCATTCAGCGAAGATTCCTAGATATCGGGAGTGTGCCAAGAAATAATAAATCATCGAGAAATCATGGATGAAAGTTTTAAAAAGAAGAGAAAAAAGAAAGGATAGCTAGGGAGGCTTAAGAGGCGGAGTGAGAGAAGAAACTTTTAGAAGAAATAAAGGGGTGATGGAATGACCTCTATGAATTCCAGGGAAAAGGTTTTTTGTTGGATGGTAAAATAAAAGAGAATGTTGTCTTTGTAGGAAAATCTTGGGCATTGTTTAGTAATAAATTTGCAGTAAGACATGTTGTATAATTTTATGCAGTAATTATTTCTCCGTTTTATGTTTCATTGTATTTTCATTTGATTAGTTATTCTAACATTCAATTCCTCATTGCTATTAAATTATTTTTCACATTTATTTTCACTGGTTTTGCCTATGAAAAGGAAAAATCTCCCGATGAATTGTACTAGTAATGCTAGACCTAGTGCCATTCATATATGTAACATAACATTTTAAGATTTTTTAAATAATCTAAATAATTTTATGCCAACTTCTTGCTTTGTTTTGCGCTATACACCTTCTTATGATGAAAATTCAGCGAAATTCTTTGTCATGATAAAGCAGCTTTTTTGACCTCCAGAACAGACGCAGTTCACGTTTAATACTAGACCTCTAAATTTCTTTCAACAGTTCTTACTGCTAATGACGTAAATCAACCATAACCTTTCAAACGTAACAGTATTTAGAACACTTGCATAGTTTTCATTATGAAATGCAAATTTCACTCCGATTACATAATTACCTTCCCAACTGAAATATGTTAACCACATAGAAATAGATATCACCTCATAAAATTCCTGACTCTGTGTTTCAATACGGCTAAGTGATTTAAGAAATAATTTTCTCCCCATTTATCTGAAACGCTTGGCGATACATTTGGTGAACTTAGCGACTTATTTAGTGATATATTGTCAACTTGGCGATATTTCGCACAAATTGATGAAAATATGGGTAACATTGGAAAAATGACGCCACGTTAACGAATATGACGTCTATTGAAAGAATTAACAATTAAAATATTTTATATGTAGACAAGTATGTTGCTTATTGCAGATGCTATCAATATTGATAATTGTCAATGTAGAGTTGGGTGAAATATAAATTAATTGGTTACTGGAAATAGTTTTACATGTTATCATCCGGAAAAGAGTCAAATGTAATATTCACATTAAAAACATTGTGCCGTAAATTTTGCACATCATTTTTTCACTTTGAAGAATGTTAATTTATTGCATTACATATGGAAAGTCATGTGCTGCCCTCATCAGATGTTTTCAGAAGATACAATGGTTATAAATTGTAGTAGGTTGCAATGTTCACAATAAGAAGTACAATATTTCAATATACCCCTTTGGAAGGCGTACATCCTTAATTTTCACCATATCTGATAACATTATGGCTGGATTTATTACCACATCGATGCTTATTCAGTCCAACATGGCGACGTAAATAACCGTAGCGTCACATTGCGACGCATGTGCAGATGATGAAAAAAGAAGGTAAAAATAGAACACCCACTCTTGCTTAACGCTTTAAAAGTTTTAACCTCTCTATGTCAGTGGGTTTTAATATTTTTTGAACCACGGACCACATTCATTCGATGCTCGCGGGCCACATGTGTAAAACATTGTATCTTCGTAAAGCAAAGCAAAGCAAGGGGAAAAAGTAGTTTCCTCGTAAACAAAAAAAATACCATCCTTGAGAATGTTTGCTTGTTTATTTATGCTTAATTACGTTGTATAAATTTTTTTTTCTTCTCATTGGGTCTGAGAACGAACGATGTTTCTGTTTATTTTGCTTTGCAGCGCCTTGTATTGGGCGCAGCGTTCTTGAATTATGAACAAAAGAGGATTGTCGTATACTGATTAAACGATATCAATTCTTATATAGAATACATTATTAAAATATTATCGACATTTATTAAAGGTCTTCATAAATGTTTCATTTTAATATTTTTAGCAATTTCATGCTACGAGGGACGCTACCTGTTGGCTATTTAGTGTTTAACAAACACTTGTCCAAATGATTGCTTTTAATAACTTTGAACAATAACCCTTTGGATCATAAATAAAATAAAATGAAGGCTTAGACTCGATATGGCGGAACTGGTGTCAATACAAAATCAACACCGAAAATTTTTTCAATTTTTTCAATTTTGCCTGATAATTGTTTGACTTTTGGAGCAGTGAATTGACATGAAATCATCTACTTAAAATTTTGTACACTCCTCACTTTCATATTTACTGAAAACAAGCATTATTTCAATGCCAAAAGAAAATTCCGAATGAAAAAAGTCATGAAATTACACCTATCTCTTTGAATACGTGTTGGTCCGGCTTTTCAAAATTGAATCTTGCATATATTTTCAAAGTAATTTTTTTTAATAATTGAACGAAATTTCCATAATTTTCATTTGTTTGATTTCTGATAGGATTGTGTGGGATCCTAAATATTCCAAACTCATTTAATTTAACATATACTTTGTTGTTTAAAAAGATATTTGTTAAGTCTAAACGTGACAGCTGAAGTAATAAAAGCTGTCGTTTAAAAAAATTATACGAAATGTCGATGAGGTAAAGGAAACGAACCCCTGAATAATTGTGACCCCAGCATTTGACTGCATTACCTACGGTAAAAAACAGTCCTGGCTATATAGCCCGCCAAATGACAGGGGAAAATAAAATTTATGATAAGAAAATAAACATAGCAAATAAAATTGGTATTTCACACAAATTTAGTATTTGAAATTAATTATTATGAATACTATTAATTTGAAAATGATATATTATTATGTGCGAGATTCTAAACCTCATTTTGAGATTAATTTGTCGTTTGCTTTTTGTGTGAAGTTACGAAAATTTGAATTGAGACTTTGAAATGACATTTCAAGCTTCTATATATACTAACTGCCAAGTGTCTGTCTGTCCGTCTGTCCGTCTCTCACGTTTTTTTGGCACTTCCCGAATAGATAGAGACTTGCAATTTGGTATACGGCTCGGTCGTACGATAAAATCCCCTGGAAAAATCGAATTTTTCGAAAACGTTCCATAGAGGGGGGGGGGATGCTCTACACCAAAACTTTAGAAAAGTGAAATGATAAGAAAGCATATTTTGCCATACGATAGACTTCAAATTTGGTGTATGGTTAAATCATTCGAAAGGAAGAAAATGTACAATTTCAGATTTCAAATATTTTCTACTTAAGGGGGTGCTGCAAACCAAAATGTTCGATTTACCGAATAAATGAGAAATGCCTCCTTTACAATGAGATAGAGGCTTGTAATTTAGTATATGGGCTAATCATTTGATAAAAAACCCAAGATTATTACGGTTTTTCCAAAATGATTATTTAAGGTGGTGCAACACAAAAAAACTTTCGAAAGGTGAAGTGGTAGGAAAATATGCTTCATGACAGGATAAAGACATCAAATTTGGTATATTGCTAGATAGTTTGAACGGTAGAAATTGTGCAATTTCAGATTTCCAATATTTGCTACTTTAGGGGCTATCGCACACAAATATGTTCGATTTTCGGAATAAATGAGACACGCTTCCTTTTAAATATGATAGAGACTCGATATTTGGTATATGGGCTAATCATCTGATAAAAGACCCAAGACGAACAGCATTTTTCAAAAATGTTCATTTATGGGTGTGCTCCATAGAAAAACGTTCGAAAGGGGAGATGATAAAATAGTATGTTTCCGGATGAGAGACTTTAATTTGGTGTAAAAATAGATAGTTCGAAAGGAAGAAATGTACAACTTAAGTTTCCCAACATTTTCTTCTTTAGGGGGTTCTGCACTCCAAAATATTCGATTTGCCGAATAAATGTGAAACGCAAATTATTCAAAAATTTACATTATTCAGGGGTTGCTTATTGCGAGACCGTTGATTTTCAAGGGGTATTTAGCTAGTTTCCTCCATTTTCCTTACTGTATCCGAAGATTTAACCTTGATCCAAGTTTAAAAAATATTTACAAAATATTTTTTAATAACTTGTTTGATCTATACCGTCTTTTTATTTATTTCTGCAAGTGCCAAAAATAAAATGATATATTGGCATGATTATGTAAGAAAAATATAGCAGGCGTTGAGCATTGCGTACTTTACCGCTAAGCACTGTTTAAGTTTTTTTTTTTTAATTTTTAAAATTCTAAATATAATGCATCTTCAGTTTTAAAACAAAAGTATGTACCACATAACATAACACACAAAATTACCCATCATTCATTATAAACGTTTCAGTAGTTAAAGTTGTAAGTTCATCAACACTGAAGAATAAGAGGCCAGAACGACACTCACAACATATTGTCATTTTTTTATGTTCTTTTTGTCCCCACCAATTGTTATTTTTACTTTCTTATACGTAGTAATGAGAGAGTATTGTTTTCACGAAAATTTTCGAGTTCGATATTTTGATGCCAATACATGTCGGCCTGAGAACGTTTGGCTAAAACCGCCTGAGAACATTTGGCTTATTTTTGAAGTGATGTCTATCTGTGGTCGATTTCTTGTGTGCACACGATAGCGGACACAAATTGTAATGGATTTCCACAAAACTTTATATACAGCTTTATTACTAAACGGTCTAAAACTAGATAGAATTATTAAACATTTGCCGCCCAGGCGGTGCAGTGCGTCTTCTGCTGCTGTCTTGTGGGCTCGGGTTCGAATCTCGAATAAGGCATGGAAGTTTCTCGAGGATAAAGTCAGTCTTCCGCCTTCTGGGTCCTCGTGATGAGTTCTTCTAATAAACTTTGTTCTCCCGTCTTGTGTCTTTCTTCGTTGCTTCCTGCCTCTTGGTCCTTAATCGGTTCCGCCGAAATAGGAGGTCATCAGCAACAACAACAACAACATTAAACATTTGAGCAAAACATTTGAAATTTTACATGTTTTTAACATAGCACAATAACAGAATGTGATATAATCATGCATTAAAGGGTTTATTTATGGCTGAATGATCAAGGGTCTTTATAGTTTCAATAATTGTTGTGAAGAATAGCCGCGATATAATTTTTTTCGTGATGTCATTAGCCCCCCTCGGTGGGAAAGTTACCTGCCCCCCAGACAGTACATTGTTAAGTATGGTGTCAATCCAAAGATTGTCTAAGCCCTTTACGGTGAAGGGTAATACGTCATTATTATAATCATTTGGTTTCATAATACCTATTTTTCGAAATTTCTCTTGTAAAAGTTGAAAAAATCTGATGTGGGCAGCACATGACTTTCCCTGCAAACTTATATCCACGTTCTATTTATTTCAATTAAATTTAATCCACTTTTAATTCAATTTTCGTTCTCATTTGATAACTGGACTTATTTTCAAAGGTAGCGTAAAAAAATACGAAAAAAACTAATATATCTCGAGAACGGCTAGTCTGAATTTAATGGGGTCTGTCTTATTCTTTTCTTCGTTAAAAATTACGCATTAAAAAAGCATTTAATGGATATATTTGAGCATACGTAGCTTTTTAGTTTAGATTTTGGTAATTTTTGCGGGCCACTCTGTAAAAAAAGGCAGGTTATTTTTTTTTGAATCGTACCAAATTCTAATCAGCACCAGGGTGACCTATACGTGACTCATCTATCGAATTTTGTGAAATTCGGTCCATTAGTTTTTCAGCTACAGTGGATAAAATCTCTTGCGGGCCATTTCACAAAAAAGGCGGGTTCTTTCATTCCGAATCGAACCCAAAACTAATCAGAACCAGCCCCGGCCACAAGTGACTTACCTACAAAATTTTGTGAAATTCGATCCATTAGTTTTTTAGTTAGAGTGGATACAAAATCTGCACAGACAGACACACAGACAGACAGACAGACACACACACAGACGTCACGCTAAAAATGTTTTTTTCGAATTCTAGAGGTCTCGAAACGTGTAGATCCGTCGAAAACTCGAGTTGCGATTTTCGGCATGATTCCAATACTTTCCCTATACATTACCATGTATTGCAGGGAAAGTAAAAATCTGATGTGGGCAGCACATGACTTTCCCTGCAGACTTATATTAACGTTCTCTTTATTTTAACTAAATTTATTTCACTTTTAATTCAATTTTCGTTCTCATTCGGTAATCGGGCTTATTTTCAAAGGTGGCGTAGGGAAAGTACGAAAAACTAAAATATCTCGAGAACGGCTAGTCCTAGTGTAATGGGGTTGGTCTTATTCTTTTCGTCGTTAAAAATTACGTATTAAATCAGCATTTAATGGATATATTTGAGTATACCCAGTTCTTTAGTTTAGATTTGGACGCTTTTTGCGGGCCATTTTGCAAAAAAAGGTAGGTCATTTTGTTCCGAATCGTACCAAAATCTAATCAGCACCAAGGTAACCCACAAGTGACTCATCTACCGAATTTTGTGAAATTTGGTCCATCAGTTTTTCAGTTAGAGTGGATACAAGCTTTTGCGGGCCATTTCGCAAAAAAAGGCAGGTTCTTTTATTCCGAATCGTACCCAAAACTAATCAGCACCAGCCCCGGACACAAGTGACTTACCTACAAAATTTTGTGAAATTCGGTCCATTAGTTTTTTAGTTAGAGTGGATACAAAATCTGCACAGACAGACACACAGACACACACACACAGACGTCACGCTAAAAATGGTTTTTTCGTATTCTAGAGGTCTCGAAACGTGTAGATCCGTCGAAAACTCGAGTTGTGATTTTCGGCATGATTCCAATACTTTCCCTATACTGTTATAAAACGGGACGGTCTTCGTACGTTGTAAAAAGATATTCACGGCATTTGTAATAGTATTGCACAAGCAATTAGAGCGCGATCGCTGCGGGCGGTTTCTCTCGGGCATCGGAGAAGATGGGAGATCCGCGCTGATGTGACAAGGGTTGTACACAGCGATTGGATCTGATGGTGGCGTGATGATATTAGAAGATAAGCAATGATGACTCAAACCTTTTGAATTTACCTTTTTCTTTATTTGATGAGAAATTACCATGTTCCAAATCATATACATCGAGAAGTATTAGACATCGAATTTGTTGACGATGATACTTGAAATTACACTTGGATTTCCGACATTACAGAACAATATTCGTCGAATACAACGGCGGATCCGATAGTGGTTTGCGCCGGTTAGACATCTCAAAGTAATCAATCTATGATGAACAAATCTCGTGACTCTTTGAAATTACATTAAAACGCGACTTAAACAATTTACTTCATTTTTAATTTAATTTTAGATACATTCTATTAAAATACATTCTGTTCTTTGCCCCGCGGGCAAGAACACGTCCGACTGCTTTGGAATTACATCGCCAACTAAAACTATTCACCGAAAACAGACTTAAGCATCTTTAATGTTATTACGCGTTCATGACGCAAAGAAAAAGAGTTCCAATGTTAAGGAATATGAAATGCAAATACGAAGTACATGTACTAAAACGCGTGACAAATTACTACGCCAAGGTTTACCGAAACTGGCGGGAAATATCCAAAAGGGCCGAATACAGAAATGGCGCTTTATTAATTTGGAATAAATTTCTAAGAACAAGTTTTAGAATCGAAAGTGAAATAGAATTTGCGGGAAGTTAAATTTTGAAAGAAAATAATTATTAAACGAGGTCAAGCATTTCACAACAATACATTACCATGTATTGCAGGGAAAGTAAAAATGGCTACCAAAAATGGATTCTGATATGAGAGAATCGAGTTTGGCCGCACTCCATTTAATTCTGTTTAGTTTCTTTCAGCTGTGAAAAGGCATTCCAGAGAAAAAAGTATCAAGTATTTACTATTCTTTGAGACTGAGTCACAGACCTCTTTAATATCGGGGTTTGCCAAGTTTAATATACACTTGCAGGCTATGGGTTCGAATGTGACGAATTAATGGGGAAGGAACACTGCCACAATCCTGAAATAATATTTCAAGTGAGAAAGATGACAGATGTACAGTTTTGCTCAAAAATAGATGTTGCATAAGATGTAGAGAAATGAAAATAGATGTTGCATAAAATGCGCAGAAATTTAACCATAAGAAATCTTATCACCACGTTTCTCAATTCTAATTGCTCACCCTTAAAAAGTACAGAGATTGCTCAAATGGAGAGCGCGAACTCTGTATAGTTAGTAAATATGGAATTTTACGGGAAATTAAATATTTTAGATCCAAATATTTAAAAAAATTATGCAGAAGTCTGAAGAATTTTCAATCCTACTCATTTAAAACGCATACCTCTGAATACACAGGCATACATAACACCAACAATACCACCCACTCTTCCCTGAAACCGTAACAACTTTTCATTCAATCTTTGAAATGTACCAATTCTATTACACAACGGTAGTTGATTAAAAAGAACTTCCGGGGCGAAACACAATAAACAGATTCTGCATCATTCAGCGAAGATTCCTAGATATCGGGAGTGTGCCAAGAAATAATAAGTCATCGAGAAATGATGGATGAAAGTTTTAAAAAGAAGAGTGAAAAGAAAGGATAGAGGTTTATGAGGCGGAGTGAGAGAATCGAGTTTTCAGCGGAAATAAAGGGGTTATGGAATGACCACCATGAATTCAAGGGAAAAGGTTTTTTGATGGATGGTAAAATAAAGGAGAAAGTTTTTGTAGTAAAATATTGGCCATTGTTTAGTAATAAATCTGCAGTATGATATGTTGTATAATTTTATGCAGGTATTATTTCTCCGTTTAATGTTTCATTGCATTTTCACTTGATTAGTTTTTCTAACGTTCAATTTCTCATTGCTGTTAAATTATTTTTCACATTTATTTTCAATGGTTTTGCCCATAAAAAGGAAAAATCTCTCGAAGAATAGTACCTGAAATGCTAGACCTAGTGCCATTCATATATGTAACATAACATTTTAAGATTTTTTAAATGATCTAAATAATTTTATGTTAATTTCTTTGTTTCTTTTGCGCTATGCACTTTTAACCTTCTTATGACGAAAATTTAGCTAAATTCTTTCTCATGATCATACAGCCCTCCAGAACATGATCATACAGCCCTACAGCCCTCCCTAATGACCTCCAGAACAGACGCAGTTCACGCGTAATACTAAACCTCTAAATTTCTTTCAACAGTTCTTACTGCTAGTGACGTAAATCAACCATAACCTTTCAAACGTAACAGTATTTAGAACATGTGCATAGTTTCCATTATAAAATGCAAATTTTACTCCGATTACACTATTACCTTCCCAACTAAAATATACTAACCACATAGAAATATAGACATCACCTCATAAAATTCCTGACTTTGTGTTCCAATACGGCTAAGTTAATTTAAGAGATAAATGTCTTCCCATTTATCTGTAACGCTTGGCGATACATTTGGTGAACTTAGCGACTCAATTATTGATATATTGCCAACTTGGCGATATTTCGCACAGATTGATGAAAATATTGGTAACAGCAAAAATGACGCCACGTTAACTAATATGACGTCTATTGAAAGAATTAACAATTAAAATATTTTATATGTAGACAAGTATATTGCTTATTGCAGATGCTATCAATATTGATAATTGTCAATGTAGAGTTGGGTGAAATCTAAATTAATTGGTTACTGGAAATAGTTTTACATGTTATCATCCGGAAAAGAGTCAAATGTAATATTCACATTAAAAACATTGTGCCGTAGATTTTGCACATCATTTTTTCACTTTGAAGAATGTTAATTTATTGCATTACATATGGAAAGTCATGTGCTGCCCTCATCAGATGTTTTCAGAAGATACAATGGTTATAAATTGTAGTAGGTTGCAATGTTCACAATAAGAAGTACAATATTTCAATATACCCCTTTGGAAGGCGTACATCCTTAATTTTCACCATATCTGATAACATTATGGCTGGATTTATTACCACATCGATGCTTATTCAGTCCAACATGGCGACGTAAATAACCGTAACGTCACATTGCGACGCATGTGCAGATGATGAAAAAAGAAGGTAAAAATAGAACACCCACTCTTGCTTAACGCTTTAAACGTTTTAATTCCTCTATGTCAGTGGGTTTTAATATTTTTTGAACCACGGACCACATTCATTCGATGCTCGCGGGCCACATGTGTAAAACATTGTATCTTCGTAAAGCAAAGCAATGCAAGGGGAAAAAATAGTTTCCTCGTAAACAAAAAAAATACCATCCTTGAGTATGTTTGCTTGTTTATTTATGCTTAATTACGTTGTATAAATTTTTCTTTTCTTCTCATTGGGTCTGAGAACGATGTTTCTGTTTATTTTGCTTTGTTGCGCCTTGTATTGGGCGCAGCGTTCTTGAATCATGGAAAAAAGAGTGTTATCGTATACTGATCAAACGATATCAATTCTTATATAGAATACATTATTAAAATATTATCGACATTTATTAAAGGTCTTCATAAATGTTTCATTTTAATATTTTTAGCAATTTCATGCTACGAGGGACGCTACCTGTTGGCTATTTAGTGTTTAACAAACACTTGTCCAAATGATTGCTTTTAATAACTTTGAACAATAACCCTTTGGATCATAAATAAAATAAAATGAAGGCTTAGACTCGATATGGCGGAACTGGTGTCAATACAAAATCAACACCGAAAATTTTTTCAATTTTTTCAATTTTGCCTGATAATTGTTTGACTTTTGGAGCAGTGAATTGACATGAAATCATCTACTTAAAATTTTGTACACTCCTCACTTTCATATTTACTGAAAACAAGCATTATTTCAATGCCAAAAGAAAATTCCGAATGAAAAAAGTCATGAAATTACACCTATCTCTTTGAATACGTGTTGGTCCGGCTTTTCAAAATTGAATCTTGCATATATTTTCAAAGTAATTTTTTTTAATAATTGAACGAAATTTCCATAATTTTCATTTGTTTGATTTCTGATAGGATTGTGTGGGATCCAAAATATTCCAAACTCATTTAATTTAACATATACTTTGTTGTTTAAAAAGATATTTGTTAAGTCCAAACGTGACAGCTGAAGTAATAAAAGCTGTCGTTTAAAAAAATTACACGAAATGTCGATGAGGTAAAGAAAACGAACCCCTGAATAATTGTGACCCCAGCATTTGACTGCATTGCCTACGGTAAAAAACAGTCCTGGCTATATAGCCCGCCAAATGACAGGGGAAAATTTAATTTATGATAAGAAAATAAACATAGCAAATAAAATTGTTTTTTCACACAAATTTAGTATTTGAAATTAATTAATATGAATACTATTAAATTGAAAATGATATATTATTATGTGCGAGATTCTAAACCTCATTTTGAGATTAATTTGTCGTTTGCTTTTTGTGTGAAGTTACGAAAATTTGAATTGAGACTTTGAAATGACATTTCAAGCTTCTATATATACTAACTGCCAAGTGTCTGTCTGTCCGTCTGTCCGTCTCTCACGTTTTTCACGCACTTCCCGAATAGATAGAGACTTGCAATTTGGTATACGGCTCGGTCGTACGATAAAATCCCCTGGAAAAATCGAATTTTTCGAAAACGTTCCATAGAGTGGGGTACTCTACACCAAAACTTTCGAAAAGTGAAATGATAGGAAAGCATACTTTGCCATACGATAGACTTCAAATTTGGTGTATGGTTAAATCATTCGAAAGGAAGAAAATGTACAATTTCAGATTTCAAATATTTTCTACTTAAGGGGGTGCCGCAAATCAAAATGTTCGATTTACCGAATAAATGAGAAATGCCTCCTTTACAATGTGATAGAGGCTTGTAATTTAGTATATGGGCTAATCATTTGATAAAAAACCTAAGATTATTACGGTTTTTCCAAAATGATTATTTAAGGTGGTGCAACACAGAAAAACGTTCGAAAGGTGAAGTGGTAGGAAAATATGCTTCATGACAGGATAAAGACATCAAATTTGGTATATTGCTAGATAGTTTGAACGGAAGAAATTGTGCAATTTCAGATTTCCAATATTTGCTACTTTAGGGGCTGCCGCACACAAATATGTTCGATTTTCGGAATAAATGAGACACGCTTCCTTTTAAATGTGATAGAGGCTTGATATTTGGTATATGGGCCAATCATCTGATAAAAGACCCAAGACGAACAGCATTTTTCAAAAATGTTCATTTATGGGTGTGCTCCACAGAAAAACGTTCGAAAGGGGAGATGATAAAATAGTATGTTTCCGGATGAGAGACTTTAATTTGGTGTAAAAATAGATAGTTCGAAAGGAAGAAATGTACAACTTAAGTTTCCCAACATTTTCTTCTTTAGGGGGTTCTGCACTCCAAAATATTCGATTTGCCGAATAAATGTGAAACGCAAATTATTCAAAAATTTACATTATTCAGGGGTTGCTTATTGCGAGACCGTTGGTTTTCAAGGGGTATTTAGCTAGTTTCCTCCATTTTCCTTACTGTATCCGAAGATTTAACCTTGATCCAAGTTTAAAAAATATTTACAAAATATTTTTTAACAACTTGTTTGATCTATACCGTCTTTTTATTTATTTCTGCAAGTGCCAAAAATAAAATGATATATTGGCATGATTATGTAAGAAAAATATAGCAGGCGTTGAGCATTGCGTACTTTACCGCTAAGCACTGTTTAAGTTTTTTTTTTAATCTTTAAAATCCTAAATATAATGCATCTTCAGTTTTAAAACAAAAGTATGTACCACATAACATGACACACAAAATTACCCATCATTCATTAAAAACGTTTCAGTAGTTAAAGTTGTAAGTTCATCAACACTGAAGAATAAGAGGCCAGAACGACACTCACAACATATTGTCATTTTGATGTTCTTTTGTCCCCACCAATTGTTATTTTTACTTTCTTATACGTAGTAATGAGAAAGTATTGTTTTCACGAAAATTTTCGAGTTTGATATTTTGATGCCAATACATGTCGGCCTGAGAACGCTTGGCTAAAACCGCCTGAGAACATTTGGCTTATTTTTGAAGTGATGTCTATCTGTGGTCGATTTCTTGTGTGCACACGATAGCGGACACAAATTGTAATGGATTTCCACAAAACTTTTTATACAGCTTTATTACCAAACGGTCTAAAACTAGATAGAATTATTAAACATTTGCCGCCCAGGCGGTGAAGTGGATAGCGTCTTCTGCTGCTGTCTTGTGGGCTCGGGTTCGAATCCCGAATAAGGCATGGAAGTTTCTCGAGGATAAAGTCTGTCTTCCGCCTTCTGGGTCCTCGTGATGCGTTCATCTAATAAACTTTGTTCTCTTGTCTTGTGTCTTTCTTCGTTGCTTCCTGCCTCATGGTCCTTAATCGGCTCCGCCGAAACAGGAGGTCATCAGTAACAACAACAACAACATTAAACATTTGAGCAAAACATTTGAAATTTTATATGTTTTTAACATAGCACAATACGACAGAATATGATATAATCATGCATTAAAGGGTTTATTTATGGTTGAATGATCAAGGGTCTTTATAGTTTCAATAATTGTTGTGAAAAATAGCCGCAATATAATTTTGTTCCTGATGTCATTAGCCCCCCTCGGTGGGAAAGTTACCTGCCCCCTAGACAGTACATTGATAAGTATGGTGTCAATCCAAAGATTTTCTAAGCCCTTTACGGTGAAGGGTAATACGCCATTATTATAATCATTTGGTTTCATAATACCTATTTTTCGAGATTTCTCTTGTAAAAATTGAAAAAAAGGCTACCAAAAATGGATTCTGATATGAGAAAATCGAGTTTGGCCGCACTCCATTTAATTCTGTTAAGTTCTCTTTCAGCTTTGAAAAGGCATCCCAGAGAAAAAAGTATCAAGTATTTACTATTCTTTGAGACTGAGTCACAGACCTCTTTAATATCGGGGTTTGCCAAGTTTAATATACACTTTCAGGCTATGGGTTCGAATGTGACGACTTAATGGGGAAGGAACACTGCCACAATCCTGAAATAATATTTCAAGTGAGAAAGGTGACAGATGTACAGTTTCGCTCAAAAATAGATGTTGCATAAGATGTAGAGGAATGAAAATATATGTTGCATAAAATGTGCAGACATTTAACCATAAGAAATCTTATCACCATTTTTCTCAATTCTAATTGCTCACCCTTAAAAAGTACAGAGATTGCTCAAATGGAGAGAGCGAACTCTGTATATTTAGTAAATATGGAATTTTAAGGGGAAATTAAATATTTTAGATCCAAATATTTAAAAAAAATATGCAGAAGTCTGAAGAATTTTCAATCCTACTCATTTAAAACGCATACCTCTGAATACACAGGCATACATAACACGAACAATACCACCCACACTTCGATGAAAGCGTAACAACTTTTCATTCAATCTTTGAAATGTACCAATTCTATTACACAACAGTAGTTGATTAAAAAGAACTTCCGGGGCGAAACACAATAAACAGATACTGCATCATTCAGCGAAGATTCCTAGATATCGGGAGTGTGCCAAGAAATAATAAGTCATCGAGAAATGATGGATGAAAGTTTTAAAAAGAAGAGTGAAAAGAAAGGATAGAGACGGAGGTTTATGAGGCGGAGTGAGAGAATCGAGTTTTCAGCGGAAATAAAGGGGTTATGGAATGACCACCATGAATTCAAGGGAAAAGGTTTTTTGATGGATGGTAAAATAAAAGAGAATGTTTTTGTAGTAAAATATTGGGCATTGTTTAGTAATAAATCTGCAGTAAGATATGTTGTATAATTTTATTCAGGTATTATTTCTCCGTTTAATGTTTCATTGCATTTTCACTTGATTAGTTTTTCTAACGTTCAATTTCTCATTGCTGTTAAATTATTTTTCACATTTATTTTCAATGGTTTTGCTCATGAATGGAAAAAATGTCCCAAAGAATTGTACTAGTAATACTAGACCTAATGCCATTCATATATGTAACATAACATTTTAAGCCTTTTAAAATGATCTAAATAATTTTATGCCAACTTCTTGCTTTGTTTTGCGCCGTACACCTTCTTATGATGAAAATTCAGCGAAATTCTTTCTCATGATCATGCAGCTCTTTTGACCTCCAGAACAGACGCAGTTTACACTTAATACTAAAGTTCTAAATTTCTGTTACCAGTTTTTACTGCTAGTAACGTAAATCAACCACAATCTTTCAAACGTAACCATATTTAGAACACTTTCATAGTTCCCATTATAAAATGCAAATTTCACTCCGATTACATAATTACCTTCCCAACTAAAATGTGCTAAACACATTGAAATAGACATCAGCTCATAAAATTCCTGACTTTGAGTTCCAACACGGCCAAGTTAATTTAAGAAATGATTTCCTCCCCATTTATCGAAAACACTTGGCGATACATTTGTGAACTTAGCAACTCATTTAGTGATATATCCCCAAATTGGCGATATTTCGCACAGATTGACGAAAATGTGGTTAACATTGCAAACATGGCGCCAAGTTAACGAAAATAACGCATATTCGATGAATTCATTATTAAAATATTTTATATATGCACTTGTATATTGCTTATTGCGGATGCTATCAATATTGATAATTGTCAATTTAGAGGTGGGTGAAATATAATTTAATTGGGTACTTGGAAATAGTTTTACATGTTGTCATCCGGAAAAGCGCCAAATGTACAACTCAACATTAAAAGAAACATTGCGCCGTAGATTTTATATACCATTTTTACACTGTGAAAAAAGTAAATTCATTGCATTATATATGGAAAGTTATATATGCTGCCCTAATCAGATGTTTTCAGAGGAAGCAATGGTTATAAATCATGGCGTGTTGCATTGCTCACAATAGGCTGTACAATTTTTCAATATACCTCTTTGGAAGGCGAACATCTTTATTTTTCATCATATAGGATAACATTATGGCTGGATCTATTACCACATCGATGTTTATTCAGTCCAACCTGGCTACGTCGAAAGCCCAGGCCGACCGACTCATCCGAAGATTAAGAGCAGCAAATTGGGCTGCCGTAACCAAACTGGCTACGTAAACAACCTTACCGTCACATTCTGACACTTGTTGAAATGTTGAAAAAAGAAAGTAAACATAGAACACACACTCTCGCTTAACGATATAAAAATTTTAATTCCTCTATATCAATGGGCTTGTACATTTTTTGAAACACGGGCTACTCACACATTGGATGCTCGGAAAAAAAAAGCAGTCGCCTGGTAAACAAAATAAAATACCATCCCCGAGTATGTTTGCTTATTTATTCATGCTTAATTACGTAGTATAAATTAAATTTTTTTTCATCGAATCCGAGTACGACATTTTTGTTTATTTTGCTGTGCTGCGTCCTGTATTGGGTGCAGTGTTCTTGAATCACAAAATTGTGTCGTTAATGGGCTACTGACTAAACGAAATCAATTCTTATATAGAATATCTTAATAAAATATTATCGGCATTTATTAACGGTCTTCATAAATGTTTCATTTTAAAATTTTAGCAATTTCATGCTACGAGGGACGATACCTTGTTAGCTATTTAGGGTTTAACAAATACTTGTCCAAATGATTGCCGCAAATAACTTTGAACAACAACCTTTCGGATCGTAAATAAAATAAAATGAAAATTTAGACTTGAAATGGCAGAATTAGTGTTGAGACGAAATCAATGTCGAAAAGTTATGTCAATTTTTGAAATTTTGCCTGAACACATTTTTACTTTTAGAGTTGTGAATTGGAATGAAATCATCTACTTAAAAATTTGTACACTCCTCATTTTCATATTCACTGAAAATAAATATTATTTCAATACCAAGAGAGAACTCCAAAGGAAAAAAGCATGGAATTATATCCAGCTCTTTGGATACGTGTTTGTCCGGCTTTTTAAAATTAAATCTTGTTTATACTTTCTAAATAATTTTTTTCTTTATAATTGAACATAAGTACCTCGATTTTCAATTTGTTTGATTTCTAACATGATCGTGTGTGGGTCCCAAAATATTCAAAACTAATTTAATGTACTTTATACTTTACTGTTCAGACGGATATTTGCTGAGTCCAAAAGTAACGGAAGTAGTAATAAAAACAATTATTTAAAAAGATTATATGAAATGTTGTTGTGGTAAAGAAAATGAAGCTATGAATAATTGCGTCCCCAACATTTACCTGCTTTGCGTATGGTAAAAAACGGTCCTGGCTATATAGCCCATCAAATGATAGAGGAAAATAAAAATTATAATCCGAAAATAAATATAGCATATAAAATTGGTATTTCATACAAATTTATCATTTGAATATATATATATATATAATAATAGTAGTTTGAAAATCCAATGAACGAAAAGAAGATGCAACACGATAAACCTAACTTTCTAAAACACCCACAGAATAAAAAATAATACAGCAAATCATCAATCAAATGGAAAAATATACAAAACACAAGCTATCAAGTTACAGAAAATCAACAAAATTTAAAGTTATGGAAACGAAAAAAGAAAAACTTAAAAAAACAAGCTATATCGCTAAACACGTGGAAAAAGGGCTAAGCCTAAATAAATGGATATGTTCACTTCGTAAAAATCGTTCTCAAGTCCAAGTATTTTACGAACAGACACAAAACATGTATGTTTCTGAAGAAATAGATAGATTATATCTATAAACTATTTCTATTTGGACGGCATACATAAAGAAGGAATAAAAAAGAGAAAAAGAATACCTGGAAAATGCACAGCGTATGTACAAACGAGTCGAAACCGGGAACTCTGATAGAAGAGACCAGTGTTGCCATTCGTGAAGAAAAAATAAAAAACAATCTACTGTTGCCATTCATAAGAATTGAAAAACAGTTAAGCGAAATGTTAAGAAAAAGTAATAATATCCAAAAGAGCTACTAAAAGGAGGGGCTAATAATAGTAATGCTGAAGTGGAAGAGAATGTAAAAAAAAATTAAAAATACAAGAGAATGGAAATGTCTGGCTAATATAAGATACTATGAATAGAATTATATGATACTATGAAAAGAATTAAAAAAATCCAGCTTTTTTAAATTTTTTAACAATACTATTTACTAAATAAGAGGGATATTTATATAAATTGCTAGTAATTTTGAGATTATTGATATGCATAGCATGAGATTTTTTATCAGATAATCTATAAATTCTAAAAAGCTGACTGAGTATAATATTTCTAAAGAATTGAATCGAGTTACAGGAATTAAATGGTAAGATTATATATATATATATATATATATATATATATATATATATATATATATATATATATATATATATATTATGACCACCACTAAATTGAAAATGATATCTTAATACGCGCGGAATTCTAAGCCCCATTTTGAGGTTAATTTACCGTTTGCTGTTTTGTATAAAATTATGAAAACCTGGGTCGAGGCTTTGGAATGACATTTTAATAATTTTCGCTACATTTTCCCCAAGCATTTTCCCTACTGCATTCCAGGATTTAACCTTGATCCAAGTTTAAAAACTATTTCTAAAGATTTCTTAAAAATTTGTTCGATCTATTACGTCTTTATAATTATTTCTGCAAATGCTAAAAACAAAATTATATATTAACATAATTATGTAACCGAAATATAGCAGGCATTGCAAATTGTACATTACCGCCGAACACTATTTAATGTTTTTATTTTAAAATTTTGTTCTAAATTATATTTATCTGCAGTTTTAAAAGAAAAGTATGTACCTCCCAATATAACACACAAAATTAACAGCCATTTATGGAAAACGGTTGAGCAGTAAAGGCTGTAGGTCCATGAATACCGAAGAATAAAAGGTCGGAAACGGTAATCACAAAAATAACATTTTTAAGTTCACTTTCGTCGAGTGCTACCTCACCAATTGTAAATTTTGCTTTCTCATACATAGTATTGAAAAAATATTGTTATCATGAAAATTTTCGATTTCGAGATTTTGATGCCAACATACGTCTTAAGACTTCCTGGACACGTTTCGACTATTTTTGGAGCGATATCCGTCTATATGTCTGTGGTCGATTACTTTTGTACACAATAGCGGCCATAAATATTAATGAATTTTTAGGAAACTCTATATCCGGCTTTCCTAGCAAAAATCTAGAACTATATAAATTTTTTTTAAATTCAAGCAAAAACTTTGAAATTTATTTGAAATTTAACATTTTCTTAACACGGCAGCATAGAGCAAAATTTGACATAATCACACGTAAAAGGGTTTATTTATGGTTCAAGGATCACGAGACTTTATAGTTTCAATCATTGCTGTGAAAAATAGCCGCGATACAATTTTTGTTCGTGGCGTCATTAGTCCCCCTCAGGGGGACAAGTTACCCGCCCGCCTGGAGAGTTGGTACATTCCCATGTATGGTATCAATCAAAATACTTTTTAAGCCCTTTAAGATGAAAGGCAACACGTTATGATTGTAATCATTTGAACCCATGTTACCGATTTTTCAACTTTTTCCTTACAAAAGTTGAATTTTTTTTTTCAACTATGAAAATGGATTCTGAGAAAGTCGAGAGTTATGAGAAAGTCGAGAGTTATGAGAAAGTCGAGTTGAACCACATTCTATTTAATTTTGTTTAGTTTTTCTCAGCTTTGAAACGACATTACAGGGGGAGAAGTATCAAGTATTTACTGTTCTTGGAGACTGAGTGACAGATCCTTTTATAATCGAGGTAGTCAGGTGTAATATACACGTGTAAACTACGGATTTGATTAAATGGAACACTGCAGCAATCCTAAAATAACGTTTCAAGTGGAAAGATGAAAAATGTGCAATTTTACCCCAAAATAGATGTCGCATAAGATGTAGAGAATTTTGAACCATAAGGAATTTTATCACTACTTTTATCAATTTATAATTGATCATCCTTAAAGAATATATAAAGAGCCAAAATTCGGTGTAGTAAAAAAATCCGAAATTTTTTGCGTACTTTGAACACTCTTCGGTTCTGGCTGATATGAAATCACATGTTTTATATCATATGGTAATAAAATAACATTTCGTCCTAAAATGGGTTTTTGCATATGTAAAGAACTGATACCCAAACCGCTACATCACCACTCTTCGACAGTCTTTGAAATTATTGCTACTATTTATTAGAAATGATAATGCTGAAAGTTTTCCCATACAAAATTTTAAGTATTCTATGTAAATCATCACGTATTTTATCACGCTTTTTCTTCGAACCTGAACTTGATACGGTATAGTGGACGAAGAACTAATTGTGGCTTAAATAGTGTATTATAAAATGGTAAACCTTAGATGTCCATTCTTCTTTTACGACCTAGACCCGTTCGACCTACCCAACAGTGTAAGGTATCTATTTGGACGGCCGGGAAGTGCCACCCAATTTAAGCTGGAACCTAGTGGGGGCGCATCCACAGGAACCGTGCGCTTCTCCCCCTACCACCAACCTTTCAAAAGGATTTGCGGACACACATAATTAACTTGGAATCGAACTCGGGTCGTCAGAGTGTAGTCCTCACGCGTTAACCACTGGGCTGTCCCATCCCCTTAGATGTCCCTTGTCCTTTAATGGTGGAAAGCAATAATCGCGTTTAAGTAGGGGTGATGTTACACATTTGAATGCAGTTTTGAATGTTTTTCATCCGCTCAGAACTCTTTTTTGCAAGTTATGTTTGTGAAATTTTTAATATTTTTTAAAAATATGATTTTAGTATGAGACAGTTTTCTTTAAACATTTAAAGCTATTCCAACCCTTAGGCCAATGAGGATATCAGGCGATTGTATATTAAATTTTTTCCTGTTCTGCACAGTAAAAAATATGCAATTTTTTCAGTCAAAACAAAGTTTTGATTATTTTACTGCATTAATTTACTGCATTGCATACACCCGTATGTTATGAGAAGATTTTGGGAATTAAACCCGTGGCTTGCGGGCCACGAGTTTAAGACCACGTGCAAACAGTCTTGCTGCCCCAACCAGGAATCGAGCCCTGGAACTCCGAATTAGTCATCCGACGCTCTACCATTGAGTTACTGAGACGAAATTGCAAGCTCCTATCGGCTGCATTTTCCACTCTCTAATGTCAGATTGGCTAGCAACTGACAATCTGACTGATCACTTCCTGCTATTTTAACCTCAGGTTAGCCTTCTGCTTCTACTGTTTTTACCCTGGTCAGTATCCTGCGTGATCGTTATCCTCTCAATTTGAAATCGGCGCTCAATCTTCCAGAGTCCACTGAATCCGTACTAGTCGTACTAGGGTCATTTTCAGAATGGATAAAGACTCTGCTATTTATAATATATATACTGATGGTTCAAATATTGACAATAACACTGGTTTTTCAGTCTGTATTTTTAAACATAGTGTTCTGGAAAAGGTTTTCTCCAATAACTTGACAACAGGAATACAGTATTCAAGCTGAACTTACCGCCATTTCCTTTGTTATTGACTGGGCTTCCTTTAATAATACTCCTGTGAATATTTTTTCCGCTAGCTTCTCTTCCATTCAAGCTCTTAACTCAATAAAAAATAAATCTAATTATCTTAATTCCATTAAATCCAAAGCTGTCCTTGCCAAAAACATTGTCAATATTCCTTGGGTAAAAGCTCACAATAATATATCTGGAAATGAAATTGCTGATTACCATGCCAAAATTGCTGCTATCTCTGGTTTCCCTCTTACTATTCCCTTTCCTTACTCGCTCCTCTCAAAATTTTATAAATTTCATATCCTTAATCTTTGGCAAAATTATCTTAGTGATTATATTTCCACCAGAGTGGTGACTCGGCTAGAATCCTGTCTTACCTCCCTATCGTGAATCCTAATTTACAAATTTTTAATAAATACCTCATTTACTTTCTTACTGGTCATGGCCCCTTTCTTGATTACCTATACTTTTTCAAAATTAAATCCACTTCTAACTTCATTTGCAATAAATTCGGTGACGTCGATCATTACATTTTCGATTGTCCTTTTTCTAAAAATTTTCATATCTGCAAACCCTTCCCCTCTAATAAACCTATTTGGTTCCCCAAAGTTCGTTAAAATCCCTCTTCAGTAGATAAAATTAAAAACTGTATTCTTGTTGCCATGGAAATTTCTAATAAAATGACCTAAACGTATGAGTAGATTCTGCTCTCAATTAATGTTGATCAATGAATCCCTTTATTTCATTCTTATTAACTTATATGAACTTATTGTGTTCCCTCCATATTTTCTGTTTATACATTCTATAACAAAAAAATTGACGCCCAAGAAGGAGTTGTCCGATTGCGATAACAATTGGTGGATGTGAAGAACATACATAAAAAAAGAAACAATTAAAATTTCAGAACAATTTGATGATTTAAAGTTTGACCGTATACAAAGAGAGGAAGTAAATAAGACGTTGGTCCACCTCTGGCCTGGATGCAAGATGTCACCCGGCGTAGCATAGGCTGATAAAGTTCACGGAGGGTGTCCTGCGAGCCAAATCGTCTTGCCAAATCGATGCCAAATCGTCTCCAACTATCGGGCTAAATCGTCAACATTATGGGATGGTTGCAATCGCCTTCCCACAACCTCCCAAATGTGTGTTCTATGGGAGAGCGATCTGGAGATCTAGCTGGCCAAGGAAGTGGTGGGTAAGCTTGAAAACAATTAATAGTAACACGTGTCCTATGCGGCCGGGCATTATCTTGTTGAAAAGTAAGTCCGGGGTGTCACAAAAGCATCGGTAGCACAACCGGTTGTAGAATGTTGTCTACGTACCGTTGTGCTGTCAGTGTGCCAGAAATCACTACCAAAGACGAAGATATCCGCAGTCGAAATGCAACAGAAATTTTGACCACAGATTGAGAATAGCTCCTTATATACACCTGCTGAATGCGCAGTTCCCATGCGCTGCAGCTCCCACTATTTATTCATTGGACACCAAATTTTATTCATTTGCATGTTCATTCAAAATGTCTTTGCATATGCAATTTCATTACAATTGGACAACTCCTTCTTGGTGCATCGATTTTTTTGTTATAGAGTATATATATATATATATAAATATATATATATATATATATATATATATATATATATATATATATATATATATATATATATATATATAAACGCTATGTTAACTGTTATTATTTTCTCGGTTCTTTCTTTTTCTATTGACCCTTTTTATTTGTATTTTTTCTAGTTTTTCTTTTCTAAATTTTATTCTAAATTTCTGTTTTTGTTTTTCATGCGCCTATTTTTTGTTCCTTTTCGTATATATTCTTTTTATATATTTTCTTAATTTTACTTTTAAAATTTTATTTTTTTCTTTAATTTTAATCTATTTTTCATTATGTTATTATACCTCACTCTAAATTTTTTTTCCAATGACCTTTTTATCTATATTCGCAATAACCCGTTTCCCATTTTTGAAAAATGGACGTACTTGTCAAATGCAAATATAATGTAAAACTGTCTGTTTAACCACAACATTTTTCATCAATTGTTATCCTTTTAGACCTAAATAAATGTTCGTTTGGAGGGATGGTAGGACCTTATGTGCCTCCTGAGTGCAGGCGGTATCCTTTTCCGGCCGTGCAGCTAGCTACTCTAAACCTACTATGTGAGTCGCACGGTCTGGGGTTTTCATACCTCCGACATCTTCAAACTAATCTATAAGGTTGATTTGTTCTGCGCCATTGTAAAAAACCTTGCTGCTCCAACAGGAAATCGAACCCTGGATCTCTTAACTGACCAGTCGACGCTCTACCGTTGAGCTACTGGAGCGAAATTTCATGCTGCTATCGTGGAAGTGGTCTCTGCACACTGCGCTATCTAATCGCAGACGATCAAAAACAGAACTTTCCCTATAAATACAATAATCATATCCCCATATCATTCAGGACTGGTTGAAAGATTCCGGAAGTGTGCCGAAAATGAGAAATCATCGGCAAATGATGGATGAAGGTTTGTTAAAAAAAAAAAAGTGGGGATAGATTGGGGGGGTTTATGAGACGGAGAGAAAGTTGCCTTTTCGACGGAAAGGAGTAATAAAATGACATGGATGAAATCGGGAGAAAAATGAGATTTAATGAACTGTGAGATGAGTTATACAGCATTACTTTTCTAGGGGGATTTTGGATATTGCTTAAATGTAAATATTTAAGATATCTCTCTATCTCCCTATATTAAACAAATGTAGCTAACGCCGCCGCCGAGGGCAAATTTCTCGTTCCTCGTGTTTCGCTACTTCGTACCGCAAAACTACAGCATACAAAAATATTAAAATTGGTACACTTGTAGAGAAAAGTTTTTAGAACATGCTTAAATAAACCGTTTTCCAACATATTTTGTAGTTTAAGAAAAATTTAATATCAACATCGAAGAGAAAATGTTTGCCTGGATAGACTAACAATCGTGACACAACGATTTTTTGCAAGCAGGTACCTACGGACTTGAATTTTTGCAGGACGGAGCCCTTTTTTATTTCGACGTAGTTTACGAGATATTTTAATTTTTATGCATTTCTGTACCGAAAAATGTTATTTCGTATCGGTACGTCCATCGGTTTTCTCTGTTTCGCACCGCGAAAACTATAGCATACAAAAATATCAAATTTCGTACATTTATAGAGAAATAATAAGGTAATACGATGAAATAAGTCGTTTATTAATTTAAACCGTAGTTTGGATTAAAATAGCATGAGCAACAAGTAGAGGGCTAAGTCTCCCGACTCGCTTGGCGAAGCGTAGTAAGCAGGGGGCAGAGCCCTATAGTATTGTACAATATTGTGAGACATATAATTTCTGTTAAACCCGTGATTTAACAGGGTACATAAAATTAGGTAAATATTCCTTCCCATCCAACCGCTTGCTGCACTTGCTCCCCTAAAATCCCCGGATATAAGCACCTTTCCCATTCAATATTTTAAATTACTATATTCACCCCTAACACAAATCAATTACTTCACAACACCAAGAGTACCGGCCGTCCATACAGTTACCTTACACCTTTCTGGTAGGTCGGACGGTCTGGGTCTCAACAACACCAAGAGTCAGTGGAGAAGCGGGATAAAATAATTTGGGGATGCACGCAACCAGGGACATAAATAAGTAAATAAAAGTTTCTTAATATATATTTTAAAAAAGACTACAAATAAAATAATATATAATAAATGAATTACAATGAAAATAAATTAACTACATATTGCAATTTGTTCATCACAGTCGAAAGCTGGTCTTGCCGTTTTATTGCCTCATAGGCCGTATTGAGAAAATGTTGTTTACACCAAAATTTTGGATTTCGATGTTTTGATGCCAATATATGTTTCAGGACCTCCTGAATGTGCTTTGTCTATTTTTTGGAGTGATGTCCGTCTGCCTTTCTGCGGTTGATTTCTTGTATACGCCATAGCTGCCACACATATTAGTGGCATTTAAAGAAATTTTATATTCTGCTTTTTTAACGAGAAATCTAGAACTAGAAAGACTTTTTTTTTAATTTGAAGAAAAACTTAACAAAATTTTATGTTTCGTTAACATGGCGGAATATGAGAAACTTTAACCTAATCGTACATAAAGAGGTTATTTATGGTTTAATAATCACGAAATTTAGCAGTTTTAATCATTATAGTGAAAACCAGCCGCGATACAATTGTTGTATTCCTAACTTCATTAGCTCTTCCTCCCCGACGGTTCTTTTCCTCTTCCGTTACAAAATTTTTTTTGAAGTATTTATTTTTCAAATCAGATAGAGCTTAGATGATGATTGATATGGATTCAGGATAAAAGTCAAGTAGGAGCACAGGTCTCACTAAGAATTTCGGTTCACTTTAGGTTGTAGAGATGTCAGTTGCGATTAAAAAATTCAGTTTCAATTAAATGTAAAACTGAATATAAAACTGATGTTCAGACCTGAAAAGGAATCTAATCTGAATTAACCTCCAAATTAAGCTTAGTGCTGTTCATTTTTTTTTCGGCAAGGTAGCCGTGTTTTAACCGGTTGGGTTATTCTATTATTTTAACGTTTTTTCATCATTAATTACTTGGTATTAGTTATTAATCCATTATAATTGATTCTATTATTCTCTTAATTAGTTTTATTTCCTGTGGATTGTTGATTTGTTGTCTCGTTTCCCTAAAAAAATTATACTTTAGATTTGCATTCCATTGATTTCTTAACATAATATACTTAACTAGTTTTTATAATTAGACTTAGGTGGTTTTGCAAAATCTCTACAGGTATATTAGTTATTCTATCAGTTCAATTATATATATATATATATATATATATATATATATGTATATATATATATATATATATGTATATATATATATATATATATTGAAAATTTTGAAATTACTTGGTATATTATCCAGATACTTCAGTCTTTTCTCAAATGCAAAATTTAAAGGCAAAACAGCATTTTTTTTTTCATTTTAACCTGAATACCATTTATTGCGACAGTCCCTCACTGCAAACGCATGTTTAAAAACGTGTCGGTTTTGTAGCACAAGCTGTCGCTCAAAAACGAATACAGAAACCTCATTCCGGAAAGTGAAAACACTTCTACTCCTTCGATTACACGGCCCGCTGATTTCCCGCCAAGAACCTGGAACTGCAAAGTCAAACACGTGACCTGGCGCACAAATCTGTGTTCCAAAATCACATAAAAAAAAATCCCCCATACTTTCAAAATCGTAGCAACTATTTGTCTCCAGCGGGAAAAGAGTAATTTTCTTTCTTTTTCGAAGATCTCACGAATCGAACTCTCAGGGATTTCGATAACAACGGCAGCGGCCATATTGATAGAACATTTTGGCGCGGTTGCAGCTAACCCTCGTAGAACATAGCAGTTATTTTCCAAGCGTAATGGCTCGGAACATGGACTACTACAAGACTCAAGTACTCTACGAACTGATGCTTCTGCGAAAGTAAAAAAAAAAAAAAATGACGAGCACGCAAAAAAAGTTTTTATTCTTCGACTTTGCAAGTGTTAACTGTGTGCCAACGGTTTTAGCGTGGAATAGGAATTGGTCAGTAATGAGTATGAGGCTTTAGGCGTGTCCTTTGTAAGATAATCGATGCGTTTGTATAATCTGGTGATAAAATAGGAGAAAAAGTAGTTTTAGAAGCGTAATTTCGGACACCATCTGTTACGGAGGTGATAAAAAGTGTAAAAAATTGTTTCGATAGGTTAGAGTTAAAATAAGAAAAAATGTTAAATTTAATTTTAATTCAAAGTGCGAAAAATAACGTTGGACATACATACTATTATTAAAAATTGATAAGAAACAATTTATTAAATTCAAATTTCAAATTTAGAATCATGCATTTTTTAGACGACGAATTATATTCACGTTGCAGTACTATGTTTTGGATCTTTTTTTAACGCTTTTTGTTATATGATAAATAATGGAGCTCGTTTTGTTAGGCCAAAGCATGCACTGTAAAACATTTTGCAACCTTTGCTAATTTTTTTCAGTTACTTTGTTGATAATTTCGACAAATTACCAGGAAAGCGGCAATTACAGGCATTTACAAACATTCCAGCTTCATTTCTGACATATTCAGCTAATTATCGTCTGCCGAAAAATTATTTTTGTATTTATATATATATATAATTACATATAAATAAATATATATATATATATATATATATATATATATTTGTAAAACTTTAACTGTATTTACGGCACTAAATGTAACATCTGCAATTTAACATATATTGGTCAAACTAAGAATTGTTTCAATATTCGTATTAATCTCCATAGAAGTCAGGTTTATAAGTTATTAGAAAACCCTGCAATCGAGTCCACCTTTGAGTTAAGACACTTTGATGAACATGGGATTGATAACGTCGAGGTATTCATTATTGACATCGTTACTGACAACAATATAAGATTATGGTGGGAGAACCATCATATTGTAAATATGGGTACCATTTTCCCATATGGTCTCAATACAGTGAATTACGGAAAAACATTCAATAACGATTATGATGGAGACATCTACAGTGACACAATTAGGGGCGCGGTAGCCCATTGGTTAGCGCGCTGGAGTTGCACTCGGTAGGCCCGGGTTCGATTCCAGCCACTGCCAAAACTACCGCCGTGTTCATGCGGAGTACGATCACGTTAAACATGTGGGTCCGAAAGTCCTTCCGAGAGGTTGGTGGTTAGGGAAGGAGGGTACGGTCCCTGTGGATGCGTCCCCCACTGGGTTCCGGTCTAAATTGGGTGGCACTTCCCGACCGTCCAAACAGTTACCTTACACCTTTCTGGTACGGCCGTCCAAATAGTTGCTCTTAGTCCTCTGGACGAGTCGGACGGTCTGGGTCTTCAACACCTTTCTGGTAGGTCGGACGGTCTGGGTTTCAACAACAACAACAGTGACACAATTGTAAAAGGTAGGGACAAACCTGGCTTGAAACGCAATATACGAGGTGGTAGAAGACATAAATTGGGCTTGGAAGAGTCTGTAAACAATTTAAAGGAATTTTTTCGTGTTAACATGAGCGATAGGATTATACCACCGGGTTGGATAAAAAATTTGATATATGGTATAAGACCAAAACATCCCAATAAAATTTGGCACTTTGTGGATCAAAATCATGACGTTTTAGATCATAGTAAGGATCACACATATTTGGCTATTCTACTGGATTATATAAAATTACGTACAAAGGGTTTGAATATTGTATTAAGTGAAATTAAGAATGATATTAAAACATACAAGGAGTTTTTCATGGTAAAATTCAGCAATAAAAAATATGACAATATACCATTGTCACGTATTGTTGACGATTGCATAAACTTGTTACCTATTAAAAATGTAAAAGTGTGTGTCACATATAAATACAATACACCCATAGGGCGTAAGATTTTTAATTATAATAAATTTTGTTGTGAAATGAAGAGGGAAGACATCGGAAATTGCGATTGCGATAGTATGAAATGTTATATTGAGCCCACTTTGAAACATGTTATTACCGGTAATTTAGATATAATACGTTCTGAGGACTTGCGAGAGCTTATGAAAAAAGGAACTAAATACAGATTTCAGGAAAATTAGAAAGTAATCGAAAATTTCATTGGGGATGTAGAAAACTTTATTTATAAAATGGCTGTTAAATACAGCTTTCCCATCTCAACTTTCGATGAATGGAAATATCAAGTTATTAAAGCATTTAACATGTGTTACTGGAAGAATTCTGATAATATACATCGTGAAAGATTAAATGTCGAAGAAATAAGATAATTACAGGACAGGTATATTGTCACTTACGTGGATAAAGTGACCTCCAATTATGCTATTACATGTAGGAAATTCTATTATAGTGCTTTCCTGGAATACTATAAGAATGACACTATGTATAAACAACTGAGTATATCAAGAAGATCAATCGAAAACCGTATAGTAGCAATCTATAAAAAAATTGGATATAATCTGAAACAACTGCGATTTCCATACTTAACCCTCATACCAAAACTTCACAAGAAACCTATAAAATTCCGACCGGTAACCGTCGAATATAAAATATATTTAAAGCCGGCTAATGATAATTTACTTAAAATCTCGAAATCTGTTATTCCCATAATAAAAAAACAAGGAGCTCATATTGTATCTAATAGTTTTGAAGTTAAAAAAACGCTGGAAAATGTGACAGATGAAGTTTACTATAAAAGTTACGATTTTTCAGATCTTTTTACCAATATAAACATAAATGACCTTTTCGATATTTTAATGATAACTTTTGAAAAATATGATTTACAGACTTTCCTGAATTGCAATAAATATCAAAACTTGGTACAAATGGTTCTTTTCGAAACCGTTTTGTTTAATGGCATGGATTTTTATAAACAACAATTTGGTATACCTAAGGGGGGTAGTTGCTCATCTATATTGGTAGATATTTATTTGAATAGCTATGAATCTGGAACACACATCTTAAATGAAATTATATTCAAAAGTACGTTGACGATGTGTTGGCAGCTTGCAAGGACGAGGATTACGCGGTGGATTTTAGTTTTTATCCAAGTGGTTTACATCTGATCGAAAACACCAAAAATGATGACGGAATCGTTAATTTTTTGGATCTTAGTATTGTTAATAACAAACGAGACGGAAAACATCATAAAAACATTTTCGTGATGGATCAGTCGCTGCGTTATGGATCAGTCGCTGCGTTATGGATCAGTCGCTGCGTTAGGGATCAGTCGCTGCTTTGGCAAAACTTAGGAATGGACATACTAAACTCATGAAATAATTGATAGAATAAAAGCCATTTAGTCTTGTGTTCTTCTGTTCCTGCAATTCCTCTTCACATCCTTGATTACATTGAAGCTTCGGAAAACCAGCTTTCAGATGACCAGGGGGGGATTATTGACCGACTCGTACTTTTTGGACTTAAAAGTGGTTCCTTGAACAAGGACACTAGTAACAACAGCAACATACTTTTTACTGTGCTGGATATCAAACTCGGCGCGAAAAAAATGTTGCTAAGCGAACATCATGGAGTTGAGATAAATATATTTTAAGTTCAAGACATTTATTATTGTCAAAAGATGATGTATTTGTTCTGTTCGGTATAATTGTCACTGTTCTTTATGCAAATAAATATTTCGAGAAGGAATGCAGTCCAGTTAATGTCACATTTCTACATAACTCCTATCCTAAAGAGTAGGTTACAAACTTCGAGAAGTAATCAAGTAGAGAAAGCCTCGGCAACCCTAACGCAAGACCGAAAAGATAAGTCATGTGACAGATAAGTCATGTGACTTTAGAGACTCTTCCCGCCAAGAGCGTTCCGTTTCCCCGGTAGTTAAATGGGAAAAGGTGATTGGCAAAGCGTCCTTGAAAGAAAAAATACATGTTTTTAATTATTTCTGCTACCTATAAGCTTTGGAGGATAAAAAAAAAATTGTAGGAGATATTGCTGAGCTTCGTGAAAAAATTATTCCATCAATATATTTATAAAAAAATATTCATTAAAACATCTTAAACTGCGTTTTACAACATTTTGGCGATATTTGGAGGTTTTGAAAAACGAAACTGTGAGACCGTGCGCAAAACCGAACGCTTTGGATGCGTGCAACAAATTGAGCTTCCTAAGATATAATTTTAAGATTGCAATCCAGGGTATTTTTTACATTCCGGGATATCAGAAATTAATTTTTTTTAATTTCGGTATCCCGCGGGATTTAAAATATCCTTTTACTTCATTTTATAGATAAAGAAGATATATTTTAATTATCTTACGTTCTGATTTATTTGTCTATAAACATTATGTGTACGTGATCGATAATAGCATGTAGTTACAGATCACAAGCAGATGGGTACCCTGTAAAATAAAAGTATTCAGAGGGCAAGGCAGTGACCAGATGTGTTGTGGTTTTTTCAGTCTAGCTGCTGCATTGAACAATACGTGCATGGACACACAAGTGGCCAATGCATGCGGTATTCGTTGGACTCGGATATTTTCTGGATCAGATAATTTTCTTGTGTTCTGTCTCCATCTGGTATGGCGTCTGAAAGTTAATTATGGACAAAAGGCATTTCTATCATTTTTGCATGCCATTAGTAAAAGGAAACTTAATTTTCCTGACCCAGGGATCGAACTACAGGACAACGCCTGTTAAATAAACGTCATGGAGTTGAATTAAATATATCTTAAGTTGAGGATATGTAACTTAAGATAACTTTGGACGTTAACTTAAGATATCTTCGGATCTCAAATCTGTGCTGCATAATCACATAGAATCCCCAAATATTTGTTTCAAATGAGAAAGGGTTATTTTCTGTCTTTTTCTGAAGTTCCATAAAATTTTGGAAAATAATAACATTAATCACGTGACTATAATATTTATTAGTGCGGATAAATATGATTTGTACGATTTACAAAACTATACTGGTTAAGTATTAATATCGGTGTTTCGGTAGACCTTAGAATATAGCCATTTGTTAATATTGACATTTTTGACAACATGTAGCGTTATTTAGCATTTTATCAATTTGGTGACATTTCGCCAAATTTGTCGCCAAGATAGCAAATTTGCGCCAAGATAGCAAATTTGATGCCAAATTCTACGCTACAAGTTACAAACAGATAGAAAGTAGAATAATGGAGAATGTCTTTCTTTATATAGATAGTATTGTTTGTTCTACCAACTGAATCAGCCGGCTCGGAAAAAATCTTGAACAAATAAGTGAATGAATAAAAAAAATTGAAAAATGTTTGCATTTTACTAAAATATATTTACACATATAGAAAACTAATAGAAGATACCTAAGAATATATGCATCCTTAAGAAGTTGAAAATTAAGCCATCATAAGTTTATAAAGCAATCACATACAGGGTTCACAGCCACTAAGCACTAAACACAAAGCAAAGTCACTAAGCACTGCAGTAACTCTGTAAGGAAATGCCCATAAGTATACTTGTCAGGCTTATCTATAATAACGTGACCATGTGAAATTGAATGAAGGCGATTGTAGCGCTGCCAAGAGATAATTTAAAAAGTTAGAACAATGAATTCGACAACAAAACGAGATAGATGATAAATATCAATTACAAAGTTGCAGAGGATTACCTAATTAGTAGAAATCGACACCAGGAACGTACTGAATGCGTATATGGAAGGAAATAAATGCAAGTCGAAAAGTCGTATCATCAGAGGCTGTGACAAAGTGACACCTGCAAAGTCTGATAAAGTATGCAGAAATATTCTATCTTGAATTTTAATGTGTATTGCTGTTGACGTGGAACATATTGCAACATATTCCTTTTCCTGTAACTGTTTATTTTGAAATTCTGAAATGACAACTATTCGCCAAAAACTTTATTGTGTCAAATAAATGCCTTTTGTAACTGTTTTATTGTTGACTAGCAGTATAACCATACTTCGTACGGAGTATATAATATAAAAAAAAAACTTCAAATTCACTATCATGGTCAAATTTCTATAGTATACAAAATGACATTGTTAATCAAAACATTCTATTAAAATGTTTAATTTAATGCTCCTGAAAAGAAGTTTAAGAATCTCTGTTCTCGCTATACAAAATAATCTTGAAGGGCAGATCTGAAGAATAAAACATCCTGGCCCCTTTTGTAAACAAATTTACAAAAAATATGGAATTGAATCAATATATGCAAAAATAAAAGCGATAAAATTGTATGGGACCCGTACTACTTATATTTGCGAATATTAGAAGTTTTACCTGTGTATTAATAGGAGATTGCACGTATTACAATATATACGAATTATAACTAAAATATTTGCAAAATAAAACACATGACGTAATAAATTGAAAATACCAATAATCCCGTAATCGATAAACCTAAAGGCCATAATTGATTCTAATATATTCCAATGTGTGTCAAAATATGTGCTAATATACCTGTACTTAAATTCTCGTAGAAGATATATATACTCGTGCATTTGTAAAAGATTACCCGTACTATGCATGAGTTTCAATTTTTGCAAAAATAAAACAGTGGCGTAATAAATTGAAAATATCAATAACCCCCGAAAATATCAATAATAATAATGTTTAAACTTGAAGACCGTAATTGATGTAATCCAGTCAAAAATGCATTATCTGTGAATTTTATTTTATAGTATACATATCTTTATTGTTTAAATCGGAAAAAATTTAATAAAAATCGTCTGCCGCATAAACACATTGGATGTAAATCTGTTACTAAGCGACATGATATAATTTTCTTCAAATAAATTGGCGGAAAAAATAAATATCCAAATTATCTACATTTTATGTGGGGCTATATCAGGGCTGTGCATAAAATTCCTTTAAATTCGGTTCAGCCATTCTCTCATAATGACGAGACAGATATACCGGGTGATTCAAAAGTTCGGAGCAAAAGTAAAACGCTATAAAAATATCTATGGGTCGGAGAGACATGCGATTTGCAGATTAATATTCACCGTGGTGGGGGATTTGTGTGACATGAAAAAAAATTAGTTCAAACTCTCGACACTCGGGGGGGGGGGGGCTGCGGCAGATAAAGTCATGGATATGACTTATGCATTTAGGTGATTGGACATGACTGGTCTGCGAGGTCCCCAGATCTCACATCCTGTGATTTCTCGTTGTGGGGATACCTAAAATCACTGGTCTATAGAGGAAAGGCCCAGTCCTTACCAGCATTGAAAGGCGCCTCACGGCAGAAGGTAACAGCCATTCCCGTTAATACGCCGTTTCATGCTGTATCAGCCGTAATACCGGAGGCTGAACTCAATACTAGAATGTGGTGGTGGACATATTGAGCACTTGCAGCTGTAAATCATGCTGAAATAAAATATCTCATTTCACAATTACTACCTTGCATTGTTTTCTTCGTAGCAGCGCTGCCCTAGTGTCGAGATTTTGAAGTATTTTTTTCATGCCATACAAAATCCCCCACCACGGTGAATATTAATCTGTAAACCGCATGTGTCTCTGGCGCATAGATATTTTTTATAGCGTTTTACTTTTGCTCCGAACTTTTGAATCACCCGGTATAGACAGACAGATTTTCTTTCAATTTTATTTATATGGATTTTTATAAATAAACAAGTCTCTACAACTGAAATATGCTTCTTCTGTCTATTTCGTTTTGTTAGAGTTCGCTATTCTAAATCTTTAAATACTTGTTTAGGAGAGCTGCAATTATTTTATCAGATCGGGCATGGCCACTTTAGACAGATTGAACATGTTGCAGAGTCCTTCTCGACGCTACGAATTAGCAATTCTGTCCCAGTGGCCTAACGGTAGAGCGTCAGCTGGCCGGTATGGAGGTCCGTGGCTCGATTCCCGGTTGGGGCAGCAATGTTCTTCACAATGCCGCAAGAAAAAATCAACCCTGTAGGTTAGTGCAAAGATGCCGGCTGTCTGAAAGCGACCCTAGGACGACTAGTACGGATTCAGTAGACGCTGGGATAGTGAGCGCCGATTTCAAAATTGCAAGATCAACGGCCATGCAGAAAGATAACCTGGAGGGAAAATATAGCAGCAGGAGTTTATCCTGAGATAAAAGTAGCAGGAACAGTTCAGTCAGATTGTCAGCTGCACGGCAATCTAACATTAGAGGGTGGAAATGAGTGCATTTCGGCGATAAGAGCGTGTATTTCCGTCTCAGTTGCTCAACGGTTGAGCGTCGGCTGGTCAGTATGAAGATCCTTGACTCAATTTCCGGTTGGGGCGGCAAGGTTCTTCACAATGTACACTCATGGGGCGCGGTAGCCCATTGGTTAGCGCGCTGGAGTTGCACTCGGTGGACCCGGGTTCGATTCCAGCCACTGCCAAAACTGCCGCCGTGTTCATGCGGAGTACGATCACGTTAAACATGTGGGTCCGAAAGTCCTTCCGAGAGGTTGGTGGTAGGGGAAGGAGGGTACGGTCCCTGTGGATGCCTCCCCCACTGGGTTCCGGTCTAAATTGGGTGGCACTTCCCGACCGTCCAAACAGTTACCTTACACCTTTCTGGTAGGTCGGACGGTCTGGGTTTCAACAACAACAACAACAATGTACACTCATGGACCCTTCCTTACAAAATCATTGGGATGCTTAAGAACTTTTCTAAGAATCTTATATCCATAATACTTTCAAAATATATTATTAAATACATTCATAAGATTCATAATATATACATTCATAATATATACATCCATAATTAATACATTCATAAAATTCATAATATATACATTTATAATTAATACATTCATAATATACACATTCATAATTAATACATTCATAACATTCATAATATATACATTCATAATTAATACATTCATAATATATACATTCATATTATATATATTCATAATTAATACATTCATAACATTCATGATATATACATTCATAATTAATAGCATTCATAATATATACATTCATATTATATACATTCATAATTAATACATTCATAATATATCTTGTATCTATTAACAAATTCAGATTATATTTTACTTAATATTAATGAAATCTCCATGACTTGGATAAAGTATTCCTAAAAACCATATTACATACGATAATTAAATTTATTTCCACAATTTGTTTAAGAAATAATTTGCTTATGCAACTAATAAATAACTTGTTTAGAAATCCCAAAGGTGCGCTAACCATTAAAATAAACGTTCGTCAGCAGAAATTCGAAAAGGAAAAGAATAACTTTAAGGTATCATTCCTCCCCTCTAACTATTATAGTTTAGTTCGGAACTGCAAACTATTACAAGTGAAGCGGATTGAATAGCCTCAATCGTATGTCAAGATGTTAAATCATTATGTAATTAATATTTATACGTAATATTGTGCGTGTGGGAGGGACTGACTATAAGACTAGCGTAATACAGTCGAACTTGCTTTACGCGGTATTCAGGGGACAGGAAGAATTTTCCGTCTTGACAAGGATTTCCGTTTCATGCAGGTCATTTCAGGAAAAGCTAAATTTAAAAGTTTAGCTGGAAATGTTGACAGTCCATATGTAAATGCTCAACTATACATCAGATTTTAAAAATTCTGAAAACTGTATTTAGAAATCCGATTAATACTATATTATACCATAATAGCTAAATTTAATTATTTTAAATATGTACATACGTACATTTTTGCATACTACGATCACAGGAGTATATTAAATAAAAATATAGTGCACCCCATGTCCTTAACTGTTACCTTATCACCATACCTTAAAACCTAGATGAATTCAATTACAGGCAAATTATTACTGCTTACAAGAAAAAAAAAATTAAAAGAAAAAAATGTGAGATGACAAAAAAATGTGAAAACATGAATTTCCTATATTTTTGGACGGGGCTGAAAATATTTTCCGTTTATTACAATATGACGTTTCCTACAAGAAACGTTTCAAATTTGCAAATAAAGAAAACTACCAGAAGTAGATAAAATCAAGGACAAATTTAATTTTGTAATTTTGATCCTGTTCAAATTTTAAGTTATGCTTGGCGACTCATTCTCGGCTCTATGCATTTCAAACCTCTTAAAAGTCATTTGTGACGTCATTTTCAGAAATATCATGCTTGACGTTTTTCTAAAATTTGTATTAGTTCTTTTCTTGTAATATTTTAAAATCCGTAAGCGTTTAAACTTATTTTGTAATTTCCGTGTATGTTTCTTGCATTCTTTTTAGTAAGTTCATTTATCATTTTATATTTTATGCAAATTTGTTTTAAACTGGTCTCTCTATATATAAACATAACATTCCATGTTCTTATTATTCATGTAGCCACTGATGAAGGGCGTATATACGTCCGAGAGCGCCCTGTCAGTTTTTAACATATTTTGTACGTCTTTTAAGATGTGTTAAATAAAAGACCTTTCATCCTTTTAAAAACGCTTTGTCCTTGATTTTATCTATGGAATGCATACGTGATACCAATCTTGATTATATACTACCAGAAGTAACCAACATTGCTAGAAAAATATTTCTAAAAGCATTCTAAATTATATTGTCACTAAAAAATCCCATTGTCCTATAAGGTAAAATGAAAAGGAACAGAAATTAATAACATAAAGTCTTTAAAATTGTCATCTTGGCGTCAAACTCTTGGCTTATTGCACGTATGACAAAGTTTCAACACTTGTCTACCTTTTACAAGAAAGTTACAGAAATTTACGTTTAATTTTTTATTTAGCTGGAATGGTTATTCTTTACTTTATCGAGGGTTACTGCTTCCATGTTTTGAGCTTCTTGTCTCTGGGGTTATCAAATGTTAAAATAAACAAGAAAGATCAATCATGCTTAAAGCATTGATTATGAAACACTTTTCAACTTCAATGCAATTTTATTTCAACAAGTCTAAAATGCAATACATTCCTCGGTAATATTTTGAAACTTATCACAATACTGCATTAATTTATTATATGTGAAAACTTAAACCTTCATCGACAAAAATGAACCTCATTCACATGACGGCATTGAAATATAAATTGCCTGGTTTAAACATCTCTAAAATGTTATACATTCCTCGATAATAGTTTTAGAATTATCATAATACTACGATAATTTATTATATTTGAAAACTTTATCGAAAACAACTGAAATTAATTCAAATGACGTCATAGAAAAAATAACACGCCTGGATCTCTCTATAAAAACAGGATTTCATTCATAACTTTCTCCCATTCATTTCATTCATCACAATACTATAATAATTTATTTTATTTAAACATTTTGTTTAAGACCATGGAGCTACAAAAATTAAACTCTATGCTTGAAACTTCATCGAAAAAAATCGTCCTTCTCTTTATGAATCAATTAATATTTCATTCATATCAGCCACGCAGACTCCATGGACTAAATTATTTTGTGTTAAAAAAATACAGGAATTCTAATACAACTCATTCTATATATTTTGCTGTTTACATTTTACATAGGTGAAAAATAGGCTTAGTTGTAAAAATAATCAAATTTAGATGAGCATTTAAACTCAAATATATTGTCTTTGCGCTGTTTCAGTATGTAGATGCACAGAATTTAAGCAAAAATAAATAGTTTTAGGACGTATACAACACTCAATATGAATTAAAAAGAACTTAAAAAAAATCACGATTTTGAAACAAGATGGATGCCATATATCATTTTGAAGTGGGTCATGTGATCGTTTCATATCATGGTCACGTGATCGTTTCATATAAGAGGTGTAATTATTATTTTAATTTTTATTTAAAGAACTACTGAATATATTTCGCTGAATTTTTTTTTATATATTTTATGGAACAATTTGAATATTACCTAAAATTTTCGAAGCAATTTGTGAATTTTAAATCCGTTTAAGAAATGTTTGAAAAATTAGGTCCCATAGAGCTCAATGCATTTCATTTTTTCGACCCGGGTTCAATCCAAAACTAATTGGGTGATATTATTAATTTATATTCCCATATGTTCTACAGACCGTCTGAACAACATACTAAAATTTCATTTTGATTAAGTCATTTTTACGGCATTTATCGTGCTAACGGACAGACAGACAGCTAGACAGACAGACAGAATGAACAAAGTCATAAACACTTTTCAACTTTGTTGTAAAGTGTTAAAAATAGATTGCAATGCAACCTAGTTACATGAAAACTAGTGGATGATAAATATATTGTAATACTATTATTTTTACTGAAAATTTTACCTTGAAGCATCGATTTCTCAAGATCCGCTATAGATAGAGCTTAGATCATGACTGATATGGATCCAGCGACAAATTTTGGAGGAGGTAGAAGTATTTTATGTTAACAATCAAATTTTGCATAACAAATTTACCTTAATATGATTGATTATTTTGCGAAATATCGTACTCCTTATAGAAAAGTAAGTTTCGAATTTTTCGAGAAAAAATCGAAACTAAGTAAGTTTCAAACTTTTAAGTACTAAATATTGGCGTTGGTTAAAATAGTTATAAAGCACTGACTCGTTTGATAGTTTGACATATTAGATTTAATTGATTATTTTCCATTTTTGATCAAATGCGTGCAATATCTGGAAAAAGGCACATGCTATAGTTCTGTAAATATTTATAATTATTCGAGAATAACACCTGATAACTATTAAAATTGGTGTCCAAGAATTGTGGGTTAAAATAGTTATAAAGCACCGATTCATTTGATTATAATTGACATATTTGATTTCTAAATGATTTTTTCCATTTTTGATCAAAATCGTGCAATGTCTAGATTAAGGCACATGATATCGTTCTGTAAATAATGCCATTCTTTTCTGAATAAAAACTATAAAAATGTTTAATTTTCTAACAAATAGTAACATGTACATTTTAGAATTTAAAAAAAAAAAAAATGTTCAACAGACATTCAGTTAGTATTCCCCAAACATAATCAGGTCTGTGACATTTCTCCATTAGAAGAATCAGACAAAATTTTAATTGATTTTTTCCTTTTTTTTGAGGGATATTATGATACGGAAAAGTAAAATTTTGAAATCTCTAGAACGGCCTGTGGAAACGTCTAAGCGATGATTTCAATTTCTTTCAGGCTTTGTACAAAACAAAATTTGTACTTTCTACAAAACGTTTATACACTTAATAATAACGAGTACAATTAATTTTACTTTCCCTGCAATACATGGTAATGTATAGGGAAGGAATTGGAATTATGCCGAAAATCGCAACTCGAGTTTTCGACGGATCTACACGTTTCGGGACCTCTAGAATACGATAAAACCATTTTTAGCGTGATGTCTGTGTGTGTGTCTATCTGTCTCTGTGTGTGTGTGTGTCTGTCTGTCTGTGTGTCTGTCTGTCTGTGTGTCTTTCTGTCTGTGCAGAATTTGCATCCACTCTAACTAAAAACCTAATTAGCTGAATTTCATAAAATTTGGTAGGTAAGTCACTTGTGGGTGAATCTGGTGCTGATTAGTTTTGGGTAAGATTTGGGATAAAAAAAAACGCGTTCTTTTGAGAAATGGCCTCCAAAAATTGCCTTTATCCACGCTAGCTAAAAAACTAATGGACTGAATTTCACAAAATTCGGTAGATAAGTCGTGTGTGGGTTAGCCTGGTGCTGATTAGATTTTGGTACGATTCGTAAAAAATAACCTGCTTTTTTTTTAAATATGACCCATAAAATTCGTCAAAATCTAAAATAAAAAACTGTGTATGCTCAAATATGTCCATTAAATGCTTTTTTTATATGTAATTTTTAACGAAGAAAACAATAAGACCAACCCCATTACACTAGGACTAGCCGTTCTCGAGATATTTTAGTTTTTACGTATTTTCTCTACGCCACTTTTGAAAATAAGTCCAGTTATCAAATGAGATCGAAAACTGAATTAAAAGTGAATTAAATTTAAATAAAATAAAGAGAACGTGGATACAAGTCTGCAGGGAAAGTTATGTGCTGCCCACATCAGATTTTTTATTATTGCTTTCTTGTAAGATTTTTAAAAAATATGCAATATCTCGTAAACAGAGTGCGATAGCATTTTGTAAATGATGATATTCTTTTAAAAATAAAAAAGCACATATAAATTAATATATTTTATGCAGTATATATATGTACTTTTTTCGTATTTTGAAAATATGACGTTTGAAAAATCAAGGACCATTTTGTTCTCCTTCCATTCTGAAAATCAACAGGACTAGGTCAATCATAGATTGAAATTAAGGTATCAAATTTCATTCGATTATTTCAATTTATTTGACAGATATCCTTATCACTAATAAAAATTAGGAGATATATGAGATATGCATACATCAAATTGGGAAAGTACTGCATCATATACATATAATTTTAAAAGAAGTATAGGTGAATAATTAATAAGAATTAATAAATATATTTCCCTTTGCGTATTAAGTTTGTTGCTTTTATTTTGTTATACGTTAAAAAATGCAATGCAATGTATTCTTTCACATATTGAGAAGAAATATCTTTGTAGAAAATAATACATTTAATGCTTCTTTCTACCTGCCAGATGAATCTAAAAAATTTTATAAACTTGCTACAGAAAAAAAAATGTGAGACCCCAAACTTAATTTTCTTCGCAGATTCACGCGCAGAGTATGACTTACAGAGGACACTCTAAAATATGACAGCGAGGGATTTTTATTGAAGAATAAAAACCCTCATCTTATCTTCGAGACAGCAAAGAAAATATTGCAATCTACTTAGCGCGACACGAAATATACAAGAGGACTCTAATAATTTTCTCCTGGAGATATTGAAGTTGGGGGATCATAAGGAAATACCTTCTCTGCTTCGAACTTATATTGAGCAACAAAATAAAAAAAGTGGTAGATAAAATTCCTCCACGTAGGTGCGGTTGCACGTTACACAGTTATTGGACTCCGTGACGCAGTTTTCAAGTTTTACATGCATTATAGATATGCTCTACACACATTAAATATATATCTACACAGGAGGAAAATAAATACTAGTCCGTGAGCTAAGATTTAGTAGCAAATACCCATCGATCAAAAGTCTCTGTAAGTGATGTTCAATTGCAGAGTCAGTGAGTATTGTAAGTGGTAAAAAAATTCTTTTGAGGATGCTTCTTTTCTAAGTCGGCTCAATATTCGACACTGATCATCAATATGAGGGTGTCGTAGGGAATTCCTTGGGGATTTCTGTATGCGGAAGGTGAGGACAGGGAACATGCCAAGGAAGAGGAATTGCTTAGAAAAGCAGAGCGAAGAATTTTGCCCGGTATAGATATATAGCTTCTGTCGCGTTTGATATTGTTGGTAGACGCCCGGGAATTTATATTCCATGTTGCGGGGGGGGGGGGGGGGGGGGTAATCGTAATATATGGTGGCAACAGGTGATAAGAATGCAGCTGGGGAGGTCTTCTGATGTGGAAAAGCAGAAATGAATATGGCCAATAGAAAACAGTCGGAACGAAAAGAGCATATTTGGAATGGAGAGAAGATTTTATTTATGGATGGTTTTGTAGAATGTTTCAATAAAATTGAAAAAATGTATTATGATTCGAAAATACTTCTTTATACACAAGTTTAAGAATTTGAGAATTGGATTTTTTTTCCCCGAACATTTTGTAGTTGAAATATTTACTGTTTCAAACTTACCAATTTTATTTATATCCTTATAGATATCCTACTGTTTCAGCAGTTAGATTAATAAGAAAGTTTTATCTTTAAATTGTTATGGAGTGTTTACACTTAGGTTTTTAAAACAAAAAATCCTATATGTAAATATTTTATTGTAAGTATTCCTATATGTAAATACTTTGAAATAAGCCAAGACAAGATGCTTACTTACGGAGTGCCTCGGCCCAACCACCCTTACCTCCACCTCATAAATTAATAAATATCCTTTGAATGTTTTTTCTGATAAAATAGCAATATGCGTATGTACTCAAGTTGGTGAGTGCTGGATGGAAGTCAGTGACGGATGATGGTGTCCGTCTTCATTTTGGAGTGGCTGCTGGGATGTGGCTGAAAAGGGATGGGAGCAGGGGTAAACCGGGCCAATTGAAAATCCGTAGTCTCATGGTTAGTTCCATGGCTACAAGATCAATAGCATTTACTTAATGTAAATACACTGCAAATAACAGTTTTTAATACTTTACAACATAGCTGAAAAATGTTTATGACTTTGTTCATTCTGTCTGTCTGCCTGTCTGTTAGCACGATAACTGCCGTAAAAATGACTTTTTCGAAATGAAATTTTAGTTTGTTGTTCAGACAGTCTGTGGGACCTATGAGAATATAAATGAATAATATCACCCAATTAGTTTTGGATTGAACCCGGGTTGAAAAAATGAAATACATTGAACCCAATGGAACCTAATTTTTCAAACATTTTTAAGCGAATTTAAAATCTACAAATTGCTTCGAAAGTTTTAGGAAATATTCAAATTATCCCATAAATTATATGAAAAAAATGTCAGCAATATATATTCGGTATTTTTTTTAAATAAAAATTAAAGTAATGATTACACCCATATTATATTAAGAGATGACGTGACCCACTTCAAAATAAAATATGGCATCCATCCTCTGTCCCAATCGTGATTTTTAAAGTTCTTTTTAATTTATTTTTAGTGTGGTATCCGTCCTAAAACCTCTTTATTTTTGCTTAATTTTTGTGCATCTATATTCTGAAGCAATGCAATTACAATATATTTGAGTTTAAATGATCAATGCCATCCATTTTGTGTCAAAAAACGCGATTTTTAAGTTCTTTAAATTCATATTTAGTGTTGTATCCGTCCTAAAATCGATTTATTTTTGCTTGAATTCTGTGCATCTACATACTGAAACAACGCAATTACAATATATTTGAGTTTAAATGATCATCCAACTTTGATTATTTATACATCGAAGCCTAATTTTCACTTATGGATAATGTAAACACCAAAAGATGTAGAATGAGTTGTATAAGAATTGCTGCATTTCTTTAACGCAAAATTATTTAGCTCATGGAGTCTGCAATATAGCTGATATGAATGAAACATTCATTGATTTTACACAGCGAGGAAGACGATTTTCTCGATGAAGTTTTAAGCATAGAGTTAAATTACTTGTAGCTCCATGGTTTTAAGTTTTTAAATAAAATAAATTATTATAGTATTGTGATGAATGAAAGGAATGGAAGGAAGTTTATGAATGAAATGCTGCTTTTATATTAAGAGCCAGGCAATGTATATTTCGATGACGTTATTTGAATAAAGTTCATTTGTGTTCGATGAAGTTTTCAAATATAATAAATTATTATAGTATTATGCTAATTTTAAAAATATTACAGAGGGATGTATCGCATTTTAGAGATGTTTTAAACCAGGCAATTTATATTTCAATGCCGTCATTTGAATGAAGTTCATTTTTTTCAATGAAGTTTTAAGTTTTCAAATATAATATGTAGTATCGTGACAATTTTAAAACTATTACCGAGGAATGTATCGAATTTCAGTGATTTTTAAATAAAATTGCATTGAAGTTGGAAAGTGTTTCATAATCAGTGCTTTGTGCATGATTGATCTTTCTTGTTATTTTAATAAAATGGTTATAACATACTAACCTAAATAAGTAGAAAATAATTTTAGTAAAATTCTGATATTCATTTTTACCGAGTTATTGTTTATGATTATGGATATTCCAGAATTTAAAAGCCCTCTTTGTAAACGATGAGTTAAAAATTAAGCCACGTAATTACGCAAAAAATATTTTACAGTGCTCGAAGTTCTAAAGATTAAATGAGCTAGCCAACCACATTGGAAGAAATAGAAGGCATTCCCAGGCAAATACAGGATTTTCTTATGCATCCCTTTAACTTTTAAAAATATTCTAGAGATGCAAAATCAGGGTCTGCTAATAGTAATGCGACTATGCGCTCCTAATTGAGAAAGTTTGCAGCGCCTCTAACAGCGAATTAAGGAAGTTGGAATTCCTATCTCCAAAACAAAGCAAAATAGACAACATTTTTCAATTACAAAATTATAGAGCGTTCTCTATTACTTTTCTTATATACATAATATATAAGGAAAGTATTGTGACGGGGTCGAAAATTCGAATTCGAGTTTGCGACGGGAGACCACGATTCAAGCATCCTTGATCACGAATTGACACAACACGAACATTTTTGAGGTGATGTCTGTGTGTGTGTGTCCGTGAGTCTGTGGAGACGATATCTCACGAAGAACTGGAGCGATTCGAATGAAATTTGGTACAAAAATCACAATCCGTGAATACTGGAAGCCTATTGTTTTTAAACGCAATCGAATGCTCAGAACCCCCCCTAAATTTTTGAGTGAAATTAAAAAAAAATCATCAAAAAATCAAAACCTTTAATAGAATTAAGCAAATAGACATCTGTTATGTAATTTTTCCTTAGAAAACGATTGACATAACCTTTATAAAGCTAGCATGAACCGTTCTCGAGATATTGCACATTTTTCAAATAAATTTATCAAAAAATCCCATAAATTAAAAAAATATATATTAACTGTTGAGAAACATGTTCACTTTTCATATGTAATATCATGCGATAAATTTGGTGACATCATTTTCGTGGATCTAGCTCGTTCCATTCATGAGAAAAGATACTTTGAGTAATACTTTTGTATTTGAACGCCAATAGTCATTTATCTGCTATAAGAATAACTTATTTCTCCTTCCATAACGCTTGACCAGATTTTAGCGACGAATTTGGCGGAATGTCGCCAACTTCTCGAAAAAAATATCAAAAAGTTATATAAAATAAAATAAAAATATTTTCTATTGAGAGACATATTCACTTTTCATATGTAATACCATGTGATAAATTGGGTGACATCATTCTCGTGGATCTAGCTCGTTCCATCAGTGAAAACGACGACTCATTGAAAATGACGACCCATTGACCCAAATGATAATCAGTGAAAATGACGACTCATTGACAAAAATTCAATATATTGGAAAGAATATAAATATCTATTATAAAAATAATCTATTTCTTTTTTACTGTAAAAGTAGTAAATTCATTGCATTATACAAGGAAAGTCATGTGCTGCCCACAACAGATTTTTTTTAAATTTAAACACTATGTATCAAATATTGTTTAACATTTCTGGTTCGAAATACTGACTTAACCAATATTCATCCAATGAAGAATCAATGGAGTGAGGTCTATTCAAATTACTGAGTGTATTCAATTGTAAACATGACCGCGTGTTTACCCCTTTTCAAAAAATCTGATGTGGGCAACACATGACTTTCCTTATATAATGCAGTGAATTTACTACTTTTACAGTTAAAAATAAATGTTATTCTTATAGTAGATACTTATATTCTTTCCAAGATATTGAATTTTCTTCAATTAGTCGTCATTTTCATTGATTTAGCGTCATTTTTTTCAATTTGTCGAGATTTTTGTTAATTTGGCAACAATTAAAAATGTCGCCAAGTTGGCGACATTCCGCCAAAGTCGTCGCCAAAATGTCGCCAAGCGTTATGGACGGAGAAATAAGTTATTCTTACAGCAGATACATGAGTATTGGCGTTCAAATACAAAAGTATTACTCAAAGTATCCTTTTTCCTGAATGGAACGAGCTAGATCCACGAGTATGATGTAACCCAACTTATCGCATGGTATTACAAATGAAAAGTGAACATGTTTCTCAATAGGAAATATTATTTTTTTATTTGATATAACTTTTTGATAATTTTTTTGAAAAATGTGAAATATCTCGAGAACGGTTCATGTTAGCGTTCTAAACTTTATGGCAATGGTTTTCTAATGAAAAATTACATATGAAATGTATATTTGCGTAACTTTATTAGCAGTTTTGATTTTTTGACGATTTTTTCAAAATTTCACTCGAAAATTTAGGGGGGTTCTGAACATTCGATTGCGTATAAAAACAATAGGCTTCCAGTGTTTTTGGATTGGGATTTTTGTACCAAATTTTGTTCGAATCGGTCTATTCCTTCGTCAGTTATCGTCTCCACAGACTCACTGACACACACACACACACATACTTTCACACACACACACACACACACACACACACACACACACACACACATCACTTCAAAAGTGTTTGATTCGTGATCAGGGATGCTTGAAACGTGCTCTCCCGTCGAAAACTCGAATTCGAATTTTCGACCCCGTCACAATACTTTCCTTATGCATTATGTATATAAGGAAAGTAATGACATATATTCACTGAACTGACTGAGTGAGTGAGTGATATGATGATGTATTAAAACTATCTAGCACTTCCACTATAATCAGAATCTTGATTTAGGTGTTATTCGACCCATCTCAGCTTTGAGACCAAGGGAAAAGTCTAATATTTCAAAAATTCGAATTAGAAATGACGGTACGGTACAAATAAACAATCAAAACTCAATACCACTTTGATTAATTGGCAAGCGCTTTACTTTAGTTAGAATATTGGTTTGAGTTCCACATTCGATCCATATCATCTAGCTTCCAGGTCAACGAAATAATCTAGAAGAAATAACTCAAAGAAATAACTCAAAAATTCAAAATCAATTTTCAAAATGATTGAACTTTCACTCGAGTCAGAATTTTGGTATTGGTCACCCTTGATTTCTTTCAGCCTCCAGATATTAAAAAAAAAAATTGAAAATTTAAATTAGGACTGGTGATACAAAGGGATTTTCGAAAAATTTACACTACTTTGCCTTTTACAAACAATAAATACACAATATGATACCGTTTCGATATTAACAATTAAAACCGGTTATCAACATTAAGAGGGTGTCACCTTTAGAGACTGCTAGCAATTGAGAACAAACACATGAAGCGCGGATAAAATGGCAAAATGTTTTGTATAGTTACATTTCGAAATTAAGTTTGAATAAAATATTTTGATAATAACCTTCGAAGCAATACATTTTATGCAAAGTTTGGCTATGTCAGTCGGTTATTGTGGATATGCAAAATGTGAATATCCACAAAAGTGGCATGTGTGAATAGACCCGATTATTTAGCCAATTTGGGGTTATGGCCTTTAATACAATGAATGTCACTGCTGCTGGTGAGAATGCAAATTTGGCATATCGAATACACATTTCGCAAATTTTTGGTCAGTCGGCTATTGTCGGTATGCAAAATGTGAATATCCACAAAAGTGGCATGTGTAAATAGATACATTATTTTGTTAATTTGTGGCTATAGCCTTTAATACAATGAATGTAGCTGCTGCTTGTGAGATTAAAAACTTGATAGAAGTAGATATAAAAAAAATCTGATGTGGGCAGCACATGACATTTCCTGCAGACGCGAATTTATTCTTTCTATATTTCTTTAAGAATTCATTAAATTGAGTTTAATTGTGCAAAATAACACAAAATTTTCATTTTTAATTCAATTTCAGCTTTTATTTAGTAATTGGACATTTTTACAAAGGAAGCATAACAAAAATGCAAAAAATCTCAAATATCTCGAGAACGGTTAGACCTAGAGTAATGGAGCTGTTTTTATTCTTTTTCTTATCAAAAATTACGTATAAAAGAAGCATTTAATTGATACATTTGAACATACGTAGTCTTTTTTATAGATATTGGCGATTTTTGCGGGCCATTTCGTAATAAAGGGCAGGTTGTTCTTTTCCAAATCGTACCAAAATCTAATCAGCACCAGAGTATCCCACAAGTGATTTATTCACTAAATATTGTGAAATTTAGTCAATTAGTATTTCAGGTAGAGTGGATACATGAGATTTTTGCGGGCCATTTCGCAAAAAGAGGCGGGTTTCTTTTTTTCCGGATTGTACCAAAAAGTAATCAGCACCAGGGTCACGCCTAAGAGTTTTATCTACCAAATTTTATAAAATTCCGTTCATTAGCTTCTGAGTTAGAGTGGATACATACATTGCATAGACACACAGACAGACAGACAGACACGCGGACACACACACAGACGTCACGCTAAAAATGTTTTTTTCGTATTCTAGAGGTCGCGAATCGTGTAGATCCGTCGAAAACTCGAGTTGCTATTTTCGGCATGATTCCAAGACTTTCCCTACACATTACTGTGTATTGCAGGGAAAGTAAAAATCTGATGTGAGCAGCACATGACTTTCTCTGCAGACTGAAATTCATATTTTCTTTATTTCATTAATAATTCATTAGATTGAGTTTAATTGCACCAAATAACACTAAATTTGCATTTTTAATTCAATTTTTCTTTTTATTTGGTAATTCGACATTTTTCAGAAATCGGCGTGACAAAAACGCAAGAAATCTCAAATATCTTGAGAACGGTCAGTCCTAAAGTATAATGGAGTGTGTTATATTCTTTTCCTCCTCAAAAATTGCGTATGAAACAAGAATCTAATTGAAACATTTGAGCATAAGTTGTCTTGTGTTTTTAAATTTTTGCGGGCCATTTCGTAAAAAAAGGCAGGTTGTTCAGTTCAGAATCGTATCAAAATCTAATCCGCATCAAAGTATCCCACAAATAAATTATCTAGGAAATTTTGTGAACTTTGGTCAATTAGTATTTTAGCTAGAGTGGATACATGAAATTTTTGCGGGCCATTTCGCAAAAAAAAGCGGTATATGTTTTTACGAATCGTACCAAAAACTAATCAGCACCAGGGTTACATCCAAGTGACTTACCTACCAAATATATGAAATTCGGTCCATTAGTTTTTGAGTGAGAGTGGATACATACATTGTACAGACACACAGACGCAAACACAGACGTCACGCTAAAAATAGATTTTCGTATTCTAGAGGTCTCAAAACGTGTAGATCAGTCGAAAACTCGAGTTGCGATTTTCGACATGATTCCAATACTTCCCCTATACATTACCATGTATTGCAGAGAAAGTAAAAATCTGATGTGGGCAGCACATGACTTTCCCTGCAGACTCAAATTCATATTTTCTTTATTTCTTTAATAATTCGTTAGATTGAGTAGTTTAATTGCACCAAATAACACTAAATTTGCATTTTTAATTCAATTTTTGTTTTTATTTGGTAATTGGACATTTTCCCGAAATCGGCGTAACGAAAATGAAAGAAATCTCAAATTTCTTGAGAACGGTTTGTCTTAAAGCATAATGGAGTGTGTTATATTCTTTTCCTCGTCAAAAATTGCGTATAAAACAAAAATTTAATTGATATATTTGAGCATTTGTAGTCTTTTTTTTAGATTTTTGCGATTTTTGCGAGCCATTTCGTAAAAAAAGACAGGATGTTTATTTCCGAATCGTACCAAAATCTAAACAGCACCAGGGTCGACCACAAGTGACTTATCTACCAAATTTTATGAAATTTAGTTAATTAGTTGAGTTACAGTGGAAATATACAACTTTTGCGGGCCATTTCGTAAAAACAGGCAGATTGTTCTTTTCCGAATCGTATTAAACTCTAATCAGCACCAGGGTGATCTACAAGTGACCTATGTACCAAATTTTATAAAATTCGATCAATAAGTTTCTCAGTTACAGTGGATAAAGGCAATTTTTGCGGGCCATTTCGCAAAAAAGGCGGATTCTGCTTTTACAAATCGTACCAAAAACTAATCAGCACCAGGGTCATATACAAGTGACTTACCTACCAAATTTTATGATATTCGGTCCATTAGTTTTTGAGTTAGAGTGGATACATACATTGCACAGACACACAGACACAACGACAGACACACACGCAGATGTCACGCTAAAAATAGTTTTTCCGTATTCTAGAAGTCTGGAAACGTGTAGATCCGTCGAAAACCCGAGTTGCAATTTTCGACATGATTCCAATACTTTCCCTATACATTACCATGTATTGCAGGGAAAGTAAAAATCTGATGTGGGCAGCACATGACTTTCCCTGCAGACTTATATACACATTATCTTTATTTTAATGAAATTTTATTCACTATTAATCCAATTTTCGTTCCCATTTGGTAACTGGACTCATTTTCAAAGGTGGCGTAGAGAAAAAAGCGAGAAAACGAAAACATCTCGAGAACGGCACGTCTTAGTGTAATGGGGTTGGTCTTATTCTTTTCTTCGATAAAAATTACGTATTAAACGAGCATTTAATGGATATATTTCAGCATATGTAGTTTTTTTATTTTAGATTTTGTCGATTTTTGCGGGACATTTTGCAAAAAAAGCAGGTTATTTTTTTCCGAATCGTACCAAAATCTAATCAGCACCAGGGTGGCCCACAAGCGACTTATCTACCAAATTTTGTGAAATTCGGTCCATTAGATTTTCAGCTAGAGTGGATACAAGCTTTTGCGGGCCATTTCGCAAAAAACAGCGGGTTCTTTTATCCCAAATCGTACCCAAAACTAATCAGCACCAGACTCGCTCACAAGTGACTTACCTACCAAATTTTGTGAAAATCGGTCTATTAGTTTTTTAGTTAGAGTGGATACAAAATCTGCACAGACAGGCAGACAGATACACAGACAGACAGACAGACACACAGACAGATACACAGACACACACACAGACGTCACTCTAAAAATGGTTTTGTCGTATTCTAGAGGTCTCGAAACGTGTAGATCCGTCGAAAACCCGAGTTCTGATTTTCGGCATGATTCCAATACTTTCCCTATACATTACCATGTATTGCAGGGAAAGTAAAAATCTGATGTGGGCAGCACATGACTTTTCCTGCAGACTTATATTCACGTTCTCTTTATTTTAATTGCATTTAATTCATTTTTAATTCAATTGTCGTTCTCATTTGATAACTGGACTTCTTTTTAAAGGTGGTGTAGAAAGAAATGCGAGAAAAACTCAAATATCTCGAGAACGGCTACTCCTAGTGTAATGGGGTTGATCTCATTCTGTTCTTCGTTAAGAATTACGTATTAAACAATCATTTTCTGGATATATTTGAGCATACGTAGATTTTATTTTAGATTTTGACGGGCCATTTTGCAAAAAAAAGGCAGGTTATTTTTTTCCGAATCATACCAAAATCTAATCAGCACCAGGATGTCCCACAAGTGACTTACCTACCAAATTTTGTTTAATTCGGTCTATTAGTTTTTCAGCTACAGTGGATGCAAGCTTTTGCGGTCCATTTCGCAGAAAAAGGCGGGTTCTTTTATCCCGAATCGTACCCAAAACTAATCAGCACCAGATTCATCCACAAGTGACTTACCTAGAAAATTTTATGAAAATCTGTCAAATACTTTTTTAGCTAGAGTGGATACAAAATATGCACAGACAGACAGACAGTCAGACAGACACATAGACAGACAGACAGACAGACACACAGTCACACACACAGACGCTAAAAATGTTTTTTTCGTATTCTAGAGGTCTCGAAACGTGTAGATCCGTCGAAAACTCGAGTTGTGATTTTCGGCATGATTCCAATACTTTCCCTATACATTACCATGTATTGCAGGGAAAGTAAAAATAGTTTGTTTCAAGAGAGTGTTATCGTCACCTAATTTTCCATGCATCTGCTTTTATCAAGGAAGTACAAATAATTTGTATTATGGCCATTAATCCCACTGACTGTGCTGCATAGATGAATACAAATCAAACATCAAGCCCTGAAAGGTCTAGAACACAGACGATTTCTAGCACGTTGATGTATAACTATACACAACGTCTCCACAATATCATCCTAAATTAACTCAACAACTGGTGCATAGAACCTTCCACTATGAGAGGGACGCAACGAAGCTTGAGAAGCAATAAACAAACAGGTGGACGCTTCATTACAAAGGCCATCGTGCAAAAACTGACAGTAGTTCAAAAACATAAGTTTAAATTTAAATCGGAGAAGGTTGATTATTTCGGTTGGCTGACCGTAGTGCCGGGACCACAGGGTGATACAGGTTGGCTAATCAGTAGTTTGCAAAATGTGAAAGAGAACACTGACGTGGATATTTGGTTCAGGTAGCAGTTTAATTAATAGTGGAGATGTAAATAGTCCCCAAAATGTACCCAGAGTGTAAAGAATAAGGTTCTTGTCCTTTTATGCTGAGAGCGAGAAATTTCAATCAACCTTTGTAATGTGCCTAGGTATTATATTTAATACCTTGTATTTAGAGCTATATCTCGGCATAATTATAGCCCAAGAAATGCATTTAAGTGTATTTTAACATATATGACTATTTTAAAACTATTTAATTGCCGACTTCATTGATAAATACTAATTATAATAGAAAAGATATGCTTTATAATAAATGAAGTTTAACATGGTAGTTTTAAATTTTGTTCTATTTTGACCAAATTTAAAAATGGGTGGTGTAACAACTTGGTCAGTAATTTTGTTTTTGTAGCAGGTACCGTGTAATATCCGGCGAACTCTGCGTTGAAAGGCCAACTGGGTCCCTGATACAGGCTATCTTACCTAATAAAGGAAGATGTACGTCTGTGTGTGTGTGCAGTATGTAATGGGAAATCTACGACTATAAAATTTAGTACATATGTACTTCTTTTGAACGAATCTATCAGTTTATGGACCCAACTCGAGGTCGAAACGTACCGGAAAATGAACCAGGCTCATTTTGTTTAGGAGTGTGGGTATTTTGGGATTGGACGAGAGGGTCTGTGCGTTTCACGTCATCATGAGCGGTGTCTTGAATATACAGTCAATTGCGATTTTCATAAATTTTGCTTTTGCGGAGAGCGTGTGTGATTTCAAACGTGCAATTTTCGGATCGAAACTCATTTTAAATTGTGTTCAAATGTATTATTTAAGAAGTTGGCTCTTATTTAATTATGTATCCTTTGTGAGAGATTATATTTAGCGCCATTTGGGAAACATGGTGTGACCAGGCGCTTATTTAGGGTGAGTATCAGCTCGCGAGTGTTTTGCAATTTAGGCGAGTGCTCGCGCAGTCGGCGACAAAGTCTTTCGAAAAATTTAATGAATGTGATTAACTCCTGCTATAAATCTAGAACAGCGCCGGATGCAGTTTCTATTCTGTAATGTGACTAACTATTGCATTTGCATTAGACAGAAAAAGTCTACAAACTCGAACATTGAACTGATGACTACACATGCTCAATCCAGGTTTTATATATGGTTGTAAAATTTCCGTAAACTCTAATAACTGCTGCATTCGAACTACAAAGGCAGCCGTTTTGCTAGTGGTAACACCACAGCATAGGGTTTCTTCATCGAATGTACCCGATGCCCTCTTTTACCCATTAGTTCTCAAAAATGAAGTTCGATACCATTTGCGTGCCTCTAGCTTTTTATTTTTATACCGATTCAGTGATGATGTAACATTAGCAATATCTGTGCGATAGCTACTTTCCATAAACGGACCTGGTGGTCATAATAATTTGGCCACCCAGCTTAAAATGAAAAAAATCTGATGTAGGCAGCACATGACTTTTCCTATATAGTGCAATGTTTTTACTACTTATACAGTAAAAACAAAACAGGTTATTCTTACAGTATATACCTATATTTTTTCCAAGATATTGAATTTTCTACAATGAGTCGTCATTTTCATTGATTTAGTATCATTTTTATCCATTTGGCGAGATTTTCATTAATTTGGCAACATTTAAAAATGTCGCCAAGTTGGCGAAATTCCGTTAAATTCATCGCCAAAATCTCGCCAAGCGTTATGGAGGGAGAAATAAGTTATTCTTACAGAAGATAAATGACTATTAGCGTTCAAATACAACAGCATTACTCAAAGTATCTTTTCTCGTGAATGGAACGAGTTAGATGCACGAGAATGATGTCACCCAATTTATTGCATGATATTACATATGAAAAGTGAACATGTTTCTTAACAGTTAATGATTTTTTCTTATTCAAAGGATTTTTTGATAAATTTATTTGAAAAATGTGCAATATCTCGAACACGGTTCATGCTAGCGTTCTAAAGTTTATGTCAATCGTTTTCTAAGGAAATATTACATAAGAAATATCTTTGATTTTTTTAAAATTTCATTTGAAAATTTAGGGGGAGGAGTCTGAACATTCGATTGTGTTTTAAAACAATACGCTTCCAGCAGTCACGGATTGTGATTTCTGTACCAAATTTCATTCGAATCGCTCTATTCGTTCGTGAGATATCGTTTCCACAGACTCACTGACACACACACACATCACTTTATAAATGTTCGATTCGTGATCAGAGATGCTTGAAACGTGCTCTCTCGTCGAAAACTCGAATTCGAATTGTCGATCCCGTCACAATACTTTCCTTATACATTATGTATATAAGGAAAGTAATAAAATCAACAAGAGAAAAAAAATAAGCAACGTATTACCATTTCACAGTAGAATAATCGGATGAAATACCTTACCTAGAAAAGAGAAAATATCATGTCAGTGGAGAACAAATGTACAACATTATTTAGATACACATATGTTACAAATACATGTTGCGAATATTCTTTACATATAAAAATCAAAGGAAATAAAGAGAAAATAATTCCCGTTTCATTTAAATAGATAAGTGTTAACTTCCATAGTTAACAAAGCATTCCTCATTTTAAATACTCAAAAGTCTAATATTTTATGCCATGTGTTACAGAATGTGCTCTAGCGTCATATATATATATACGAGGTAGTCTGAAAAGTAAAGCACACATGCTTGTAGAGCGCGAACGAAATGACCTTCAGAAGCGCGCCAGGTGGCATGTGGAAGTAACATTCCCCCTCAATACGCATGCGCAGGTTTCAGGTCGTCGCGTTCATCCTGTGTATTTCGAGAATCGGAAGTATGGAGACATGTCCTGGTGCTATGTCAACGCGAGTTAAACAGCGTGCTGTTATCGAATTTTTAACTGCTGAAAAAGTGACTCCTACTGAGATTCATCGTCGTTTAAAGGCTGTTTATGGTGATGATGCTGTTGATAGGTCTACTGTAATTCGATGGGTAATAAAATTTCGTGGTCGCGAGCCTGGAAAAGCCATAATTGTTGATGAAACACGCAGCGGACGTTCGATCACTGCCATAGACGATAAACATCGAAAACTCGTCGACGATTTGATTCAAAATGACCAGCGAATCACTCAAAAGCGTATTGCAAACCATATTGGAATATCCAAGAAACGTGTCGGCTTCATTATTGAACAATTGGGATACCGTAAAATCTGTGCAGGATGGGTACTACGCCGTCTCACAGACGAGAACAAACAGCGTCGTATTGGAATGCTGCGAGCAATTTTTGCAGCGCTACCGTGACGAAGGAGACGACTTTCTTTTGAATATTGTGACGGGGGACGAGTCATGGGTCCATCATTACGACCCGGAAGAGAAAAGACAGAGCGCTGAATATCGACATCCGTCTTTTCCTCAGGCGAAAAAGTTCAATACACAACCATCCGCAAAAAAACTTCTTTTGACTGTGTTTTGGGATGCTCACCGAGTTTATGTGACCGATTTTCTGGAACGAGGGGCAACGGTAAATTCTTCTCAGTACATACAGACTCTAAAAACCTCCGACATCGAGTTTGTCGTGTTAGAGGCAGCCTGGCGCCAATAATCTTGCAACATGACAACACTCGTCCACACACTTCGCGCGCAACTGGAGAGGCTCTGCGAAACCTGAAGTTTGAACCGATTCCGCACCCTCCTTGTTCCCCCAATCTTGCGCCTTGCGATTTTTATTTTTTTCCTCTACTCAAGAGAGACCTTAAGGGTAATCATTACACCTCGGTCGATGAGGTGAAGGCAGCTATCAAGTCCTGGATTCGAGGAAAGTCGGAAGAATTTTTCAGTGACGGAATGAAAAAACTTGTTACACGTTGGGTGAAATGTGTTAGCCTTAACGGTGACTATGTTGAAAAATAAATATATGATTTTGAAACTTAAGAATTGTAATTTAATGTACTTTTTGCCCGATCTTGCTATTTTTTTTTGTTCGCGCTCTACAAGCATGTGTGCATTACTTTTCAACCTACCCTCTACATATACCCGAAATATAACATACATTTTAAACTGCAAACGATTCCATTGCGGATAACAGCACCCATTAACTGGTGTCGCGCTTTTTTCCGATCGTCAGCAGAGAATAGCCGATACCTGAAATGGCAAAAATAAGCGTGCTATGTGGAACAATTTTGCGAATGCGCTATTGAAACGAACAAATGCAGTCCTACTGTTCAGATGGCATCAAATTTGTTAAAGATTGAGGTCAGGCTGTCGGATTCTTCAACAACCAAATTTATACTCACAGAACACGCATATAGAAGGCGTATCTTGATGAGGATCAAATCTTACTCTTAAAATCAAGTAAAGAGCTCTTACCGAGGTCGTCTTCTGAAGTATTCCATCAAACTACAACATCTAAAACTAGTATGCAAATTAAAGTTTCAGTTTGAGGACAAAAGGGTTTTAATCGGACAGACAATTTTACAATAACTAGCCGAATATCAGTTGAAAATCAACGTTCTCGCAATAAGAAACCCTTGAATATTGTAATAATTCGCGTTTCACATTTATTCGGCAAATCGAATATTTTAGTGTCCAGAACCCCCTAAAGAAGGAAATATTGGAAAATTTAAATTGCGCACTTTTCCCTTTCGAACTATCTACTAGTAGACCAAATTAAAGACTTTGCCGCCCAGGCGGTGAAATGGATAGCGTCTTCGGCTGCTGTCTTGTGGTCTCGGGTTCGAATCCCGAATAAGGCATGGATGTTTCTTGAGGATAAAGTCAGTTTTCCGCCTTCTGGGTCCTCGTCAATATTTGAAAATATACCTATAATTTGATACCTTCTCCGACCTTCGTCAGTGATGCTTTCTTGTAATAAACTTTGTTCTCTCGTCTTATGTCTTTTTTCGTTCTTTCCTGCGTCACTGGTCCTGAATTGGCTCCGCCGAAACAGGAGGTCATTTAGTCAACAACAACAAAGTCTCTATCTCATCCCGAAACATATTACTTTATCATATCCCCTTTCGAACGTTTTTCTGTGGAGCACACACATAAATGAACAATTTTGAAAAACTTTGCTCATCTTGGTTTTTTTATCAGATGATTCGCCCATATACCAAATATCAAGCCTCTATCACATTTAAAAGGAAGCGTGTTTCATTTATTACGAAAATCGTACATACTGGTGTGCGGCACCCCCTAAAGTAACAAATATTGGAAATCCGAAATTGTACACTTTTTCCCTTTCAAACTATCTACCCGTACACCAAATTTGATGTCTGTATCCTATCGTAAAACATGTTTTTCTCTCACTTTATCTTTCGAGCGTTTTTCTGTGTTGCGTCCCCATCGATCATTTTTGAAAAACCGTAATAATTTTAGGTTTTTTAATCAAATGATTAGCCCATATACTAAATTTCCTCTATCACAAAAAAGCCTCTATCACATTGTAAATGAGTTTTTCATTTGTTCGTCAAATCGAACATTTTAATGTGCTGCACCTCTACAATAGCAAACGTTGGAAAACTGAAATTGCACACTTTCTTCCTTTCCAACTATCTACCCGTATACCGAATTTGAAGTCTCTAACTCATCGCGAAGCATGCTTTTTCTGCCATTTCACCTTTTGAATGTTTTTCTGTGGAGTACCCACCCGCCTTAAATATGAATTTTTGAAGAACTCCATTTTTCTTGTGTTTCTATCAAATGATTCGCCCATATACAAGCCTCTAGCACGTATCAAGCCTCTAGCACGTTATAAAATGGGTGTTTCTACTTCATTCCGAAAATCGAACATTTTTGTACGCGACACCCCCTAAAGTAGAAAATATTGGAAAACTGAAATTATACACTTTCTTCCTTCCAAATTATCTACCCATACACCAAATTTCAAATCTCTATCTCATCCCAAAGCATATTTTTTTTATCAAATCATCTTTCGAACGTTTTTCTCTGGAGCACCCCCTTAAACGAACGTTTTTGAAAAACTATATTCGTCTTGGGTGTTTTCATCAAATGATTAGTCCATGTACCTAATTTCAAGTCTCTATCAAATTTTAAAGGAGCCGTTTCTCATTTATTCGGTAAATCGAACATTTCGGTACGTTTCACCCCCTTCAGTAGAAAATATCGGAAATCTGAAACTGCACACTTTCTTCCTTTCAAACGATTTACCCATACACCAAATTCTAAATATCTATCTTATGGCAAAGCATGCTTTCCTATCATTTCACTTTTCGAACGTTTTGGTGTGGAGCACTCTCTCTAGAGAACGTTTTCGAAAAATTCGATTTTTCCAGGGGCTTTTATCGAACGATCGAGCTGTGTACCAAATTGCAAGTCTCTATATATTCGTGAAATGCCTAAAAATGCGTGACAGATAGACAGACGGACACTTGGCATTTAGTATATATAGATTGCGTAACAACGCGACTTTTAATAACATATTTCATATATATTTTTGAACTGGACGTTTTACGTCTTTATTTAAATCAAACCATATCACTGATGGTTTTTGTCGAGGCCGATTGAGGGCCAATGAAGTGTTCAAATTATCTGGATAAAGGTGGAAAGCAAGTACTATATGACTTTGTGAAGTCGCAGCATTCCTAAAGTTAGAACACGTGATCGTAACTTTGGCAACACCCCCCTGTCGGCGGTTTCTGTAAGTATGAATATTAAAAACTAATATTTTCATCAAAATACGCAAGCGAAATTCCCTCAGTTCAAAGAGTTTTATATCAGAATTAATCGTATTGACCTTTTCTAAATATTAATTCCAGAAAACTTAGAAGAAATGTACACTGACGAATATATTACCAACCTATGCAGTCAAACCTGTCTTAAACGGAATTTCAGGGGACCAGAAGAAGTTTTCGTTTTGGAAAGGATTCCGTTTCATTCCAGGTTGTTTCAAGAAAAGTGATGTTTAAGGTTTAGCTGGAAATGCAGATGAAGCATATGTAATTGCTTACCTATACATCAGATTTTAAAAATTCTAAAAGTGTATTTAGATGCACTTGATTAATACTATACAGGGTGTCCTAAAAAGATTGAAACTCGCTTTAATTCTTTATCTGTTGGAGATAAGTGGGCAACGTAAATTGCAAAAATGTTGAAAGTAAGGTAGGAAATAAGACTACGTTAATAAAATAGTCCTCTCATTCATTTTTAAAACATTACACTTTTTAAATTTTTATGCGACCCCCTTAGACAAATTGGATCAATCAGAATTTTTTTATTTTTAATGCAACAAGATCATTAAAAAAACTGCATATCTGTATCTTTAAAATTGAGCGAGTTATATTTAATTGCAAATTGAACATTGTGAATGGGGACCCTATATCAAATTAGAAATGTAAATGTGTGACATATCACAAAAAATATAAAACTGGTTGATAGTACATAGGATAGCCAACCGCGAAGTGAGTACCACTGCTTTATATGATCTCTGTCTGTGTAATGCTTTATTTAGATGTATTTGTGATAAAAAATTTTGACACATATTAACGTATTTTTGATCTAAACAATTTCCATCGTCAATTTGTTTATGATCCCTATTTTCACTGATGAAACAGTCTGTCACATGGTACGGAAAATTATCATAACTCAGATTTTTCCCTTTATCATAATTCAGTCGATTTTAAAGATACAGATATGCGTTTTTTTAATGATCTTGTTGTATTAAAATAAAAATTTTCTAATTGCCCAAATTTGTCTAAAGGGGTCGTATAAATATTCAAAAAGTGCAACTTTTTGAAAATGAATGGGAGGACTATTTCATTAACGTAGTCTTATTTCCTACTTTACTTTCAACATTTTTGCAATTTGCATTGCCCACTTATTTCCAACAGGTAAAGAATTAAAGCCCGTTTCAATCTTTTTGGGACACCATGTATACCATAATAGTTAATTTCATTATTTAAAAAAAATATGGGGGCTAAACATATTTTCCATTTATTACAGTGTTCCGTTTCCTACAGGTTCCATTTTAAACATGTTTGAGTGTATTATAGATTGGATGTTCACAAAATTGAACTTAGACATGTAATTACAAGATTAAAATAAGATGTTGAATTTTGAGAAAACAGTCTCAACTCTGAGGGCGGTATTTCTGGCAAATTTCAAAATCTACGATTTTGCCAAAACCCCTTACATAAAAAGTTCAAATTAGAATACTGGCATTTCTTACATTTTCAGCAGTAAAAAATAAAAGTTTACATATTGAAACAGAAATTGACGAACATATTACAACACGGATTTACTAATCACATTACCATGCCTTTTACAAACTTGCGGTGCCTTTTACAGTCGTCAGGATAAGTGATGGTGCCAAAATGTTTGAGACAAAATTTAGAGATCTGCTAAAAAGCAGAAAGAAAATGTGTAAAGCTGAGAAAAGAAATTCGTTTGATAAAAAGTTTCTTAATTTTACATGCTTGCAAAGATAAATTAATTTGTAGCTGGTCTCTTTACTTTCGATGAAAAGTTTCTTTTATTAGAATGCCGCGAATTTTGCAGGTAATGGAACTTTTTAATTTCACTAATGATTATGTACGTAAGAACTATTATACTAATCTGAGCTTTACAAGGTCGGTGTAATAAGTTAAATTTTGATATTTTTTTTCTCAAAAATACCACCCATAGATTTGAGACTGCTTTTAGAAAATTAAGCACAATTAAAAAAATCTGATGTGGGCAGCACATGCCTTTCTCTGCAGATTTATATCCACGTTCTCTTTATTTTAATTAAATTTAATTCACTTTCAATTCAATTTTCGTTCTCATTTGTTAAATGGATTTATTTTTAAAGGTGGTGTAGAGAAAATACAAAAAAACTAAAATATATCGAGAACGGCTAGTCCTAGTGTATTGGGATTGGTCTTATTCTTTTCTTCGTTAAAAATTAAGTATAAAACAAGCATTTAATGGATATGTTTGAGCATACGTAGTTTTTATTTTAGATTTTAACGCTTTTTGAGGGCCATTTTGAAATAAAAGGCCGGTTATTTTTCTCCGAATCGTACCAAAATCTAATCAGCACCAGAGTATCGTACAAGTAACTTATCTACCAAATTTTGCGAAATTTGGTCAATGAGTATTTTAGCTAGAGTGAATACATGAAATTTTTTACAGGCCATTTCGCAAAAAAAGGCGGGTTCTGTTTTTACGAATCGTACAAAAAACTAATCAGCACCAGGGTCATACCCAAGTGACTTACCTACCAAATTTTATGAAATTCGTTCCATGAGTTTTTGAGTTATGTTGGATACATTCATTGCACAGACACACAGACGCACACACAGACGTTACGCTAAAAATGGTTTTTCGCATTCTAGAGGTCTCGAAACGTGTAGATCCGTCGAAAACTCGAGTTGCGATGTTCGGCATGATTCCAATACTTTCCCTATACATTACCATGTATTGCAGGGAAAGTAAAAAAATGAACTGAAGTATTGTTTGACTTGACTTCCTCATACCAGAATCCATTTTTAACAGCTTATTTTTTCTAATTTTACAAGAATTTTTTTGAAAAATTCGTATCATTGGAGCAAATGATTCCAATTACAGCGTGTTACCGTTTCACGTTAAAGGGCTTAAAAAATCTTTCGATTGATGCCATACTTGACAATATTCCTCCTGGGAGTGGTGTAACTTGCCCGCCCCTCCCCGTAGGGGGACTACTGATGTCTCGAACAAAAAATTGTATCGCGGCTATTTTTCACAATAAGGTTTGGAACTATTAAATCTCGTGATCATCACATAACCTTTTTATTCATGAATATTTTACATTTTGTTCTATGCTGCCGTATTAAAAAAATATAAAATTTCGAATAAATTTCGACGTTTTTATTCGAATTAAAAAAATCTATCTAGTTATAGATTTTTTTAACATAAAGCCGGATATAAAGTTTCGTGAAAATCTATTAATATTTGTGGTCGCAACTGTGTACACAAGAAATCGACCACAGACATACAGACAGACATCACTCGAAAAATAGTCAAAACGTGTTTAGGAGGTCTTAAAACATACATTGTCATCAAAATCTTGAAATTGAAAATTTTCGTGAAAACAATACCTTTTCAATACTGTGTATAAGAGAGTAAATATATATAAATGCAAGTATATGTGAAGGATCAATATTTAAGTATAGAAAGTAAATATATATAATTGCAAGTATATGTGAAGGATCAATATTTAAGTATAGAAAGTAAATATATATAATTGCAAGTATATGTGAAGGATCAATATTTAAGTATAGAAAGTAAATATATATAATTGCAAGTATATGTGAAGGATCAATATTTAAGTACAGAAAGTAAATATATGTAATTGCAAGTATATGTGAAGGATCAATATTTAAGTATAGAAAGTAAATATATATAATTGCAAGTATATGTGAAGGATCAATATTTAAGTATAGAAAGTAAATATATAAAATTGCAAGTATATGTGAAGGATCAATATTTAAGTATAGAAAGTAAATATATGTAATTGCAAGTATATGTGAAGGATCAATATTTAAGTATAGAAAGTAAATATATATAATTGCAAGTGTATGTGAAGGATTCATATTTAAATAAAGTAATATGTATAATTCAAGTACATGTGATGGATCAATATTTAAGTATAGAAAGTAAATATATATAATTGCAAGTACATGTGAAGGATCAATATTTAAATACGTAAAACAGCAGTTCTTACAACCTTCTTCGAACGTCCTGTGTAAAGAAACACATTCCTCCAATATCTGAGGTGACAGTATATGACTCTCACTACATTATACGACTTAAATTTTTCCATAGCCCAAATAATGCGCAAATAAGAAAGATTTACAGCGCAATGATGCTTAATTTAATTTAACAATGAGCTTAATTTAACACCACATAAATTGAACTTAGGCCTTTTTTGTCAATTTATGAATCGAAATAGCGTGATATATTCTTACTCACGGCTAAAATTCGCGTCAAAATGCAATTAACTGGTAATGAATATTCCGTGCAGTAAATGACTACTGGCAAATTTGTGGGCGTTAAAATACAAAACTAGTGCATGAAGTGTCTTCTATCGTGAGTGGAACGAATTTGATCCGCTAGAATGATGTTAACATATTTGCATTAACATAATATTGCATGTGGAAAGTGAACCTTATTGGATGACACTTGCTACTTTTTTAATTTTACGTCACTTTTGTGATAAACGTATTTTGAAAAGCATGCAATATCTCGAGAATTGCTAATATTAGAGTTCTAAAATTGGTATCATTAGTTTTCTGACGGAAAATTGCTCTAAAAAGATTGAGTTATTTATCATTATTGAAGGTCTTGCACTATTTCCAGCGGAAAATTACTCTAAAAAGGTTTAGTAATTTATAATTATTGAAGGTTTTGCTACTTTTTCCAACGGAAAATTACTTATTAGTTATTTACCATTATTAAAAGGTCTTAATTTTTATTTATTTATTTATTTATTTATTTATAATTAAAAAAATGTGGTGTTGTCTTCCAAATATTTGATGTGTTTAAAAATAATAGGCTTTCAATATTCACTGATTGTGAAAATCGTACGAAATTATTTTCGAAGCGCTTTATTTGTTCATGAGATATGTCATCCACACACACATACACACATAGGATCTGACTTCCAGTAGACGGGGCCCAGGACTAATCGCATTTTTTTAGGTGGGGGGGGGGGCTTTTAAACATTCTAATATTTTCTTATATTGACAATAGTATATAAATGTTTAGAGCAATTAGCATAAGGAAAATATGTACCATACTATATTGATTTCGCTGAGATATTGAATAACTTTGCTGAGATATTAAATAATTTTGGTGAGATATTGAATAATTTTGCTGAAATTTTCTTACACGTTATTTTAAAACGTTTAGAAATCTTAGGCCATTATGGAAAAATTCGGGGATTCTAAATTTAAGGGCCTGGGGCTCCGGATGGGGCTTGCATAAATCCTTAATGGGGCTTGCATAAATCAATCCCTACACACACGTCCCATAAAAAAAAATTCGATTCGAGTTCAGGAATCCTTAAAACTTGCTCTTCTGCCGAAAACTCGTATTCGAATTTCCGACCTAGTCACAATACTTTCATTACATTATTCTTACATTATACTATGCGTGTAGAGTAAGTAACAATACAATTAAACACAAACGGTAACCGAGCGGTGTTCAAACAATTCCACGGGGCAGCGTCTTCCATTGCATTGAAGGCCTGGTGGCCACTTGTCCGATGGACACTCGTTTGGGAGTGTCCGATAATAATTTCCCGTATGTAGAATATTAATAGCGTGGGGCCAATGATAAGACCTCCTCATCATTTTACCGGCCAGTAAAGTCGCCTGCGGTAAATGATGAGCGAGGAGGAATTAAGAGATTAACTTAGCGTTTCGGTTCTAATTCCGTAAGCGATGCACCAGTAGGCGTAATAAGAATTTCAAAATGAGTAAGCATGCTAACTAATTCAGCAGAAGACTATTAAGTTATTCTATGTCGAGAATTTAATTTTTTATTACCTAAACATCTTACTAACTTCACTTGGACATTGCGTGTCCCCTCGTTCAACATTTTTGCGGGCTGGTTTTTAGCCCCAAAAATATGTAGAGAGCTACACATAGTTTCATCTCGCTAAACAATTGCATTCATAAAATTTTCACGTCATTGCGTTAAGTCGTTACGTCATTTGCACATGTCATATTTAAAGGTACCGTTCTCGGCTCTAAGAGCACGTAGAGGACTGAAACTCGTCCCATAGTGTCATCTTGCGGAAAAATTTTATTTATAAAATGTTCATGTCATTGCATTTTGCCGGTGCATAATTGACATATATCACCGTTAAAAGTCTCGCCCTCGGCGTCAAGAGCACATAGAGAACTGAAGCTCGGTACATAGCTTCATTTCGGTTAAATTTGCATGTGTAAAATTTTCACTTCGTTACGTTGCATCGTTATGTCATTTACGTTCGTCAACTTTTACGGGCTTGTTATCGGCTCCCAGAGAACGTAGAGAGTACGAAAAAATCGGCACACATTCGCACCTCACCGAACTTATCATCTATAAAATTTTCAAGTCACTGTATTACGTCGTTAGGCCATTTACGTTACGTCGTAACGCAACTTAACGTGCGTTATGACTATTTTTTTGCGCTTTTCGTGCATTATTTTTGCAAGTTACGGTTAAGTGTCTGGAGATGAAATGTTCTACCGCGTCGATTCATGTATATACGTACTACATACTGTATAATGCGGACTGAATAGGCTTTAACGAAAATTACGTAAAAATTGAAAATCAAGATCAAAAATTACTAGAAAAGTTTTTCATTGCACTCCTTTACACAATAGTGGCGCAGGATAAAAAATAAATTTCAATCACACTTGGAATTGAATTAAATTTATGATGCTGGAAGATTCAATTCAAAACGGTACTCTATAAATTTTACCATCATCTAAAATTGATATTATGCAAATTTCTTGAAGCTATTTCATATGTGCCCTCATTTCCCTTCGAGAATTTTGCATAATATCAATTTTAGATAATGAGAAGATTTACATTGTATTGTACTGCCTACACTATTAATTTGATTGAATTTCGAGTGTGATTAAAATTCATTTCCTACAAATAACATTTATTTCTATAAAATATAACATTCATAAACTTTCTTTCCCATGTTGTGTAGGGAAGGACATCAAATTTTTTTTCTCATAATTTATTACCTCTACTACTCACAATTTCTACGATTTATATGCTACATTTACAACAATTTTTGAATTGTAAGTGTCCAAATTTTTGAAATTATATTATCCAAAGTGTCCATGATGTTGCTATACAAACAAAAAATCTGATGTCTGCAACACATGACTTTCCTTATATAATGCAATGAATTTACTATTTTTACAATAAAAAAATAGTTTTTTCTTATAGTAGCTATTTATATTCTTTCCAAGAAATTGAATTTTCTTTAATTAATTGTCATTTTCACTGATTTAGTGTCATTTTTATTCATTTGGCGAGATTTCCGTTAATTTGGCGACATTTAAAAAAGTCGCCTAATTTGCGACATTCCACCAAATTCGGCGCCAAAATCTCGCCAAGCGTTATGGACGGAGTAATAAGTTATTCTTATAGCAGATAAATAAATATTGGCGTTCAAATGCAAAAGTATTACTCAAAGTACTTTTTCTCATGAATGGAAGGAGCTAGATCGAAGAGAATGATGTCACCCAATTTATTGCATGATATTACATATGATAAGAGAACATGTTTCTCAACAATTAATATATATCTTTTTAATTTATGGGATTTTTTGATAAATTTATTTTAAAAATATGCAATATATTGATAACGGTTCATGCTAGCGTTCTAAAGTTTATGCCAATCGTTTTCTAAGGGAAAATTACATTAGAAATGTCTATTTCCGTAACTTTATTAAAGGTTTTGATTTTTTCGAAATTTTACTCGACAATTTAGGGGGTTCTGAACATTCGATTACGTTTAAAAACAATAGGCTTCCAGTATTCACGGATTGTGATTTTTGTACCAAATTTCGTTCGAATCGGGCCATTTGTTCGTCAGTTATCGTCTCCACAGGCTCACTGACACACACACACACACACACACAGACATCACCCCAAAAATGTGTCCGATACGTGATCAGGGATGCTTGAAACGTGCTCTCCCGTCGAAAACTCGAAGTCGAATTTTCGACTCCGTCACAATACTTTCCTTATACATTATGTATATCAGGAAAGTAACTAGAAGACTAAATAAATGCGAAAACATGCTTCTTCCGCAACGCGGGATATATGTAGGATTAGAATGTTCATTTGGGTCATAAATAAGCATTAAATCCGGATAATAAACATTCCAGTTACACAGTATCTGGAAGCTTAAGCTAAAACGTGTAGCTTATAAAAAACGTTGCTGTCTTAACCGTGAATCGAACCCTAGATTTTCGAACTGGCTAAACGACGCTTTGCCGTTGAGCAACTGGGACAAAATTGTAAGCTCTTATTTTCTAAGTGGGCTCTGCATTCTCCAATTTCTAATGTCAGATTGGCGTGAAACTGATAATCTGACTGAGCACTTCCTGCTATTTTTGCATTAGCGTTGCCTCCTGATGTCATTTTTAACACTTTACAACATAATTGAAAAGTATTTATGACTTTGTTCATTCATTCTGTCTGTCTGTCTGTCCGTTAGCACGATAACTACCGTAAAAATGACTTTATCAAAAGGGAATTTTAGTATGTTGTTCAGACGGTCTGTGGGACCTATGGGAGTATAAATGAATAATATCACCCAATTACTTTTGGATTGAAACCGGGTTGAAAAAATGAAAATACATTGAACTCTATGGGACCTAATTCTTCAAACATTTTTTAAGCGAATTTAAAATTCACAAATTCCTTCGAAAATGTTAGGAAATATTTAAATTATCCCATAAAATGTATAAAAAAATGTCAACAATATATATTCAGTATTTTTTTAAATAAAAATTAAAATAATAATTACACTCTTTATATGGAGAGATCACGTGAGCATTATATGAAGAGATCAAGTGACCCACTTCAAAATAAAATATGTCATCCATCTTGTATCAAAATTATGATTTTTAAAGTTCTTTTTAATTCATATTTTGTGTTGTATCCGTCCTAAAACCGTTTCATTTTTGCTTAAATTCTGTGCATCAATGTTTTGAAACAACGCAATTATAATATATGAGTTTAAATGATCATCAAATTTTAATTATTTCTACAATGAAGCCTAATTTTCACTTAGGTTGATGAAAATTTAAACACCAAAAGATGTAGAATGAGTTGTATAAGAATTGTTGCATTTCTTTAAAGCAAAATTATTTAGCTCATGGTGTCTTCTATATAGCTGATATGAATGAAACATTAATTGATTTTACACAGAGAACCAACCAGACGATTTTTTCGATGAAGCTTTAAGCATAGAGTTAAATTACTTGTACCTACATGGTTTTAAGCTTTTAAATAAAATAAACTATTATAGTATTGTGATGAATGAAAGGAATTTAAAAAAAATATGAATGAAATTCTGCTTTTATATAGAGGCGATTTATCTTTCGATGACGTCATTTGAATAAAGTTCATTTGTTTTCGATGAAGTTTTCAAATATAATAAATTATTGTAGTATCATGATAATTTTTAAAATATTACCGAGGAATTTATTGCATTTTAGAGATGTTTAAACCAAGCAATGTAAATTTCAATGCTGTCATTTGAATGAAGTTCATTTTTTTCGATGAAGTTTTAAGTTTTCAAATCTAATAAAATAATGTAGTATTGTGATAATTTTTAAAATATTACAGAGGAATATACCGCATTTTAGAGATGTTTAAATGAAATTCCATTGACGTTGGAAAGTGTTTCACAATCAATGCTTTATGCATGATTGATCTTTCTTGTTTATATTCAACCTGAGAAAAACATGGTGGCCATGTAAATGAAAAAATGATTTTTTGCAGAAAAAAAATCACTTTTGTTTTGCGATAAAATTGCAAGAAAAACCTCAAATGAAATTGCATTGCAACCAAAATGATATTGCATTGAAGTTGGAAAGTGTTTCACAATCAATGCTTTATGTATAATTGATCTTTCTTGTTTATATTCAACCTGAGAAAAACATGGTGTCCATGTGTGTGTAAAGGCCATGTTTAAATCAGGCAATATATATTTCAATGCCGTCATTTGAATGAAGTTCATTTTTTTCGATGAAGTTTTAAGTTTTCAAATCTAATAAATTAATGTAGTATTGTGATAATTTTTAAAATATTACCGAGGAATGTATCGCATTTTAGAGATGTTTAAATGAAATTGGATTGAAGTTGGAAAGTGTTTCCCAATCAATGCTTTATGCATGATTGATCTTTCTTGTTTATATTCAACCTGAGAAAAACATGGTGTCCATGAGTAAAGGCCATGTTTAAATCAGGCAATGTATATTTCAATGCCGTCATTTGAATGAAGTTCATTTTTTTCGATGAAGTTTTAAGTTTTCAAATCTAATAAATTAATGTAGTATTGTGATAATTTTTAAAATATTACCGAGGAATGTATCGCATTTTAGAGATGTTTAAATGAAATTGGATTGAAGTTGGAAAGTGTTTCCCAATCAATGCTTTATGCATGATTGATCTTTCTTGTTTATATTCAACCTGAGAAAAACATGGTGTCCATGAGTAAAGGCCATGTTTAAATCAGGCAATGTATATTTCAATGCCGTCATTTGAATGAAGTTCATTTTTTTCGATGAAGTTTTAAGTTTTCAAATCTAATAAATTAATGCAGTATTGTGATAATTTTTAAAATATTACCGAGGAATGTATCGCATTTTAGAGATGTTTAAATGAAATTGGATTGAAGTTGGAAAGTGTTTCCCAATCAATGCTTTATGCATGATTGATCTTTCTTGTTTATATTCAACCTGAGAAAAACATGGTGGCCGTGTAAAGGAAAAAATGATTTTTCACAGAAAAAAAATCACTTTTGTTTTGCGATAAAATTGCAAGAAAAACCTCAATTAAAATTCGGATACATTGCGTGTTACTGTCTTTTAAGTATTATACCGAATTTCAAATAAATCGGTCGAGCATTGGTAGAGATAGCATTGCACGATTTTCAAAAGTTGGTTTCTTAAAAATTTTAGTTAAAAACACATGAATTTGTGTAAGTATAATCACTATACCTCTACCATTTCTATGTATTTATTTATAAAATTTGAATATATAATCGCATTCGGCTTCAACACTTTTAAACGTTTCAAAAATTACATATCAATTCCAAACCTACACGAAAATCATAAATTAATGCCCACACCACCTACTCATATCACAGTTATTCATCAAGAGAAATCCACCCGCAAACACTGCAAGTGAACGCCGGCGATAACTGACCAGTGTCCAAACTATTTCGCGCGGCTGCATATCCCGACGAATTTATAGTCAGGTGGGCACAAGTCCTGCGGACACGCGTCTGGGAGTGTCCGATAATAATTTTCCCGGACGGAATATAAATGGCGTGTGGCGAGTGATAAGGTCTGACCGTCATTTTACGCTACGGTGGAGTCAGTTGCGGTAAATGATGGACAACTAGGAATTACAAGAGATTATCAACATAGTATCTCTGTTCGAAACAATGGGCATTTCACGAGCAAGTACAATAAGAAATGCAGACTAATACATCTATCTGTATAAATAAAATTGAAAATATGTCCGTGTGTTTATTTGTGTGTTTATTTGTTACACCGTCACGGGAAAACGGCTGCACCGAATTGGATGAAATTTTCGGGATAGACTTGGAATGGCCCCATTTAAAATTTAGTCCATGTTTCGAGGTTCTAGGACCAGGGGTTGGCTAGATATTAATTAAAAGCGCACATTTAAACTTTCTATAGAGATAGCATTATGCAGACGACATTTTCCCTCTAATTTATTTGTAAAAAAATATATCATCCCGCTTAGCAACGGATTTAAATCCGATGTGTTTATGCAGCAGACGATTTTTATTAAATTATTTCCGATTTAAATAATAAAGATATGTATATAAAATGAATTTCATCGATATTGAATATTTGACTAGATTATAACAATTAAGGTCTTCGAGTTTAAACATTATTATTATTGATATTTTCAGGGATTATTGATTCGACGATTATTGATATTTTCAATTTATTGCATTTATGTATTTTAGCAAAATTTGTTGAAACTCGGATATTGTATGTAGTAGGTAATCTTCTACAAATGCACAGGTATGTCTTCAAATCTACGATAATATAAGTAGCACAGGTATATTGGCATATATTTTGACATATATTGGCGTGATCTGTTATACGTCATCTGTTTTATTTTGGCAAAGATTTTTGAAATTCATATAGTAATATGGGTGATCTCCTAGTACCACACGGGCATATCTTCTATTCTATGATACAATTTTACCGCTTTTATTGTGGCATATATTAGAATTAATTATGACCTTCAAGTTTAAAGATTACGGGATTATTGATATTTTCAATTTATTACGTCATCTGATTTATTTTGGCAAAGATGTTAGAAACTCATATGTTGTAGTATGTGTAATTATCTACTAATACACGGGTATATCTTCTAATATTCGTGAACATAAGTAGCATAAGTCCTGTACAATTTTAGTGCTTTTATTTTACATATATTGATTCAATTTCATATTTTTGTAAATTTGTTTACATGTGGGTCTGGGATGTTTTATTCTTCAGATCTGCCAGTGAAGCAAAAAAAACTTGTATAGCGAAAGCAGAGATTCTTAAACTTCTTTTTAGGAGCATTAAATTAAATATTTTAATAGACTATTTTGATTAACAATGACATTTAGTATATTATAAGAATTTGCACATAATTGTGAATTTTAATTTTCTTTACATCATATACTCCGTACGAAGAACGGGCATACTGTTTCTATTATACACTCCGTACGAAGAACGGGTATACTGCTATTATATTTATATAAATAAAATTAAAAATATGTCTGTTTGTGTGTGTGTGTGTTTGTTTCATCTTCACGAAAGAAGGTCTGCACCGAATTTGATAACATTTTCCGGGTAGGCTTGGAATATCCCCACTTAAAAATTAGTCTATGTTTTGAGTTTCTAGAACCCGGGGTTATCAAGATATTAATAAAAAAAGCACTATTAAAACTTCAATTAAGATAGCATTTGCAGACGATATTTGTTCCGAAAAGTTATTTTTAAGAAATGATATCATGTTGCTAAGCAACGGGATTAAACCTAATGAGTTAATACAGAAGGAACACTTTTTTGATTTAAATAATAAATACATATTGTAAAGGTTTCGGAATGAAAACGCAGGCATATTTTGATAAAAACAACAAGTTTAATCTTAAACTGTAGAAATCCTAAATTAAACTCCATTAACGTAATTTACAATTAATAAATTAGAATGTACATGATCCACCTTTTCTACCGTCGTCTGCATCCACACACGCCACGCTCCACGTATCAACTCTTACCAACTCCCTCCATCTTGTGCTTCGCACTTCGCTTTCTTATAACCTGGTTGCCAGCACCCTCTACTATCCGCAATCTGCGCGGCTGTTATTCAAATATAGGCGCTTCTTTCCCTGGGTCAGACACAGCTTGAAAAACAAGAAGTCGAGAATAGAAGTTGTTAATCCTCACAATGTATATACATTTTATTAGAATACATTTATTAGAAATACATTTAGTAAATTAGATACATTAGTAAATTAGAATTTTAGAATTTAAGTTAGTATTTTAGAAATGCATTAGTAATACATTTTATTAGAATTGCATTTTTGATTGGATTATATCCATCATGGCTTTTAGGTTTAAAGATTACGGTCATTATCGATATTTTCAAATTCTTACGTCATTTGTTTTATTTTAGTGAAAGATTTTCCAAATTCATATATTATAGTACGGGGATATATTTTCTAATACACGGTTATAATCTTCTACGAGAATGTAAGTAGTACGGATATATCTTTAAATACAACTTAACTTTAGTGCATTTTTTTTGACAAATATTGATTCAATTCCATATTTTCTGTAAATTTATTTAGACACGGGATCAGGATGTTTTATATTTGCCTGTGAAGATAATTTTGTATAGTGAGAACAGATATTCTTAAACTTCAAAAACTCCTATGAAGGAGCATAATTTAAATATTTTAATAGAATGTTTTGAATAACTATACCATTTAGAACAAACACTATAGGAATTTACATATAATTGAGCATTTTAGGTTCCATTATATTGTATATCCCGTACAAAGAACGGGTATAATGCTAATCTAATATATATAAAAATCTGATGTGGGCAGCACATGACTTTCCCTGCAGACTTATATTCACGTTCTCTTTATTTAATTAAATTTATTTCACTTTTAATTCAATTTTCGTTCTCATTCGGTAACAGGACTTATTTTCAAAGATGGCGTAGAAAAAATACGAGAAACTAACATATCTCGAGAACGGCTAGACTTAGTGTAATGGGGTTGATCTTATTCTTTTCGTCATTAAAATTTACGTATTAAACAAGCATTTAATGGATATATTTGAGTATACTTAGTTCTTTAGTTTAGATTTTGACGATTTTTGCGGGCCATTTTGCAAAAAAAGGCAGGTTATTTTTTTCCGAATCGTACCAAAATCTAATCAGCACCAGGGTAACTCACAAGTGACTCATCTACCGAATTTTGTGAAATTCGGTCCATTAGTTTTTTAGTTATAGTGGATACAAGCTTTTGCGGGCCATTTCGCAAAAAAAAGGCGAATTCTTTTATCCCGAATCGTACCCAAAACTAATCAGCATCAGATTTGCCCACAAGTGACTTACCTACCAAATTTTATGAAATTCGGTCAATCACTTTTTTAGTTAGAGTGGATACAAAATCTGCACACACAGACAGACCTACAGACACACAGACGTCACGCTAAAAATGGTTTTTTCTTATTCTAGAGGTCTCGAAACGTGTAGATCCGTCGAAAACTCAAGTTGCGATTTTCGGCATGATTCCAATACTTTCCCTATACATTACCATGTATTGCAGGGAAAATAAAAATAAATAAATTAACACCCGATTGCCACTTATCTTCTACTCCACACAATGGATTTTGATGAATAATTTTAATTCAACTACAATAATCTGTTAGAATTCTGCCCCTAAATCAGATTTTTACTTTCCCTGCAATACATGGTTATGTATAGGGAAAGTATTGGAATCAATCCCAAAATCGCAACTCGAGTTTTCGACGGATCTACACGTTTCGAGAACTCTAGAATACGAAAAAACTATTTTTAGCGTAACGTCTGTGTGTGTGTCTATCTGTCTGTGTGTGTGTCTATCTGTCTGTGTGTCTGTGCAATGTATGTATCCACTCTGACTCAAAAACTTATAGACCGAATTTCATAAAATTTGGTAGGTAAGTCACTTGGGTATGACCCTGGTGCTGATTAGCTTTTGGTACGATTCGTAAAAGCAGAACCCGCCTTTTTTGCGAAATGGCCCGTAAAAATTTCATGTTTCCACTCTAGCTAAAATACTAATTGACTAAATTTCGCTAAATTTGGTAGAGAAGTTACTAGTATGATACTCTGGTGCTGACTAGATTTTGATATTAATCGGAAAATAACAACCTGCCTTTTTTTACGAAATGGTCCTCAAAAATGTCATGTATCCACACTAGCTAAAATACTAATTGATCAAATTTCATAAAATTTGTTAAATAAGTTATTTGTGGGATACTCTGGTGCTGATTAGATTTTGATATTATTCGGAAAATAACAACCTGACCTTTTTTACGAAATGGCCCTCAAAAATCACCAAAATCTAAAAAAATGACTATGTATGTTCAAATATATCAATTAAATGCTTGTTTTATACGTAATTTTTGATGAGGAAAAGAATAAGAACAACTCTATTACTCTAGGACTAACCGTTCTCGAGATATTTGAGATTTTTCGCATTTATTTATGCCACTTTTAGAAAAATGACCAATTACGAAATAAAAAGAGAAATTGAATTCAAAATGCAATTTTAGTGTTATTTTGTGAAATTAAACTCAATTTAATGAATTATTAAAGAAATAAAGAAAATAAAATGAATTTGAGACTGCATGGAAAGTCATGTGCTGTCCACACCATATTTTTTTCTTTTCAAAATAATAAGAAACATACGAGTAAATGGCGTAGTCAGATCTTTTCACGCTAATATGGATAAATTTATTCCTATGCCTGACAAACAAAGATAATGGCTTTCCATTCAGCATAACAGAATATTTATCTTATAGCATTTGCAGAATATCTACCGTTGGTTACGCTTAATCCCGTAGAAGTTATTCCATCTTCTGAGAAAATTCATTCTTTTTTATTAAATCTATTAAAACTTCATATTTTTAAATTGGTATAATATTGCTCTTTGCGATTTCACCTGAGTTTCTCATAATAAAAATTTAAAGATAAATATTTTTTTTTTGTTTTATCAAACTTTTAAAGGACATTTATTTGTATTAAATTTCTGTAATAATATAAATGATAAGAATAAAATTATTTCACCGTGATTAGAAAAAATTAAAATATATCTTATTTTCTTTTTTACGTGCCGTCTGAGTTATACTTAAAATGGACAGTTAAAACAAAATTCGAAATTACTTTTCAAAATCGGTGTATGTAAACCCTCAACCACCCGCCCCTTTGCTACACCAGTGATCATTGATATAATCTTTGTTGATCTTACAAGATTGTGTTTTTCGCAAATCCTTCCTCTTTCAATCCAATGATTACGATTATATGACCTCCCCCCCCCCCCCTTAGACAAATTTGGTCAATCAAAAAAAATTTTTTTTTAATGCAACAAGATCATTTAAAAACTAAACCGCACATCTGTATCAGCAAAACAGCACAAACATTCTATCTTATTTTGATATTGCAAATGCCTTCCAAATAGAAATTATGTAACATTCAATCCGAGTTGCTGGCCACAGAAAATAGTATCACAGGCCCCAATCAGCCTGTTAGATTGTAATCCATTTGAAAAATACATACGTATTTGAGTTCATGGCGTGAATGAAATAAAATTCTTATGAATAAAAGACATGACAGTACCAAAATGCTTTAAAAATTATATCTAGGTGTCGTTAGTCTTAATAAATTCTTATATATTCTCATTTGACGAGTGAGAACGCGTAGGATAAGTATTTTTGATTATACGTAGTATTGAGAAAGCAGTGTTTTCAGCAAAATTTTCGATTTCGAGATTTCGATGCCAATATGTGTTTTAAAACTTCCTAAACGCGTTTTGACTATTTTTGGAGTGACGTCGTACGTCTGCCTGTCTCATGTCTGTGGTTGATTTCTTGTGTACGTGATAGCTGCTACAAGTTGGCGACATTCCGCCAAATTGGTCTCCAAAACCTCGCCAAGCGTTATGGATGGAGAAAGAAATTATTCTTATAGCAGATAAGTGACTATTGGCGTTCAAGTACAAAAGTATTACTTAAAGTATCTTTTTTCATGAATAGAACGAGCAGATCCACGAGAATAATTTCACCAAATTTATCGCATGATATTACATATGAAAAGTGAACATGTTTCTCAACAGTTAATATTTTTTTTTTAATTTATGGGATTTTTTGATAAATTTATTTAAAAAATGTGCAATATCTCGAGATCGGTTCATGCTAGTGTTCTAAAGTTTATGTCGATCCTTTTCTAAGGAAAAATTACGTAAGAAACGATAATTAAAGGTTTTGATTTTTGGATAATTTTTTCAAAATTTCACTCAAAAATTTAGGGAGATTCTGAGCATTCGATTGTGCTTAAAAACAATAGGCTTCCAGTATTCACGGATTGTAATTTTTTGTACCAAATTTCATTCGAATCGCTCCATTCGTTCGTGAGATATTCTCTCTACAGACTCACTGACACACACACACACAGACATCACCTTAAAAATGTTCAATACGTGATCAGGGATGCTTGAAACGTGCTCTACCGTCGAACACTGGGATTCTTATTTTCGACCCCGTCAAAATACTTTCCTTATACATTATACTATGTATATAAAGAAAATAATAAAATCCAAAATCGGAGTAACCATTACTGTAATCCTTGGGCACAATTGTCCTTTTTGCAAATCCATCCCTCATTTTCTCAGTTGATCACGATCAAGTGCCTTGATCCGTAAACCGACGTCTGGAACTCGAATCATCAGCTATTAATATTCAGTGAGCGAAAATTATATTCGGACATTCCCCATACGGCTGTCTGTAGGACTTTATATCTGTTAGAGGACGTGAAGCGTGAAAACGTTAGGACACTGGTCAATTATCGCTGACGATTTTATCGGAAGCTTGCGTTTTGGATGTTCCAATGACAAGCACAGTTGGACGATTGCCGTAAGTTCCTGTAATCCTTAACTTTTAGATTTAGAATTTTAAAAATAGCTAAAGTAATGCTGTAGTTCCTAGCACGTATATCTACCAGAAAACTTATAAAATATTTTACTTTATGATTTTTAAAATAATATGTTAATAATATATCTAAAAAATTATACTGTCCCAAAATGGTAAATATACTGCTAATGAATAAGAAAATTCAATGTGGCAGACTGTATGGCTAGAAACATAACAAAGTTCAATTATGCATAATTGATTATGAAACACTTTCTAACTGCAATGCAATTGTATTTAAACATCTCTAAAATGCGATACATTCAGAGGTAATATTTTTGAAATTATCACAATATTAAAATAATTTATTATATTTGAAAACTTAAAATTTCTTCGAAAAAATTGAACTTTATTCAAAAGACGTCATTGAAGTATAAATCGCCTGGCTCTCTATGTAAAAGTAGTCAATATTTCATTCATACACTTTTATTCCATTCCTTTCATGCATCACAATACTACAATAATATATTTTCCTTAGAAATTTAAACCATGGAGGAAAAAGTAATTTAACTCTATGCTTAAAACTTCATAAAAAGTCTGCTATAAAATCGTCTGCCTCTCTATGTAAAATCGATGAATGTTTCATTCATATCAGCTATATTGCAGACTCCAGAGTTAAATCATTTTGAGTTAAAGAAATTTAGCAATTCTTATGCAACTGATCTTACAGCTTAATGTGTTGACATTCTCCATAAGTGAAAATTAGGCTTCGTTGTAGAAATAATCAAAGTTTGATGATCATTTAAACTCAAATATATTGTAATTGAGTTGTTTAAGAATACGGATGCACAGAAATTAAGCAAAAATAAAGCAGTTTTAGGACGGATACAATACTAAATATAAATTAAAAATAACTTTAAAAATCACGATTTTGACACAAAATGGATGGCATTGATCATTTAAACTCAAATATATTGTAATTGTATTGTCTCAGAATATAGATGCACAAAAATTAAGCAAAAATAAAGCGGTTTTAGGACGGATACCATACTAAAAATAAATTAAAAAGAACTTTAAACATCACGATTTTTATAGAAGATGGATGCCATATTTTATTTTGAAGTGGGTCACGTCATCTCTTCATATAATATGGGTGTAAATATTACTTTAATTTTTATTTTAAAAAACTACCGAATATATTTTGCTGACATTTTTTTTCACATTTTTTATGGGACAATTTGAACATTTCGTAAAACTTCCGAAGCAATTTGTGAATTTTAAATTTGCTTAAAAAATGTTTGAAAAATTAGGTCCCATAGTGTTCAATGTATTTAAATTTTTCTACCCGGGTTCAATCCAAAACTAATTGGTTGATATTATTCATTTATATTCCCGTAGATATCCAACAGACAGTCTGAACAACATACTAAAATTTCATTTTGATAAACTCATTTTTACGGCAGTTATCGTGCGAACGGACAGACAGACAGACAGAATGAACAAAGTCATAAACACTTTTCAATTATGTTGTGTTTAAAATTGGTAGGTTTCATGGATAGCCATTATAAGTAGTTACAAACTTAGCCATTTTAATAATTAGCTAGATTTAGTCATTTTAAGTGTTAAACATTCCAAAAAAATGGTTAAAGTGGCAACTCTGTGGAGTAAGGGTAGTTTTACTGGGTAAGAATAAAATACAGTTATAAGTTTACAATTATTATAATAAGTACAGTTACCCCCCAAAAAAAACAAGAAAGATCAATCATGCTTAAAGCATTGATTATGAAACACTTTCCAACTTCAATGCAATTTTATTTAAATAAGTCTAAAATGCAATACATTCCTCGGTAATATTTTGAAACTTATCACAATACTGCATTAATTTATTATATTTGAAAACTTAAACCTTCATCGAATAAAATGAACTTCATTCAAATGACGGCATGGAAATATAAATTGCCTGGTTTAAACATCTCTAAAATGTTATACATTCCTCGGTAATAGTTTTAGAATTATCATAATACTACGATAGTTTATTATATTTGAAAACTTCATCGAAAACAACTGAAATTAATTCAAATGACGTCATAGAAAAAATGACACGCCTGGATCTCTCTATAAAAACAGGATTTCATTCATAACTTTCTCCCATTCATTTCATTCATCACAATACTATAATAATTTATTTTATTTAAACATTTTATTTAAGACCATGGAGATACAAATAATTAAACTCTATGCTTAAAACTTCATCGAAAAAAATCGTTCTTCTCTTTATAAAATCAATTAATATTTCATTCATATCAGCCATGCAGACTCCATGGACTAAATTATTTTGTATTAAAACATACAGGAATTCTAATACAACTCATTCTACATATTTTGCTGTTTACATTTTACATAGGTGAAAAATAGGCTTCGTTGTAGAAATAATCAAATTTAGATGAGCATTTAAACTCAAATGTATTGTCATTGCGTTGTTTCAGTATGTAGATGCACCGAATTTAAGCAAAAATAAAGTAGTTTTAGGACGGATACAACACTCAATATGAATTAAAAATAACTTAAAAAAATCACGATTTTAAAACAAGATGGATGCCATATATCATTTTGAAGTGGGTCATGTGATCGTTTCATATCATGGTCACGTTTTCATTTCATATAAGAGGTGTAATTATTATTTTAATTTTTATTTAAAAAACTACTGATTCGCTGAATTTTTTTTTATATATTTTATGGAATAATTTGAATATTACCTAAAATTTTCGAAGCAATTTGTGAATTTTAAATCCGCTTAAAAAATGTTTGAAAAATTAGGTCCCATAGGGCTCAATGTATTTCATTTTTTCAACCCGGGTTCAATCCAAAACTAACTGGGTGATATTATTCATTTATATTCCCATAGGTCCTACAGACCGTCTGAACAACATACTAAAATTTCATTTTGATTAAGTCATTTTTAAGGCAGTTATCGTGCTAACGAACAGACAGACAGACAGAATGAACAAAGTCATAAACACTTTTCAACTTTGTTGTAAAGTGTTAAAAAAGATATGTTCTTCGTAAAGGACATTTTATGAAATCTGAAGCCATTGTTTTGTTAAATGTTAGTAAAACTACGAAAACACAATTCTCCGCCAGACAACAGCAGTGTTCCTTTAAAGCATACATCCGGGTGGTTTCGCCCTCCCGGAGACGATTATTCGCCCCCCCCCCCTGCCTGAGATATTTTATATTAACTTAGTTTCTAATTATGTGACAGCATTTAGATATATGTATATAGGGCAAATGGAAAATTTGCCTCCCCCCTAAAGTTTCAATCAACCCTCCCCCCCCCTGCCCAAAAGTCCTGAATGATTGTCTGCAGACCTGAGGTTCGTACCCTTGCTTTACAACAGAACTCACCACGTTTTAGTGGTCGTTGGTGTACCGTAGCGTAGCCATTCCATTTACGAAATTATTGAACAAGACGTGTCAAAAATTTACACTAATATGAAATTAGAAATAATCAAAAGAAAGTTGGAAGTTATTTAACCTTTAATTCTATAGGTGAAATATGCAATACTATACATTTAATTTCCCTTCCAAGAAAAGTCAAAATGAGTCAATTTTTCACATCGTAATCAGTGTAAAGTTAAGAAATGGCGCTTCCTTAAAATTAAGGGACTGAAACGGATGTTAATTGTTCTGTAGTAGATCCGGCACTGTTGCACCTGATAACTAGTTAAAAATGTGTGCAAGATTGACACGTCATCTCCAGTATTACTTGGAAACCATGTCCTTACAAGATTATCCTTTTCGCAAAGCCACCCTCGTTTTCACCCCTGATCACGAGCGAGTCCTTTGATCCGTAGAAAGGTGCCTGGAGCTCATATCATTCGCTATTAATATTCTATCCTCGAAAATTATAATCGGACATATCCAGACTCATGTCTGCAGGAGTATTAATCCGTTAGTAGATGCGGCCGCGTGGAAACTTCAGGGCATTGGTCAATTATTATCAGACGACTTTATCAGAGGTTTGGCATTCGGATGTGTCCGTAACGACAATTAGGCCTATGCTAGATAAACATACTCTTTTTATAATACACTAATACGAGAAAGTAAAAATTTAAGAATATATTTTAAATATCATGAATTTCAGCTGATTCAATTAAATTGCAGGCTGATTCAATTTTGCGGCGATGTTATAACGAAAATCTTCCGTTTGTGTTTCTCGTTGAGTTCGTAATTCAATAAATCAATTGAATCAATTAACCGCGGTTCATAATAAGCAGTCAAACTAAAAACACGCATTTGAATTTGGGGAAAATAGCGAATATCCCAACGTGCATTCAACTCAAATGGTTGAACAAAATTAAATTGGACGTAGGCTTCTCAAAATAAGATATTTGATAAATCCTGACACACGGGGGTATATCTTAACTAATTGCCTTAATGTTGTCATGCATGAAAAGCCTGCTATAACGATCTACTTTGCCTACCTACGCTGAAGCGTGGGCAAGTTTCTTTTTTACAGTCAGAATTGCGTCTTGTTTGATGATTGCTGGCATGGATATATGAGATACATTTCCCCATCAATTGAGGCATGTTTAAAGCTATTGAACAGTAATAAGAAAATATTATCAAAACATTAAAGAATCATTTGTATTAAAAATGGGATATGTGTTTACGTAAAGCGATTTTTCAGGCACGTACGATGTTCGCTATTTAATTGAATCTCGTTAGACAAAGATAAGAGCTTTTGAATCAATTCAGCGATTCCCAATGAGGAATGTCAAAACTGTGAACGCAATGGGTCACGTGATTGGGGGCAATGCAAATATATAACTATTACCAGGTCCAGATTATGATTTTGTAGCACTTAGGCTACAATTACTTTGAGTCTTCCATATGTACCAATGGGCTACAGGTCCAATGATGCATCGGTGTTTACAAACCATCTTATCTGATGCTTTTTTAACTATCAATGCAGATTTACTTCCACTTTCAGCTTTAGGACTCTGAAGTATAACTGACCAACGTTGAGTTAAGCCACAAAATTTGCATAAGACAAAAGTTAAAACTGTTCCAATGTATCTTTCGGCAGAACATGCACAGCTCCTATAATACTTATACTTTGCATTCACAAATGAAATAATTTTTCAATGAATCTTTCCAGCTGACGGGGGTGGCTGAGCTATATGATTTTTCAGATGCTGACTATTTTTGCGGATCATTTCGAAAAAAAAAAATCTGATGTGGACAGCACATGACTTTCCTTATATACTGCAATGAATTTACTACTTTTACAGTTAAAAAAATGTTATTCTTAAAGTAGATACTTATATTCTTTCCAAGATATTGAATTTTCTTCAATGAGTCGTCATTTTCATTGATTTAGCGTCACTTTCATCCATTTGGCGTGATTTTCATTAATTTGGCAACATTTCAATAAATCGCCAAGTTGGTGATATTCCGCCAAATTCGTCGCCAAAATCTCGCCAAGCGTTATGGACGGAGAAGTAAGTTATTCTTATAACAAATAAATGACTATTGGAGTTCAAATACAAAATATTACTCAAAGTATCTTGTCTCATGAATGGAACGAGCTAGATCCACGAGAATGATGTCACCCAATTTATCGCATGATATTACATATGAAAAGTGAACATGTTTCTCAACGGTTAATATATTTTTTCTTTTAATGGGTTTTTTGATAAATTTATTTGAAAAATGTGCAATATCTCGAGAACGGTTCATGCCAGCGTTCTAAAATTTATGTCAATCGTTTTCTAAGGAAAAATTACACAAGAAATGTCTATTTGCGCAACTTTATTAAAGGTTTTGATTTTTTGATGATTTTTTCAAAATTTATTTGAAATTTTAAGGGGGTTCTGAACATTCGATTGTGTTTTAAAACAATAGGCTTCCAGTATTCACGGATTGTGATTTTTGTACCAAATTTCATTTGAATCGCTCCATTCGTTCGTGAGATATCGTCTCCATAGACTCATTGACACACACACACACACGCACACAGACATCACTTGAAAAATGTTCGATTCGTGATCAGGGATGCTTGAAATGTGCTCTCCCGTCGAAACTCGAATTCGAATTTTCGACCCCGTAACAATACTGTCCTTATACATTATATATATAAGGAAAGTAAAAAGATGGAATTAATATTTCAACTGTAATATAATCAGCACCAGGATAACGTATAAATGCCTAAACAAAGCATCGGTAAATTACCAAATTTCATGAAATTTTGTCGGTTTGTTAGTTAGAATGGATAAATGCATTGTCCACACACTCCCCTCCCCACATGCACACACACAAAAGTCATGCTAAAAATTTCATATAGAATTTACCGCATAGAATATAATTGTACTCAAACAGAAATTCGATTAAGAAAATGATCATGTTATGTTTCCTTCATACCTTAAGTTATGCTCTTTTTAACTTATGATCACATTAAGCAAAACTGAAATTTGGGTCACATATCACCCTATAGCACATTGCCCTAATCTAATTAAAAGATGATTTCTAACTTCCAAGGCGGAAACATCGTTATTAAGTAACGCCCGACGTTAGCATTTCGCCTAAAAAGAGAAGAAAGTTGGAAAAAAAAAGAAGGAAAATGCTAGAAGAATCTTCTTGTAATGAAAAATTCAAAGGAAGGTGCGAATTTCAATTGGAAGAGTTTTAGATTTGGCGAACATCCAAACTTTTCCCCAGTGTGTTCCGAAAAGAATTGCCTTTCTTCGTGTCTCAAATAATTTGCGTAGACTTTTGTTATCTGATACGTTGCCAATGGTTTTGAAATATATTCTAATACCAGAAAAATTTTCAAAAAAATATTTATTTGATTTTATTATAGTATAGTAATGGTATGTCTTGCAATGCAACGTATAATAACACATGCAATTAGTTTAGGAAGCATAGAGTTCTTTACCCTAACAAATCGCTCGACCGCCACGTTGTGGGTTCGAGCCCCACGTAAGGCATGGATGTTTGTGTTGTGGGCGCAATGTGATCCGCCCCCTCTGGTGCGCCTGGGGCAACGTCAATGGACGGCTAAATGGTTCACACTCTGGCCGCTGTAATAAAGGCGAATGACGAAGGTCAAAGTGCCTGGCCATTTGAAAAAAAAAATCGTTACCCTAACAAAACGTTTAGATGCCATGAACAACGAAATTAGCTAGCTTTTGAATTATAATATTAAATTAATAATTTCTATAATGCAGCAGAGCCGATCCGGAGTTCGAGCGGTCAGGGGCATGCCTTTCCGTCTGATCGCTGGATTGCCGGGTTGCGGGTTCGAATCCCGCCAGCGGGCATGGATGTTGTCATGTCGAAGCCAAGTCAGACTTCCACCCTTCGGGGGGCTTCTATAAAAGTGAAGCTGCAAATCTCCTCCCCTTCGCAATGAGACAACCTGGGGGGTCTTGTGGACGTGGTGCGTAGGCACCCCTTCACCACGGGGGAATTAGTACACACAAGGCAGCAGAAATTTTTAAATGAAATACATTTGCGTACGTCTCAAACTGTTTCTGTAATGAAATTATAAAAAGTTGGTTTAAAACAACATACAACACAAAATCATTAGTGTCGACTGGTTTCGAAGGCAAGAAATAACAACCTTCGCCGGGAAAATCAAGAAGTGCAATTTTCCTTCGTCAGAGCGATAACGGCAACTGATGTCAGAACAGCAAATGTGTCTGAAGCAGAGGAAGGAGGCTGCTAACGGCTAGAGGAGAAAATAAGGTCAAAAATCAAGGAGGACAGAATGAGTAGTAGGACACTTTGAATGAATTTTAAAAAAACAAAGCGGAAAATGGTTGTCCATCAAAGTATTTAAAGCATTTGTTCAATAAGTAAAAATACCAACAGTTAGTTCAGAGAGTAAAACTTCGAGCATACAGTTTGTAAAACTTGTTCCAACCACCTGGGTTTCTACCTCTGTTTTCTCCTCTCGTGTCCTATTAAATTTAAATAATAAATGTGCGAGCGTTGGGCATCTAGTAATGGTGTTTATCGTTTTGTAAGTGTTTATGTTGTATGTATGTGGTATCACAACCCTCCCCGATATTTTCTTGGCCACGCCTACTTTTTAATTCGAACCGGTTGTTAGTAATTGTAAGTTTTTATGCTGTTAATATGTCACTTTCCGTACACAGAACATTTGTATAGAAGTCTTCAACGTGGTATATAGTTTGATTGAAATGCAGGGCACTCTATACTAAAGCAATAGCATAACAGGATAATGTTTGACACTAATATCTTTAATCACATCGGGTATTACACTCACTCCCAATCTTTTCTTGGCCACGCCTACCCTTTTCAATTCTATCTGGATGTTAGTAATTTTAAGTTTTTATGCTGTTAGTATGCCACTCTCCATACACACAGTATTTGTATAGAAGTTTTCAACGCGGCATATAGTTTAATTGAAATGCAGGACACTTTACACAAAAGAGATGTTTGACACTGGTATCTGTAACATCTAAATGCCAACAGTAAAGAAACATCAATAACTTTTCCACAACCAAACGCTGTCTATAACTCAATTGTGTAACTCTATTGACAGGCTATTCGTTAAAGAACGAAACAAGCAATTCGAACAGATTCCTACCGTGGGAAAACCGCCTCTGCACCTTGTGGAACACCAAAAGGAGAAAGTAGTAGACATGCTTCTCCCAGTGCCTCAAGGTAAGCAACCAGTAGCTGAGGTAACATCACCCATTATGGAGGTTTAGAACATTTGCCGCCAGACAGACGATTTGTGACGCTACTGACTCAACACCAGACTGTGAGAGTGGAACTCTTTTTTTTGTGTGTGTGTGTGTGTAGGCCAGTGCTGTTTTTGACATGACAAGAATTCGGTCTGCAGGAAATGCCTTTTATATATAAAAAAAGTTCTAATTAGAATTCAGAGCTAGAAATTTCTTTTAAAGAACTGAGAAGATATGGTGTTTTTATGACATACGATGTCAATGACCCATGAGGTGGGAATAAATGATAAAAACAGTTGAAAATAAATTTCAATCAAGCACGAAATTGAACCAAATTGAGAAGGCAGATCCAATTCAAAACAATACTATATTTATCCAAGTCTTATTATTATCCAAAATTGATATTGTGCAAAATTGTTTAAAGGAAACGATGGTGTATAGGTAGATGAAATATGCAGTTTCAGCAATTATGCATAATATCAATTTTGTATAATGTTAACATTTGTACGGTATTGTTTTGAAGTTAATCTGCCTACACTCTCGATTGGGTTCAATTTTGGGTGTGATTAAAATTTATTTTCTACTTTTACCTTACACCTTCGAGTAGATCGTGTGGGTCTTGTTCGAAAGAAAGAAAGAAGTTACTTATAAAAAATTTATTCACTGGATTTGATAGAAGCATGCAAATGTTACAATTTTAAATATGTTAGATCATAATGTACTCGATGTTTTTTTACAATTTTAAATTTTACATTATAATGTACTCTATGTTTTTTTGAACACACAATGCTAACTTCTAACTTTAGGTTAAGGACTGGGTTTTTTTTTTCATATTTTTCAAATCCAATAGTTATATTTGTAGACTTAATAAATTTGCAAAAAATTTGTATTGCAAATTCATCAATTTGCAAAATCGTAAAATTTTACGCTCAATATTGTTAATATTCGCCTTCTTAGAAGGTCTTTTTTAAATATTTATTGCGATCAAGAGCAACAAATATTTAAAAAAAAATTATTTGCTATTTCCAATTACTTTATTTGAGGAAAGAGCTAACCGTTTTGATTTAAAAACATGAAGACTTGATTTCACATATGCATATAAAGAAAAACAATAACAGTTCTTTCAGTCTAACTCGGCGACGAATTAAGCGCAATATCGCCAAATTGGAGACTTTTGCGTTTTTGTTCGTGAATCAGATAGGTTTTGTTTGCACGTGGCCGGGGATTATAGGAGCGCAAGTTCGAAACGGGGGCGGATGGGACGAAAATGAAAAACGCTAAAACACTTATCTGTCTGTTAAGAACTTTGAGAAATGCCTGGGATTGCCGAAGTTGGATGCAGCTGATATCGAAAAGTTGACTAATAAAAATAATTATTTAATCACTTATTTAATTTTAGTGTGTTTGTAAAGAACCTTGCTGCTCCAACTGGGAATCGAACCCTGGATATCCTAACTGGCTAGCCGACGCTCTACAGTTGAGCTACTGGGATGGAATTGCAAGCTCTTATTGCCGAAGTGAATTCTGCATTCTCCATCCTCTAATATCAAATTGGCCGGCCACTGACAATCTGACTGATCATCTCCTGCTATTTTTACCACAGGTCAGTCTCCTGATACTACTATTTTTACCCATGTTAGTACCCTGCGTGGTCGTTATGCTCCTAAATTGAAATTGGCGCTCTATATTTCAGTGTCCACTGAATTCTTGCTAGTCGTATCGGGCCCACTTTCCTAATTTTTCTTTCCCAAATTGTATTCTAAATTTCTGTTTTTGTTTTTCATGTGCCTATTTTTTTTTTCCTTTTCATATATTTTCTTTTTATATATTTTCTAAATTTTACTTTTAAAATTTTATTATTTTCTTTAATTTTAATCTACTTTTACTTTCCCTGCAATACATGGTAATGTATAGGGAAAGTATTGGAATCATGTCGAAAATCGCAACTCGAGTTTTCGACGGATCTACACGTTTCGAGACCTCTAGAATACGAAAAAACTATTTTTAGCGTGACGTCTGTGTGTGTGTCTGTGTGTCTGTCTGTCTGTGTGTCTGTCTGTGCAGATTTTGTATCCATTCTAACTAAAAAACTAACTGACCGAATTTCATAAAATTTGGTATGTAAGTCACTTGTGCACGAATCTGGTGCTGATTAGTTTTGGGTATAACTCGGGTTAAAAGAACCCGCCTTTTTTTGCGAAATGGCCCGCAAAAGCTTGTATCCACTCTAACTGAAAAACTAATGGACCGAATTTCACAAAATGTGGTAGATAAGTCGCTTGTAGGCCACCCTGGTGCTGATTAGATTTTGATATAATTCGGAAAAAAATAACCTGCTTCTTTTGCAAAATGGCCCGCAAAAATCATCAAAATCTAAACTTACGAACTACGTATGCTCAAATATAGCCATTAAATGCTTGTTTAATGCGTAATATTTAGCGAAGAAAAGAATATAACCAACCCCATTACACTTGGACTCGCCGTTCTCGAGATATTTTAGTTTTTCGTATTTTTCCTACACCAATTTTGAAAATAAGTCCAGTTTTCAAATGAGAACGAAAATTGAATTAAAAGTGAATTAAATTTAATTTAAATAAATAGAACGTGAATATAAGTCTGCAGGGAAAGTCATGTGCTGCCCACATCAGATTTTTCATTATGTTATTATACCTCACTCTAAATTTTATTTTTCAATGATCTTTTCATCTATATTCGCAATAACCCTTTTCCCATTTTTGAAAAATGGACGTACTTGTCAAGTTCAAATATAATGTAAAACTGTCTGTTTAACCACAATATATTTCATCAATTGTTATCTTTTTAGATCTAAATGAATGTTCGTTTGGCCGGATGGTAGACCTTGGGTGCCGAGTGCAGAAGGTACCCTTTCCCGGCTGTGCAGCTAGCTACTCTAAACCCATTATGTGAGTCGTACGGTCTGGGGTCTTCAGATCTTCGACATCTGTGTACTAATCTATAGGGTTGATTTGTTCGGGAGCCATTGTAAAGGACCTTGCTGCCCTAACCAGGAATGTAGTCCTGGATCACCCAACTGGCCAGCTGATGCTCTACCGTTGAGCTACTCGGACGAAATTGCAAGCTTTTATCGGCGAAGTAGACTCTGTATGTTCAATAGCTGAATGTAGTTCTTTGCATTAAAATGAGCGCCAAAACTATAAACCACGTGCTTCTGTAGTTAAAAAACAGGCAATAGTTTTCTATCAAATTAATAACAATGCTCTGACTGCATTGATATAAATTGGTTTTGTTCTGTTTAAGTTTCATAAACCAGGAATACCCGTTATTGCAGTAGCAGAGAGAAATTCAGTGGTATAATTTTTCAAACCTCTGCGACCAACCAGAATTCAGACATGTCACCACGCATCATGCTCATATTCCTAGAAAATTGAGCTCAAACTGCACTTGGATGCATGATTTAGATCTAAGAATGTTTTTTCTGTTCTGATGAGCTAGCTCTCTTCCAAGAGCAAAATCGGTGTTGTTGTTTATTCCGTTCAGTCTAGCCATGGCTTGACCAAGCCTACGTACCTATGCACCTTCAAAAAGCTGTACACCAAAATGGGGATACGTTGGTGCACGGATGCAGTAGAATCGCTAGAAAAATTAACTGAAGTGTGGCTCAACTTGACTTTCTCACACTAGAATATACTTTTAGTAGCATTTTTTTTTTTCAAATTTTACAAGAATTTTTTTGAAAAATCGGTATCATGGATTAAATGATCACAATTATAGCGTTTTACCCTTCACTTTAAAGGGCTTGAAAAGTCTTTTGATTGATACCATACTTCATAATGTTTTCCCCCGGAAGTGGGTAATTTGTACTCCGAGGGGGCTAATTATGTCACGAACAAGAACATTGCATCGCGGCTATTTTTCATAATAATGATTGAAATTATAAAATATCTCGTGATCGCTGATCCATAAATAAACTCCTTTAAGCATGATTATATCAAATTTTGTCCTATGCTGCCATGTTGAAGAAATATAAAATCTCCAATAAATTTCGAACTTTTTTGATCGAATTTAAAAAAATTCTATCTAGTTCTAGATTTTTTTCATAACAAAGCCGTGCATAAAGTTTTGTAAAAATCCATTAATATTTATGGCCGCTATCGTGCGCACAAGAAATCTATCACAGACATATATAAAGGCAGACAGATAGACGGACATCACTGTAAAAATAGTTACAGCGTGTTCAGGAGTTCCTAAATATTTTATTGACATCAAAATTTCGAATTTGAGAATTTTCGTTAAAACAGTACTTTCTCTATACTATTATACGTATTACATAGTATGACAAAGTAAAAATTAGAGGTGGTAATTAAATGTACCATCTTTCTTTCCTCCAAATATTATTTCTCCGAACTTCAATGGTTTTCAATGGGTTCCTGAGGTGTGTGACGCTAAGCGCAGCATTAGCAATGTGGATTAAAACTTCCTTCAAAAGCCATATTTCTCCCTCCTATATCAATCTCAAGATATAAAAGTGACAACTTACAAAACCGTCTCTCCGATTTAAGACATATTTTCTTTCTCCCAGCATGACAGGAAAAACATGATTCACCAAACATTCCTCTAAATTACAACCGTGTTGCTTGCACGACAACGTTCTTTACAAAAAGTACATTCCAAAGCCGTCATAAAAATCGTGTCCAAAGTCTGAGGAATCTCGTGCCCATATTTCAATTAGAAAGGCGCATCTTCGAACATTCTTTTTTCGTCTGCGTCTTGACATGACTCTTACAAAAATACACCAAAAGGGCCCCAGATAGTATAGGAGCAAGAGATTCGCCACACACCATGCAGAAAAAATTCTTATCGGGAGTTCTTCAGTTTCTTCTTAAAAAGAGAACCTGGTTCGAGAATTCTTAAGAGTGCGAAAATTCCGCCATTTTTTTTCTTTTTTTGCAAAGAAATGAAGAATAATCTGATGTGGTCAACACTTGATTTTCTCTACAGACTCAACTTCATTTTCTCTTTATTTCTTTAGCTCATTAAACACAATTAATATTTAATGAGTTTAATTGCACATAATAGCACGCATAATTATTTGAAATGACACTGGATTTGTTCTTTTATATCACTGATTTGGTAACTGGACGTATTCTTAAAACTGGGGTAGCAAATATGCGAAAGAACTAAAATATCTTGAGAACGGCTAGTCCTACAGTAATGGAGTTGGTCTTATTCTTTTCATCGTCAAAAATTGCGTATAAAACGGATATGTAATTCATATATTTAAGCATATGTAGTGTTTTATTTTAGATTTTGACGATTTTTTGAGAGCCATTTCGTAAAAAAAGGTAAGTTTTTTTTTTCCGAATCATACCAAAATCTAATCATCACCAGAGTAACTTACAACTGACTTACTTGTAAAAATTTTTGTGAAATTTGGTCCATTAGAGTGGATACATACATTGTACAGACAGACAAACACAGAGGCAGACAAGCACACAGACGTCGAGGTAAAAATATATTTTTCGTAATGTAGAGGTCCCAACACGTGTAGATCCGTCGAACACTTGAATTGCGATTTTCGACACGATTCAAATACTTTCCCTATACATTAGCAAGTATATTGTAGGGAAAGTAATAATGGTGTACAAAATATGTGGTATAATGTTTTCCACGTTGAATTAATATCAATTAAATTTATATTTGTCACTTTTGGCTCTTATCACTCCAAACAGAATGACCTAGTATATATATATACTCGCGTGCAAAATCCTCATTAAAGAGCAATGGATATTTAATTAATATCCCTTGAAACAAAAAACTATTGACGAATTTTTTAAATTCTAAATCCAAAATTATTACAAAAACTATTTTCTCTCGTGAATATAACAGTATAGATCCACGGGAATGATTTGTTGTGTAATATTGCAGATGGAAAGTTAAACTATTGGAGGATAATTAGTATTTTTTTGTTCTAATTTTATGTAATTTTTATTTTACAAATTTATTTGAAAAAGTGCAATATCTCGAGAACGGTTTATGCTAGCGTTTCAAACTTCGTGTCATTCGTTTTGTAATAAGAAATTACGTATAAAATGATTATTTTTTGTATGATTACTAGAGGTTCTGATATCTTAGATAAAAAAATTATTCTGAAATTGTGTGAACTTTCGAACATTCCATTGCTTGTAAAATCAATGGGGTTCCATTATTCACTGATTGACATAATCATACCAAATATATTTCTGAAGGTTTCAGTCATTTGTGAGATATCGCATCCATTAACTCAGAGGCACACGCATTAATATACATACAACGCATATAACCACACATGCATCACCTCAAAAACGTTCGATTCCAGGTCAGGGATGCTTAAACTTGCTCCTTTGTCGAAAACTCGAATTCTCGCCTCGTTATAATATTTTCCTTTTCCCTATACATTATATGTAGGAAAATAATGAAGTTGGTACCTTTGCATCTTGGACGTGGTATCTTGGTATGTGATCTTTATTACATGCATCATATAAATTATTATTTAATTAGCTTAAATAATGGCAATGCGTTTTTTATGACGTCATTTTAGCTACTGTGTCAAGGGGAGCAAGGTAACACAGTCCCCATAGTCATTAAAACTCCTGGTTAGCTAATGGCGAAACAATATATATGACCGTAACCCAACTTTTTGCCTTTTTTAGAACTTGCCAACCACACTATTTTTCAGATACTGTTTAGCCAATGGAGTGCTAGTGAAATTATTTAACCAATGGGGGTTTTGACCTCTAATCTTTTCTTGGCTACACCACTGAGACAGTGATGTGCAAAGCACAATTTTTGACAGTAACGTAGGCAGGGTTATTCTATGCAGATCGCTACGTGACCAGAAGATAGGAGTTTCTATAAACGTCCTCGAAGCACATGTTACATACGTATATTCGAAAAAAAAAACTTGGAAAACTGGGTCAAAAATTAAATTTATAGGGGTTACAATGTCAAATGTAGTTTTTCAAATGCGGACCCAATGGATTTTACATCTTTTGGGGAAACCGGCCACTCAAACAGCTGCTCATACCCTAGGGGAGTCGGGTGGCCTGGATTTTCAAGTATAGGGGTAAGGAGTAGAGGCCCTTTAAGCCCCTGGTTACGCCCACTCATGCGTAGTAGTTTTTTATTTTTGTGTTTGTGCTTTATATAAGGAGTTTTATCATGTCATATTGATGTATTTTTTCTTGAAAATTTTAGGTGTGCTACGGCAAACTATAGTTGTTGTTGTTGTTGAGACCCAGACCGTCCGACCTACCAGAAAGGTGTAAGGTAACTGTTTGGACGGTCGGGAAGTGCCCCCCCAATCTAGATCGGAACCCAGTGGGGGAGGCATTCATAGGGACCGAACCCTCCTTTCCCTACCACCAACCTCTCGGAAGGACTTACGGACCCACATGTTTAACGTGATCGTAATCCGCATGAACACGGCGGTAGTTTGTGGCAGAGTGCAAATTCAGCGCGCAAACCACAGGGCAACCGCGCTCTGTGCCAACAGCACGCGGTGTTCCCAGGTGGTCCCCCACCCAAGTACTAACCGCGCCCGATGCTGCTTGACTTCGGTGATCTAACGAGAACCGGTGTTTTCAGCACGGTACGGCCGTTGGCCACGGAATACTATAGTGTCGCTTTTCACGATCTTTGTCGGCGTCCTGGTTGAGCTGTGGTTCTATGCGATTAATAACGGTACCCATAAGGCGTTTATGAGTTTATGTTAAAGATCGGTATTAAACACGATCTATAAACGAGACTATCGAATAAAAATGGCGCTCAACGCGTCAGTTCAGCTATTAGTTCCCCACTCGAGGCTAACTTCTTGAGGACGCAACGTAGGCGTTAAAGATGATACGCTCCTTGACTTAGACGATTGACCTAGCTTTCTTCAGAGTGGGATGCTTGATTTCTTTCTTGATTTTTTTGTATTTACGTGTGCTACTTCTTTTTGCTTTTCTTGATGCAATTTCGTCGCTATGCACTCAAAGCCGAGCCTCTACACCTCAATGTGAAGGTTCTTTTTTTTTCTTTTTATTCCGTTTCCTCAGAGAGGTGGACTTGATGGATTTTATGGTGTGTTGGAAGGAGACGAAGATATTCTATTATTTTTCTTTGATCAAAATGCGCCATGCCTGATGAACAGAGGGGGCCCCGGGAGAGAGGAGAGTATAATTAACAAGTTTTCGGTCGAATGTTCGGAAAATTGGTTTTGTAAGAGGTAGTGATTGGTGTAACAAGTTTAGAGAGTATTTGGGATGCACTGAGTTGGAGAAAGTCATAATAAGTAGAAGAGTTTTAGTAGAATATATGCTTTTGTAAGAGGTAGTGATTGGTGTAACATGTTTAGAAAGTATCTGGGATGCATCCACATGGAGAAAGATATAATTAGTAGAAGAGTTTTAGTAGAATAATTAGCGGGAAAAGAATAGAACACGAAATAGTAGTTTCACAATAATTAGAATTGAATCGAAGGAAGAGAATTTGGAAATATGCAGTAAAACTTCGGGTAATCTGGCAAGATTGGGATTTCAGCGGTACCGGATTTACCAAATTTTACGGATTATCGGGTGTCAAACTAAACTGGGGTAAAAAAGTAATTTAAAGCAAAATAATGGACATAAATGTGATATTTTGTTTCCTGAAACGTTAAGCAGATTGGATTACACTGTACAGTATCTGAAAGAGCATTTAAATTTATTAAAAATATCTGATGTGGCCAGCACATGACTTTCCTTATATAATGCAATGTATTTACTACTTTTACAGTAAAAACAAAATAGATTACTCTTTTATATTTTTTCCAAGATATTTAATTTTCGTCAATTAGTGGTTATTTTCATTGATTCAATGCCATTTTTATCCATTTGGCGAGATCTTCCTTAATTTGGTAACATTTAAAAACGTCGCTAAATTCGTCGCCAAAATCTCGCCAAGCGTTATGGATGGAGATATAATTTATTCTTATAGCAGATAAATGACTATTGGCGTTCAAATACAAAAATATTACTCAAAGTATCTTTTTTCATGAATGGAACGAGTTCGATCCACGAGAATGATGTCACCTAATTTTTCGCATGATATTACATATGAAAAGTGAACATGTTTCTCAACAGAAAATATTTGTTTTTATTTTATATAATTTTTTGATATTTTTTTTTAAATGTGCAATATCTCGAGAACGGTTCATGCTAGCGTTCTAAAATTTATGTTAATGGTCTTCTAATGAAAAATTACATAAGAAATGTCTATTTGCGTAAATTTATTAGAGGTTTTGATTTTTTGATGATTTTTTTTCAAAATTTCATTCGCAAATTTAGGGGGTTTCTGAACATTCGATTGCATATAAAAACAATAGGCTTCCAGTATTCATGGATTGTAATTTTTGTACCAAATTTCGTTCGAATCAGTCCATTCATTTGTCAGTTATCGTCTCCACAGACTCACTGACACACACACACACACACAGGCATCACCTCAAAAATGTTCGATTCGTGATCAGGGATGCTTAAAAAGCGCTCTCCCGTCGAAAACTCGAATTCGAATTTTCGACCCCGTCACAATATTTTTCTTATACATGTATATAAGGAAAGTACAAATTATAAGGTAAACTTCAATAAACAGAAATCTGCACAATGGCGGGACCTCAAACATGTTCTATTCGTGATCAGGGATGCTTAAAACGTGCCCTCCCGTCGAAAACTCGAATTCGAATTTTCGACCCCGTCACAATATTTTTCTTATACATGTATATAAGGAAAGTACAAATTATAAGGTAAACTTCAATAAACAGAAATCTGCACAATGGCGGGACCTCAAACATGTTCTATTCGTGATCAGGGATGCTTAAAACGTGCCCTTCCGTCGAAAACTCGAATTCGAATTTTCGACCCCGTCACAATATTTTTCTTATACATTATTGTATATAAGCAAAATAAAAATTATAAGGTAAACTTCAATAAACAGAAATCTGCACAATGGCGGACCTCAATAGCATTTCGAATACAATGCAGCGGACTCGAATGCCGTTCGACAGGCGTGCCGAACTATCGCTTGTGCCGAACCATTGGGTGGCTGATTAACGAACGTTTACTGTACATAGTGAGATCCAACTATAAGATTCAAAGCAAAAACTAACAATCGAAATTGTTGGAATATTGAAAATCGAAACTTTTGGAATACTGAAAACTGGACTTGCCAGAATATTGAGAATCGTAGCTTTAAGAGAATGGGATTGTTGGAATTGATATACATTTTTCAAATATTTGCAATTAGAATCGGAATCAAAGCAAAAGGGCTACCCAAAATATCTAAAAATGCAATTCTCATCTTTTCGGTCGAAATGTTCGAAAAGTCGTCATTGATTAAGTTAATTCCTTGGCCGATCATGTGTTCCTTACGCGATCTTAACATTTGTCAAAAAAGTAGTGACGATGATATAGTCAGATCTTCCAACTGCGCAATTGATTATTATTGCAAAAAAAAATGTTACTAATGCATTATTATTGCTAAAATAGAAAATAGCATATTAGTCAAAATTGGAATTTATCTATTGGAATTTATCTAGCAATTTCATTGTTTCAAGTTGGCGGGTCAACTGAAGCGCAGAGTTTACATTTTTACCGATATTTTTCTTCTCAAAGTAAGAGTTTCTGCAAGTATATACGGAAATTCTTAAGATTCTAAATTTCAACAAACATGCACACTTTTAAAATCAAATGTAATGTATAACCGTACAATGTACCAGAACCTTTATTTACACACTAGTCACACATTAAAAGATCTTCTGAAATTCCCTTACATATGGTGGTCGTGGAAATGGACGCGTTTGTAGTTTTAACAAATGTATTAATAAGAAATTAAGAAAATTTTCAAGAAAGAATTAAAAAATCGTGCAATACAGCAAAACTTTTAAAATTTCAAATGTTGATTTGTAGTATACCTTAGCGCGAATTTCGATTAAACGTCTTTGCAGATAAGATGTAAAAATGGTGCTTTACCGCGCTATAATGGACTAATAATAGCGCAACTAAAAATATTTAACAGATAAATAAATAAACTATGTCTTAATATAGTTATTCGGTACAATATAAATCATATACACAAACAATATGCACACTTTTCAATACACACATTTTTTAATCATATACACACATTTCAAGAGCAAAATCATCATATGTCCTCCTAATGTACGTGAAACTTAATTTTTACACTATTACATAAATTATTAAAAGACGTTGGTTCTTTAAGAAGTTTTTACCTCCATCTTTCTTTTTTGTCGCCAAGCTTCAACGGGCGGAACAGCGACCTTATCACTACTTTGAAGAGTTATTTGTTAAAGCCTTCTTATATTATCTTTTTCCATCCCCAAGGTGACGGCCTGATGGATTTTGCGGGGAGGTGTCGACAGTGTTCTTTTTCATCAAGACGCGCCCTTGCTTAATCGAAGTCAAGCCAAGGATTGGAAAATGGAATTTTTCTTATACGATGTCTTGACATCAGCCCCGAAAGGCTTTGACACTCATTAGACTTTTTAAAAATATCCGGTGTTGAAGGCTGCTACATATATCATATTGTTTACTTTCACTTGTATCATAAACAGCTAAAAAGAAGTATGTTTTAGATATCATTTAGAAGCGCTTCTTTTGAAACTTTTTGAAATTTTTCTGAAAAATCCTTTAAAAGTTTCTTTTTTTTCATGTTCGCAACAGCTTAATGACGCCAATAAATTATTTGCATTTGGCTGCATTGATTTTAACATTTTATATTTAATATCACTTAACGTAGTTCGAAGTAATGTTATGAATCCCTAAAATACCTTCATAGCGTATGTATTGCCTCTGCCCAAAGCGAGACGACATTTACAGACAACCATTATTATTATTTGAAGGTCAGGATCGCTTGATATTGGCGGCAAATTTGGCGAAATATCGCAAACGTCCCTCGATATTTCGCCAAATTCCCCGCAAGTTTTCACGGATTTTGGAAACTTCTCGACATTTGTAGATTGTTAAAAGCTCTTCTTTTGAAACTTTTTGAAAATTTTCTGAAAAATCCTTTAAAAGTTTCTTTTTCATGTTGGCAACAGCTTAATGACGCCAATAATTTATTTGCATTTGGCTGCATTGATTTTAACATTTTATATTTAATATCACTTAACGTAGTTCGAAGTAATGTTATGAATCCCTAAAATACCTTCATAGCGTATGTATTGCCTCTGCCCAAAGCGAGACGACACTTACAGACAACCATTATTATTATTTGAAGATTAGGATTGCTTGATATTGGCGGCAAATTTGGCGAAATATCGCAAACGTCCCTCGATATTTCGCAAAATTCCCCGCAAGTTTTCACGGATTTTGGAAACTTCTCGACATTTGTAGATTGTTAAAAGCTCTTCTTTTGAAACTTTTTGAAAATTTTCTGAAAAATCCTTTAAAAGTTTCTTTTTCATGTTGGCAACAGCTTAATGACGCCAATAATTTATTTGCATTTGGCTGCATTGATTTTAACATTTTATATTTAATATCACTTAACGTAGTTCGAAGTAATGTTATGAATCCCTAAAATACCTTCATAGCGTATGTATTGCCTCTGCCCAAAGCGAGACGACACTTACAGACAACCATTATTATTATTTGAAGATTAGGATTGCTTGATATTGGCGGCAAATTTGGCGAAATATCGCAAACGTCCCTCGATATTTCGCCAAATTCCCCGCAAGTTTTCACGGATTTTGGAAACTTCTCGACATTTGTAGATTGTTAAAAGCTCTTCTTTTGAAACTTTTTGAAAATTTTCTGAAAAATCCTTTAGAAGTTTCTTTTTCATGTTGGCAGCAGCTTAATGACGCCAATAATTTATTTACATTTGGCGGCATTGATTTTAACATTTTATATTTAATATCACTTAACTTAGTTCGAAGTAATGTTATGAATCCCTAAAATACCTTCATAGCGTATGTATTGCCTCTGCCCAAAGCGAGACGACACTTACAGACAACCATTATTATTGTTTGAAGATTAGGATTGCTTGATATTGGCGGAAAATTTGGCGAAATATCGCAAACGTCCCTCGATATTTCGCCAAATTCCCCCGCAAGTTTTCACGGATTTTGGAAACTTCACGACATTTGTAGATTGTTTATGAACATCAAGGTTTGCATGAACTTTAGACAAAGTTAAATGTAAGCTGCTTATAGAAGTGGTTGAAGTGATATGAGTAAAAGATGAATTGTGAACATGTTTGTATCTTGATAATCTAATCTTCTGTTTTGTGAATGAGTTATGAATTTAATTGTCGTTTATTGTACCTGACAGTTATTTTGTGTCCTTGTAAGATAGCTAGAAAATTGTTATTAGTTGTATACTGCTTCTGCTTGTAAAGTACCTTGCTGCTCCAACCTATAATCGAACCACGCCCTCACAGCAAAGATCGCCACATGTGTGACAGTGACGTTGCATTCACGTGACATCTGGGTCACAATGTGACATCATATTTGTGACTTCTATGCGACGTTACGTATTAGTAACTTTGTAACTTCATTGTGACTATATTCTGTGACGTTTCCACAATTTAATTAACACGTACCAATGTGACGACATTACAGTGGCAATTACAATGTGACGTCACAAACAAGGTAATATGCGACGTCACAAACGACCATGAAAATGACCAAAATGACTTCGCTGTGACCTCAATATGACATTGCTGAGACGTACTGCGACGTCCTGTGACGTCCCAAAGTCGCAGTGTGACGTAAATATTACGTCACTGTGAAAAAAATGCTGTTAGGGCGGATCTTAATGGATCTTACTGGAACGAAATTTCGATTTCTTATCATCGAAGTGGGCGCTGTATTCTCCACCCTCTAAAATCATATGAGTGCAACTGCTCTTGCTATTTTTACCTCTGGTTAGCATTCTAATGCTATTTTAATCCATCCACCAAGTTAGCATCCTGCGTGGTAGTTGTCCTCCCTATTTGAAATCGGCACTCAATATCCTAGAGTCCCCTGCATCCGTGTTAGTCGTACTAGTGTCACAGTCCGACTTCCGTTATTTTTGCACTAACCTATTTATTCCGGCAGCATTGTAAAGAATCTAGCTATCCTAAACTGGAATTGAAAGTGCGAGCTATAAATATGCGACCTATGAACAACCAGGGAGCAATTTGTAGCCCTTTAAAATTCCGCTTGTCATCAGCCTTAAGTTTAGAAGTACGTTTACCTAGCCTAGTCTTAGTTTAATTTAACAAGACGATATTCATGCAAAACTATTCCGGCTCCACCGGAATGGAATCACTGCCGATTTTTTTACACTACTAAAACCCATTAAATTACGTCTGGAACAACCCTTATGAAATTCATACGCCTTTTCCTTTTTTTTTGTCGCCAAACCTCAACAACGGCCTTACCTTATCATTCCAGTGAGATGTTTTTGTTAAAGCATTCATATATTATTTTTTTTATCCCCAGGGTGATGTCCTGATGGATTTTGCGGGGTGGTCGAGGAGGTGTTGAGGGTGTTCCTTTTCATCAAGATACTTCTCGCCTGATCGGAGAGTCCAGACGAAGATTAGAAAATGGAAACGGGAATTTTTGTTACTCCCGATGTTCCGAAATTGCCTTCAAAAGACTTTGATACTCTTTTGATGTTGTATAAAAAAAATATGGTGTGATCAGTACGCGACTTTCCCCGAAGACTCACATTCATTTTCTCTTTATTTATTTAATAATTCATTAAATAGAGTTTGATTGCACAATATAACACGCACAATTATTTGAAATGGCACGGTATCTGCAATTGAATAATCGTTTTCATTTTGTCACTGGATAGTTGGATAATCATAAAATTCTTAATACATCAACATATCTTTTATACATTTTAAATTATCAATACATGAAATATTTAACTTTTCAGTTGTTAATGTAGGGAATGAAAGACGCTAAAACTATTATTTATTCTATAAAACACTTTTACAGAGATTTGTTTCAATATCCGATCCATGAAGACCGGGTCAATAAGGAGTACATAGGTATGCCACATTTTTACGATGATTACTATTCTTTCAATAGCCTATCCATGAAGACCGGGTCAATAAGGGGTACACAGGTATGCCCCTTTTTTACGACGATTATTATTCTTTCAATAGCCGATCCATGAAGTTCGGGTTAATAAGGGGTACATAGGTATGCCACGTTTTTACAATGATTATTATTCTTTCAAAAGCCGATCCATGAAGATCGGGTCAATAAGGGGTACATAGGTATGCCACATTCTTACGAAGATTATTATTCTTTCAAAAGTCAATCCATGAAGATCGGGTAAATAAGGGGTACATAGGTATGCCCCTTTTTTACGACGATTATTATTCTTTCAAAAGCCGATCCATGAAGATCAGGTCAATAAGGGGTACATAGGTATGTCACTTTTTTCGAAGATTATTATTCTTTCAAAAGTCAATCCATGAAGACCGAGTCAATAAGGGGTACATAGGTATGCCACATTTTTACAATGATTATTATTCTTTCAATAGCCGATCCATGAAGTTCGGGTCAATAAGGGGTACATAGGTATGTCCCTTTTTTACAATGATTATTATTCTTTCAATAGCCGATCCATGTAGTTCGGGTCGATAAGGGGTACATAGGTATCCCACTTTTTTACAATGATTATTATTCTTTCAATAGCCGATCCATGTAGTTCGGGTCAATAAGGGGTACATATAGGTATGCCACTTTTTTACAATGATTATTATTCTTTCAATAGCCGATCCATGAAGTTCGGGTTAATAAGGGGTACATAGGTATGCCACGTTTTTACAATGATTATTATTCTTTCAAAAGCCGATCCATGAAGATCGGGTCAATAAGGGGTACATAGGTATGCCACATTCTTACGAAGATTATTATTCTTTCAAAAGTCAATCCATGAAGATCAGGTCAATAAGGGGTACATAGGTATGCCCCTTTTTTACGACGATTATTACTTATTCAATAGCCGATCCATGAAGATTGGGGTCAATAAAGGGTACATAGGTATGCCTTTTTTTTACAACGATTATTATTCTTTCAAAAGCCGATCTATGAAGATCAGGTCAATAAGGGGTACATAGGTATGTCACTTTTTTCGAAGATTATTATTCTTTCAAAAGTTAATCCATGAAGACCGAGTCAATAAGGGGTACATAGGTATGCCACATTTTTACAATGATTATTATTCTTTCAATAGCCGATCCATGAAGTTCGGGTCAATAAGGGGTACATAGGTATGCCACTTTTTTACAATGATTATTATTCTTTCAATAGCCGATCCATGAAGTTCGGGTCAATAAGGGGTACATAGGTATGCCACTTTCTTAAAATGATTATTATTCTTTCAATAGCCGATCCATGAAGTTCGGGTCAATAAGGGGTACATAGGTATGCCACTTTTTTACAATGATTATTATTCTTTCAAAAGCCGATCTATGAAGATCGGGCCAATAAGGGGTACATAGGTATGCCCCTTTTTTACGACGATTATTACTTTTTCAATAGCCGATCCATGCAGATTGGGGTCAATAAGGGGAACATAGGTATGCCTTTTTTTTACAACGATTATTATTCTTTCAAAAGCCGATCCATGAAGATCAGGTAAATAAGGGGTACATAGGTATGTCACTTTTTTCGAAGATTATTATTCTTTCAAAAGTCAATCTATGAAGACCGAGTCAATAAGGGGTACATAGGTATGCCACATTTTTACGAAGATTATTATTCTTTCAAAAATCAATCCATGAAGACCGAGTCAATAAGGGCTACATAAGTATACCACTGTTTTACGACGATTATTATTCTTTCAACACATGACTACCTTCAAATTTTATTGTTAAACAATTTATCTACGCATTAGTCATAAATTAGAGATTCTGATCAAAATAAGATTTGCAGTTCTAAATGATGCTTTTACAAACATTTTGACATTGAAATTAATTAAAAAGGGAGATATGCTCAACAACTTAAGAACAATCAGTATGAGAGTCAGATGATCCAACAATCAGATGATCCAGCAAAAATTGTTCGATTTGGGAGATTTTTTGTAAAACACCATCTAAAAATTGACTACTAGTTAGAAATCAGATTTTATCAAAATCGGATGTGCTAACGCGATGCTTTTACAAACATTTTGACGTTGAAGTTATTCAAGAGGGACGCTACGCTCGCTTCGCTCCATAAACCAGGAAACAAGTCTATCAAAGATTATTAATCGTGGTGATGAGATTTCGAAATCAATAGTACGAGAATCATCTGTGTTCAGCCCTCAATAAGTTCAGCGTTGAACAAATAATTGGCAAACTATATATGAGATAGCATTGGTTACAAATTAAATCAGACATGCAGTTCAAGTATTAATATCGGGGCGCGATAGCTCAGTGGCTAGCACGCGGGAATTGAACTTGGACGACCCGGGTTCTATCCCCGCCTCTTCTAAAAATTTTCGCCGTGTTCACGCGGAGTACATGTACGTTAAATATGTGGATCCGTAAGTCATTCTGAGAGGTTGGTTGTAGGGGAAGGAGGGTACAGTCCTTGTGGATGCCGCCCCCTCTGGGTTTTGGCTTAAATTGGGTGGCACTTCCCGGCCGTTCAAACAGATATCTTACACCTTCAGGTAGAGGGGCACGGTAGCCCAGTGGTTAGAGCGCGGGAATTACACTTAGTAGGCCCGAGTTCGATTTCCTCCGCTGCCAAAACTATCGCCGTGTTTACGGGGAGTACGATCACGTTAAACATGTGGATCCATAAGTCCATCCGAGGGGTTGGTGGTAGGGGAAGGAGGGCACGATCCCTATGGATGCCTCCCCACTGGGTTGCGGTCTAAATTGGGTGGCACTTCCCGGCCGTCCAAACAGTTACCTTACACCTTTCTGGTAGGTCGGACGGTCTGGGTCTCAACAACAACACCTTTGTGGTAGGTCGGACGGTCTGGGTCTCAACAACAACACCTTTCTGGTAGGTCGGACGATCTGGGTCGAAGCAGAAGTATCAATGTCTAAATAACTGTCCAATGTGCCAGAAACTTTACTTTTATACTACTAAAATGTGTTAAATGACGTCAGAAACTTCGTTTACTAAAATAATGTGCACTTTTATTTTCTTTTTGTCGTTAAGGCTCCCGAAATGGAGACTTTATCACTCCAGTAAGGTGTTATTTGTTAAAGCATTCTTATATTATCTTGTTCTATCCCCAGGGTGCTGTCCTGGTAGATTTTGTAGGGCGCTGGATGAGACGTTTGGGGGGGGGGGGGAGGTGAACATCAAGAAACGTCTCGCTTGATCGGAGTTCATCCGAAGATTGGTTAGTGGATACAAGAATTTTTGTTATGCGATGTCTCGAAATTGGCTTCCTACGACATTGATAGCCCTATAGAATTCTTGCGAAGGTGAGATTTTCAACAATTTATTTTTATTTTTAACTATAGACTTATTCGCTTCATATGGAGTTCCCACAGATGATCAATTAAACGATATTAAAACTCAATTCTTACTATTTTTTTTATTTTTTGACTAATTATATCAAAACAATTTTTTGTCTTTAAGTCTTTGAGTGTCTTTATTCCTTGCATTAAACTATAAGACTATTTTTACTTTCTCGTATTGAGAAAATATTGTATTCACGAAAATTTTCGATTTCGAAATTTTTCTATGCTAATATATGTTTTAAGACCTCCTGAACACGTTTTGATTATTTTTGGAGTGATGTCTGTCTGTCTGATTTCCGTGGTCGATATCTTGTGTACACCATAGCAGCTACAAATATTAACGGATTTTAACGAAACTTTATATCCGGCCTAGTTATAAAAAAATCTAGAACCAGATAGAATTTTCTTTTAATCCGAGCAGAAACTTTGAATTTTATTCGAAATTTTATATTTTTTGAACATGGAAGTATAGGACAAAATTTAACATAATCATGCATAAAAGAGTTTATTTATGGTTCAATGATCGCGAAGACTTAATAGTTTCATTGTTGTGAAAAATCGTCGCCATACAACTTTTTTTTGTTCGTGACGTCATTAGACTCCCTTGGGGCAAGTCCCCCCCCCCCCAAGGGGTACACGCGAAATAGTTTTTCAAACCCTTCAAAGTGAAAGGTAACACGGTATAGTTGTAAGCATTTGGATCCACGATAACGATATTTTTCAAATGTTTTCCTGTTATATTTGAAAAAAAAAAAATGATTTTTGGCTTGAGAAATTCGAGTGGAGCCACTTTCCAGTTAATTATTACTTTTCTTATACATAATGTCTAAGGAAAGTATTGTGACGGGGTCGAAAATTCGAATTCGAGTTTTCGACGGGAGAGCACGTGTCAAGCATCCCTGATCACGAATCGAACATTTTTGAAGTGATATCTGTGTGTGTATGTGTGTGTGTGTGTGTGTCAGTGAGTCTGTGGAGACGATATCTCACGAACGAATGCAGCGATTCGAATAAAATTTGGTACAAAAATCACAATCTGTGGATACTGGAAGTCTATTGTTTTTAAACGCAATCGAATGTTCAGAACCCCCCTAAATTTTCGAGTGAAATTTTGAAAAAATCATCAAAAAGTCAAAACCTTTAATAAAGTTACGCAAATAGACATTTCTTATGTAATTTTCCCTTAGAAAACGATTGATATAAACTTTAGAACGCTAGAATGAACCGTTCTCGAGATATTGAACATTTTTCAAATAAATTTATCAAAATATCCCATAAATTAAAAAAATATATTAACTGTTGAGAAACACTTTTCATATGTAATATCATGCGATAAATTGGGTGACATCATTCTCGTGGATCTAGCAAATTCCATTCATGCGAAAAGATATTTTGAGTAATACTTTTGTATTTGAACGCCAATAGTCATTTATCTGCTATAAGAATAACTTATTTCTCCTTTCATAACGCTTGGTGATATTTTAGCGACGAATTTAGCGGAATGTCACCAACTTGGCGACTCTTTTAAATGTTGCCAAATTAATGAAAATGTCGCCAAATGGATAAAAATGACGCTAAATCAATGAAAATGACGACTCATTGACGAAAATTTAATACCTTGGGAAGAATATAAGTATCTACTATAAGAATAACCTATTTTTTTTTTTTTTAGCTGTAAAAGTAGTAAAATCATTGCATTATATAAGGAAAGTCATGTGCTGCCGACATCAGATTTTTATTTAAGAAATGGCATTTTAAAATACATCTATACACTATTATATTCCTTGAAAATAAACAGATCAGTCAAACAGGACACAAAGGAGTGATATATAGAATACAGGAGAAAAACAATGGTCAAATATAACATAAGTAGAACTGAGGGCAAATACATTGACGTTCTAGAGTTTGAATGATTTCCGGATGGTCCAATGAATAGCGTGGTGAATCGACATCACTATTTTTATTTAAGGGTGAGCGTCAGTAAATCTCCTGCCATATCCGCGGTTTGTTAACTTTCGCAGAACACGTTTTTCACCGAAATTCTGCTCAAACAGTTGCGAAATATTTTCTAAAAGATATAATGCAATGCTTAGATTATATTAAAACTAACTTTAATACTCAATAAAATATAGAATATATTTATTATTTTAATCCAAAATATTTTTGGTGCTGACATCTGTTGTAATTTAATTCATATCGACTATTTTTATTTTTTAATGAACATTTTTAAATGTCTATTCCTTCTAATACACTATTAAATTCAACAGATCATACATAATAATGCCACAATCACGGAAAGGTAATTGAACTTGGACTTGAAGACAAAGGAACTTGAAGACAAGGCTACAGTCCTCAGTGATGGACATTCAGATCCCTTATCAAATTTATAGAATGAGAAATTACCTTTCCGTGATTCTGGCATTATTATATATTATCTGTTGTTGTATTTAATACTGTATTAGAAGGAATGAATATTTAGAAATGCTTATTAAAAAATAAAAACTGTTGGTAGGAATAAAATTACGACAGCAGATGGAAGTGTCAAAAATATTTTGGATTAAAATAAAAAAGGATATTCTATATTTTATTGAGTATTAAATTTGGTTTCAATATAATCTAAGCGTTGCATTTTATCTTTCAGAAAATATTTCGCAACTGTTTGAGCAAAATTTCGACGAAAAATGTGTTTAGCGAAAGTTAACAAAGCGCGGATAGGGCAGAAGATTTACTGACGCTCACCCTTAATGTACTTGAGTTCGGTCATTATCACCGTTTTCATGCTGGCACAGAAATACCGTTTTTGCAGCTGAAATTAACTTTCTTTAGTCACACTTATTTTATTCTGAATGCTAGCGTCTTAGAGATAAGTATCTAAACGTTTTAATCAATAAGACACAGTTATATAGGTAACATATCCGGTTAAGAATATCATCATTGCCTGCATTCTGGAACGACTGATCGATAAATAAGTTTGAAACATGCCTTTGGGGCCAAATTTTAACAAAATGGATGGGGTCAATTGTAACTCCGTTACGATTAAAGCTTTGATAGATTTGTGTCAGTTCATACCAGTAAACAATTGAGTATTTAAATAAAATCTATAATAATAAAATTAGATGTACAGGGTGGCCATAATTAAACTGACAGTGCTCAGAGCAGGTGCGGCATTACAGCATTTCATTTGGGGGTGCGAGATTTGCATGAAAATCCACAATATGAAATAAATAAAATGTTTGCTAACAAAGGGGGAAAGGGGCAGAGGGGAGATGGATCATAAAATTGAATTGATGTTGAGAAAAATGATTGTTGTTAATATAATTTTTGTACATAATTGTGTTAACATAATTGTTGTTAACATAATTTTTCTAAATACAAATATCTATATTTATTTACCATCTATTAAAGTTTTAAACGCCGGTTCTTAGAGTCTGGATGAAGAGAAAATGTTGTTACAATATCATCATAATCCAGTGGTATATCTTGTTCTACAGCTAATAATAGCTAAAGATGAAAGTCTTTCTTGTACCATTATACTGCGAAAATAATTTTTCAAACTCCTGAGACACAAAAAAGACCTTTCAGAACTGGTTGAGCTGATTGGCACAGTCAAAAACAATTTAACTAATAATGTTATGACAGCAAACATATATTTTTTAATTTCGCTCTTTAAAATAATCCAGGCAACTTTTAGAATTGGGATGGCCTATAATTACCTTTTCACCATTGAATAAAACAGTCGCAATTCACATAGCAATTCCTCTTTCTGGAAGTTATATACTTCGCATAAGGTTGAAACTTTTTCTTTTCCGACATCTGATCCGGATAATACTGAACTAAAGGCAAACAATACGGATATATTTTTCTCATTAAATCTTGTATCAATTTCATTAGATACTGAATCTATAATTTCATATTGAATATTGATTCTATGATATGATTTAACATCATTATCGGGATTTTTTTCACCGAATTCGCTTGGAATTTTTTTACACCCTTTCAGTTTTGGTCCAAAATAAGAATTTTTTGGTCCAGAATAAAAAAATTTGGGGGCGCGCCTCGCGCCCCCTATTTGCCGCCCCTGGCTCAGAGTGTTCTGTAGCTCGATCTAATTGCGAGAATGACGACAAATTTTGTAGGAAGATTAAACAAGACGGGGGACGAAGAAGTCTGCGAAAAAAAAAAATTGAGTTCCAAAAGTCAACGCTAGGGGAATGTGGCGCTGTGTAATAAAAAGAGAGTTTTAAAAAATGCAGAATAAATACTGAAATAAAATTAGCTTTTATTTAGCACATTTAACAATTTAATTCAAGCTCAATATGGCAAAAATTTTAAAAAAGCGAAAAATTTACAAAAACACTGATAAAGTCACTTTATCTGCAATTTCACTTACTGAGTCCCAAAGAATTTACAATGTTGAAGGATAACATATCACGGACTGTACGGAAGATTGCTGCAGACATGTTACTTTCTGCTGTTGTGAATGCTGTGCACAGAATGCAATATGTGGTCCACAAAAACGGCGGCCACATTGAACCTGATTTGAATGTGCTAAATAAAAGCTAATTTTATTTCAGAATTTATTCTGCATTTTTTAGAACTCTCTTTTCTATTACACAGCGCCACATATTCCCCTAGCGGTGACTTTTGGAACTATTTTTTTTCGCGGACTCCTTCGTCCCCCGTGTTGTTTAATCTTCCTACAAGATTTGGCGCCATTCTCGCCATTAGATCGCGCTACAGAACACTCTGAGCACTTTCAGTTTAATTATGACCACCCTGTATGCTTGTTTTCCTAATTAAGACGACCATTTAAATACCTGAATGAAGTATGTGAATCAAAATCCCAGGATATTCGATATTTAGATTTTTCACTTTTTGTCTCTTAGTACCTAGCTCCAAGTTGTACTTTAACATAAGACTCTCAAAATTAACTAACAGGGGAAAACTGTAATTATGTTCTTAAGATAAAAGTTGTTGAACGTAATGAATGTTCTGATCCATCCATATTAGCTCTTTATAACCCTTCTACATCTCAGATTCGTGTAGATTTCTGGCATGCACATCAGTGGCAGCTCGTGACTTCAGGAATGATTGAAGAATAGCAGCAGGATTCCCTAGCCTCCACGACAACGAATGTCATCAAAACACATCACGCTACTGGCACAGGTGTTGTCGAATATTATCTAAAAATAGCGAAACGAGTCTGAAAATAGCCAAATAATAATAATTACCCATTCAGACGATAATTTGAAGTGAAGCAGCGTTTATCCTGCGTCACTTGCTTCACCTCACGAGCAGCCACTGATGCAAACATTCGTGCGTTGCTAAAGGGAATTCGAATGAAAGCAGCGAAGGATTATGGTGTTATTACATGGGCAATTTTTATTGCCGAACTTCGGCAATTCCGCCTGTCAATCATACTTTAGGCTCCTCCTCTTTAACAGGTCCCTTCTCTCTAATCTCGCCGATTTCATTTCAGAAAGCATTATTTGGTGTGTTTTTCGTATACTTTAAATCTTTTATATCCTAAAGGTGTCTGTAATTTGTTAAAAGTTTTATTATTATTTTTCCATCTCCAGACTTTAGAAATTCCTCCAGGCAATGATACTTTAGGTCCCGCCTTTCTAAAACGCCCCTCCTTTCTAATACCGCTGAGTTCATGCCAAGAAGCATTATTTAGTGGGGTTTCTTTCGTATAATTTGGATTTTTTATATGCCACAGGTGTCGGTAATTTGGTAAAAGTTCTATTATTATTTTTACATCTCCAGACTTTAGCAATAACGCCCGGCAATGATACTGTAAGCCCCTTCTTTCTAACAGGCCCTCCCTGTTTAGTGCCTCCGATTGCAGGTAACATTCTTTATTGTGTTTTTTCGTATAATTTGGATATTTTATATCCCACAGGTGTCTGTAATTTTGTAGAAGTTCTATTATTTTTTCCACCTCCAAATTCTAACGTAATTGAGTTGCTCCGACGTGTTTGCATTACAGTCGCCATCGCCATCTTGAATGCAAATGAGGAGAGGAAAGGCGGAGCGTAGTGACGTCCAATTTTATCGTACTCTGATTGGTTCGCTGCTCAGAAATTGAGCAATTTTTATTGCCGATCACGAACGAATTGCGGCAATTCGGCGGCAAGATTTCTTCGTATTGAAATATATGGTGTTGCTGAAAAATTGCTGGAAGGAATTGCTCCGTGTAATAACACCATAAGGTTTGGGATTCTCCCGATTGTCCATGTGGGGGATTGGGGGATCCTGATCACTATGTCTTTGAATGCAGGTTTAGCAGGGAATATCATTTGGCCCGGCCGCTGGAGGAACATCGGTCACATTGAGTTAATTGTGTTTTGGCTAGGCCTGGGTCCATTAGAAAAATTGATAGGTGTATTGCTGTTGTCCGTATGATTACCGATAACAAGGAGCTTTTTATGTAATCTTAGGGGTAAAATCTTTGGATTTGTTATTTTAATGTGGATATTATTTATATGGATTTATTTATATTTTAATTATTTGTAAAGAGGTGAACTTGGCCTATAGGTTTTGTTATTAAAAAATTTTAAGATATTGTTGGCCTAAATTTTAGGTTTTATAATTGTTGTATTTTGATGTTTCATATGTTTATTGTTTTCCCTGCGGAATGCCGCAGATGATTGTAGGCCATTTGTAACTGCCGTGGCCGGGCTCCCTTTTTCTGTGGACAATAAATCCTTGTGGTGTCCTGGGTTGTGGGCGTGCTGCCGGGGGAGTTGGCGGCTTCCTTTGTCCGATGGACCCGGGCTGTCCGTTGGCTCTCCTTTTTGCTGGGAATCTCTTCCTTTTCTCGGCCCGAGATTTTAGATGCTCTGCCCTTCGGGCGAGCCCTCGGGTCTGGGCCGCGTTAAGCGAAGGATTAGCAGAAAACGCATATCAACTTGACGAACACGCCCAAAAAATAAATTAATAGCTGAAAAAGAGAAAGCTTTTTCACTTTTTATCTCTTGGCTCCCAGCCTGAGTGGTATTTTAACACAGCCTTCTTGAAATTAACTAACATAGGAAAATTGTAATTATGTTATTAAGATAAGAGTTGTTGAACGTAATGAAATTCTGGGCCATCCATATTAGCTCTTTAGGAATCTTCTACATCTCATACTCGTGTAAATTTTCTTCATGTACACATTCGTCCGTTGCCAAAAAGGGTTCAAATGAAAGGAATGGAAGTCAACAGAAAAGGTGTATCAACTGCTATCTTGACGAACACCCCCGAGAAATATAAATTAATAGCTGAAATAAAGAAAGATGCATAAAAAAGAGCACAAAAAGTATCACGAGTCCTCTAACTGAGCAATCAGGCAGAAGGCAGCTTTAAAAAAGACCAAAAACCTATGAGAAAGAACCGTAAGACGACTATTAAGACCACATAATTTTCATCTGAAGAAGATGAAGAATACTTTTGCTTGGTGTGCTGTGAAAATTATAAAAACGGCTTCGGATCAGGTGAAATATTGCTGTAATGCATGCCATGTTCTAACTGGGCGTATGAAGCCTGTATTTTAGGTGAAGTGATATACTTTTGACCGAATTGTGATTCTGTTAACCCTGAAGAGAAGTTTGAGAAGTTACTACAAAAACTGATAATTTTATGAGTGTTACAGCGCATTGTTATAATTGCCCACCACTTCTGTTACAATTGTCTCACACTTCTGTTACAATTGCCCAGCTTGATTTGTCCCTTTATTACTTTCCTTATATGCATAATGTATAAGGAAAGTATTGTGATGGGGTCGAAAATTCGAATTCGAGTTTTCGACGGGAGAGCACGTTTCAAGCATCCCTCATCACGAATCAAACATTTTTGAAGTGATGTCTGGGTGTGTGTATGTGTGTGTGTATGTATGTATGTGTGTGTGTGTGAAAGTATGTGTGTGTGTGTGTCTCAGTGAGTCTGTGGAGACGATAACTGACGAACGAAAGGACCGATTCGAACGAAATTTGGTACAAAAATCACAATCCGTAAACACTGGAAGCCTATAGTTTTTTTTTACGCAATCGAATGTTCAGAACGCCCCTAAATTTTCGAGTGAAATTTTGAAAAAATCGTCAAAAAATCAAAACCGCTAATAAAGTTACGCACATAGACATTTCTTATGTAATTTTTCATTGGAAAACGATTAACATAAATTTTAGAACGCTAACATGAACCGTTTTCGAGATATTGCACATTTTTCCAAAAATTTTTCAAAAAGTTACATAAAATAAAAAAAAGAAATTCTTATTGAGAAACATGTTCACTTTTCATATGTAATACCATGCGATACATTGGGTGACATCATTTTAGTGGTTCTAGCTCGTTCCATTCATGAAAAAAGATACTTTGAGTAATACTTTTGTATTTGAACGCCAATAGTCATTTATCTGCTGTAAGGATAACTTATTTCTCCGTCCTTAACACTTGGCGAGATTTTGGCGACGAATTTGGCGGAATGTCGTGAACTTAGCGACATTTTTAATTGTTGCCAAATTAACAAAGATCTCACCAAATTGATAAAAATGACGATAAATCAATGAAAATGACGACTAATTGAAGAAAATTCAATATCTTGGAAATAATATAAGTCTCTACTATAAAAACAACATTTGTTTAACTGTAAAAATAGTAAATTCATTGCACTATATAAGGAAAGTCATGTGTTGCCCACATCAGATTTTTTGTTTTAGACTTATATAAATATTCTTAAAAATGTATTACGTTTTATGCAAATGTAGTAGGCTTTTCATTTTCGCATTCAACCAATAATTTTTAATAAAATATTCTATAACTAGAAAATGGTACAGTTGACTCCAGCCATCTCCACTATCCCAGACAACTTCCAATCGTGTTAAATTTTTCATATAATAAGAAAACTGCCTGCTTTCTAGCGGGAAGCCAGATTTTTTATTCTTACAGTTCAACTGGGTGCATATTTTTTACAGTGTGATTTTCCAACCAGAATTACGGAAATGGGTCTTCGGTTATCCAGATTTTTTTTATAAATAAATGAAATTGCAGACTTTAACATCCGTCGAGATTTATTTATTTACTTTTAGAATCATCGACTTTTCTCAGAACATAAATGTTATATTATTTAACTTTTAGATGTTGCGAATCAATTTCAGCAATAAATTTTTTCAAGTTCTTTAGCATTCTTAATATTTATGTAAGGTTTCAAAATGAATATAATTTTATAAAATTTCATAAAGAAGTTTTAAAACTAAGTAAACAAATATTTCGTAACAATGACTTTCTTTAAAGTGACCGCACAGCCATATAAATTTTAAGATTTATGGGGTTGGGATAAGCAAAATAGTTCTCTATTCGCTATTTGAGTCTTCGTTAATAGAATATATGAAGAATATTGCACATGAGGAATATGAACATCTGTGGTATATTAATATTCCCCTTGACAACATTGTACCCTAACATATTGTAAAACAACGTTGAATTACAACATTGCATCACATTGGAATGCGACACTTTTGCCATTTTCCAGTATTGAGCCAACATTAAATCAATTGATGCAATATTTTTCTTATATTGACTTTATCTTGGAAACATATCCGATATTCAAAATTTATGAGCTAATACTGGTTAAACATAATTTCACAATTGTGCCTCGCTGACCAATATCGACCCAATATATTACAAAGCATATATTTGGTAAATACAGCAAATACTGTTGTAATATTAGAATAATATTGGCAATATTGGTAAAAAGTTTATCTGTCATCAATACAATAAACCTATATTTAGAAAATATTCTAAATATTGATGTAATACAACTAATGCTGGCAATATTGATCAGACAGTGACACAATATTGTACATCAATATTGTAGTTTCTACTTCGCGATGATAATTAAACTTTGAATTTTGTTTTGCAAATAAAGTTGAATATACAAAATGCGCAATAATTAGGCCCAACAAAACGGTTCAATTCACTATAATAACGTCCCTACATAAATACCTAAATATGTTACTTCAGTTGAAAAAAATCATTCTAAAAGGCGAATACATTTGAATTTTAGGTAATTACAAAAGAACCCCTTTTAACTAATAAGTTAAACTAAATCTCGTCACACGGTTTCACTCTAATTGAATTTAATAGACTTCAGTCAAAAGTTACAAACTAATAATGGCAGTACTTCAATTACCACACCTAATACAATCACTGAGCTACGAAAGGGACAAACTACATAATTTCAAGCACTAATAGAACAAAAGCTAACCAATTTTCCAAGAGAATAATTATGGGACGTTCTATCGCTCGTATCGATGTAATTGAATTGAACCGGGGTCGTGTTCCTGCTTTTTGTCACAATTAACCGCTTGTCTCTCCTAATTGGACACAGGTAAGCGGACGAATAATTATCCCAAACTCAAAAACCGTCAACGAGGGATTAGACTTGGTAAAGGTAAACGTGTATGCTTCTAATTTGATGGAGATTCATTTCGTTAAGAAAAGTACTTCAGAAAAAGTGGAAGATAAGTCACGTTTAAATTAAGTAATTAAGTATCACACTCATGAAACAATTAATTGATGGATGGTTAAGTGTTTTGTGCATGAATTTTTCGATGCTTTTTCTGGTAGGGGGAGGGGGGTATTTACTTGCTTTTAAGGGCGTCATTTGAAAAATACACAGGAATACGCAATTGTTCCGTGTGAAATTTAATTTATAAAATTTGATATTTTATGTTTTAAAGCTTCGTTAAAAAGTAGGAGATCAAACTTGAAACATAAAATTTCTTATAACATTTCTTCAACATTTCTTATAACAGTTTTTTCTTTAACTTCTTCTTTTCTTTAACATTTCTTATAACATTTCTTTAACATTTTCTTACTTTCTATATTTATTGAATGAAATACTAAGAATATTTAAAAATATACTTATCAAAATATTGCCATTAGAACCCGTTTTATAATGCAATGGATGAAGCAATCAATACATGAACTAAAAATCTGATGTGGGCAACACATGACTTACCTTATATAATGTAATGAATTTACTACTTTTACAGTAAAAAATAGGTTTTTCATATAGTAGATACTTATATTCTTTCCAAGATATTAAATTTTCGTCAATGAGTGGTCATTTTCATCTATTTAGCGTCATTTTTATCCATTTGGCGAAATTTTCGTTAATTTGGCAACACTTAAAAAGTCTCCACGTTGGCGACATTCCGTCAATTTCGTTGCCAAAATCTCGCCAAGCGTTATACATGGAGACATAAGTTATTCTTATAGCAGATAAATGACTATTGGTGTTCAAATACAAAAGTATTAATCAAAGTATCTTTTCTCATGAATGGAACGAGCTAGATCTACGAAAATGATGTCACCCAATTTATCACATGATATTAAATATGAAAAGTGAACATGTTTCTCAACATTTAATATATTTTTTTAATTTATGGGATTTTTTGATAAATTTATTTTAAAAATGTACAATATCTCGAGAACTGTTTATACTAGCGTTCTAAAGTTTATGTCAATCGTTTTCTAAGGAAAAATTACATAAGAAATGTGTATTTGCGTAACTTTAATAAAGGTTTTGATTTTTTGATGATTTTTTCAAAATTTCACTCGAGAATTTAGGGGGGTTCTGGACATTCGATTACGTTTAAAATCAATAGGCTTCCAGTATTCACGGATTGTAATTTTTGTACCAAATTCCATTAGAATCGCACCATTCGTTCGTGAGATATCGTCTACACAGACTCACTGACAGACACACACACACACACACACACACACACACACACACACACACAGACAGACATCACCTCAAAAATGTTTGATTCGTGATCAGGGATGCTTGAAACGTGCTCTCCCGTGGAGAACTCGAATTCGAATTTTCGACCCCGTGACAATACTTTCCTTATACATTATGTATATAAGGAAAGTAATAAAACATGCCTCACTAACATTGAGATCGTTTTTATCAAAACTGTTGTTTTGTTTTCAACCTCGCTAACTAATAACTAAAACTAATTTACCCAGAATCTTTGAAACTCTGTATGGTATTGTATTATATGCAATACATACCGCACCTAAATTTAAATAACTCTCTGTCAATAAATTTTCATTAGAAAAAAAAGTTTACAAGATTTCTTACATTTTTAGCATTTCAGCCCCCGAAACTGTCGTGAAATTTATTTATGAATTTATTTTGGGAAACTTTATTATAATTTTAAATGGAGGTCGAAGTATAGCATCTTAAGATATTATATTAAAATTAACTTGGGGTGTAGCTTAGTTAGGCTTTCTTATACCATTCTTTTTTTTTTTTTCAAATTTTATAAGGAAAAATTTGAAAAAAAAATCCGAGCCATAAATTTTTAGTAAAAAAAATTACAAAATAAAATTGGAATTATCGTGTGTCCAAATGAGTACAACTGCAGAATGTTACCCTTCACTTTAAAGGGCTTGAAAAAACCTTTTGATTAATACCATATTTGACAATGTGCACCCTGGAAGGGTAACTTCCCCCCCCCCCCTCCCCATCCTTCCCAAAGTGGGACTAATGACGCCACGAACAAAATCATTTGCATCGCGGCTATTTTTCACAACAATGATTGAAATTCTTAAGTCTCGTAATCACCGATCCATAAATAAACTTTTTTTATGCATGATTATGCCAAAATTTGTCCTATGCTACCATGGTGAAAAAATATAAAATTTCGAATAAAATTCAGTTTTAACTCGAAATAAAAATAATTCTATCTAGTTCTAGATTTTTTGATAAAACAAAGCCGGATCTAAAGTTTTGTGAAAATCCATTAAAATTTACATAAAACTGTACACGAGAAATCCATTAAACTGTACACGAGAAATCGACTACAGATTTCAGACAGTCAGACGTCTCTACAAAAATTGTCAAAATGTGTTCAGAAGGTCTTGAAACATATATTGGCATTAAAATCTCGAAAGCAAAAATTTTCGGGTAAACAATACATTCTCAGTTCTACGTATGAGGAAGTAAAAATTGGAAATGAATGTATCACAGTTTTAAAGTTGCGTTAAAAAGGGCGAGATCAAACTTGAAACATAAAAAAAAAATCAATTTTCTTATCAGAAATGTCTCTTAGATCTCTTAGAAATCTGCATTCAGCACCTATGTCGCAAGACGCACTTTTAAAACTATCAATTAACCCATCAAAAAAAAAATCTGATGTGGGCAGCACATGACTTTTCCTGCAGACTCAAATTCATATTTTCTTTATTTCTTTAATAATTGAGTTTAATTGAATCAAACAACACTAAATTTGCATTTTTAATTCAATTTTTGTTTTTATTTTGTAATTGGACATTTTTTCGAAATCGGCGTAACAAAAATGCAAGAAATCTAAAATATCTTGAAAACGGTTAGTCCTAAAGTATAATGGAGTGTGTTATATTATTTTCCTCTTCAAAAATTGCGTATAAAACAAGAATTTAATTGATACATTTGAGCATACACTACTTGGTCTTTTTTTTTAGATTTTGGCGATTGTGGCGGGCCATTTCGTAAAAAAAGGCAGGTTGTTCTTTTCCGAATCGTACCAAAATCTAATCAGCATCAGAGTATCTCACAAGTAACTTATCTACCAAATTTTGTGAAATTTGGTCAATTAGTATTTTAGCTAGAGTGGATACATGAAATTTTTGCGGGCCATTTCGTAAAAAAGGCGGGTTCTTCTTTTCCGAATCGTAGCAAATTCTAATCAGCATCAGAGTATCCAACAAGTAACTTATCTTCCAAATTTTATGAAATTTGGTCAATTAGTATTTTAGCTAGAGCGGATAAATGGAATTTTTACGGGCCATTTCGCAAAAAAAGGCGGTTCTGTTTTTACGAATCGTACCAAAAACTAATCAGCACCAGGGTCACATCTAAGTGACTTACCTACCAAATTTTTTGAAATTCGGTCCATTAGATTTTGAGTTAGAGTGGATACATACATTGCACAGACACACAGACAGACGCACACACAGACGTCACGCTAAAAATATTTTTTTCGTATTCTAGAGATCACGAAACGTGTAGATCCGTCGAAAATTTGAGTTGCGATTTTCGACATGATTCCAATACTTTCCCTATACATTACCTTGTATTGCAGGGAAAATTATAAAATGTTCTGACCAAACTTTTACAAGATGTGGTTTTTGTAGCAAAATGTAAGAGAACACAATATGCAAAATGTAAGAGAACACGGCCTAAAACTTTGACATCGTTTTAAGAGATAATCGCAAGATCACAAAATGCTGAATATCCCTCTGCAGACAACGATTTTTGAGCTGGTAACGGGAACTTTCCTCTTTGGCATTAGCTAATAAAATAATAAAGCAAAAAATACTTATATGGAAATAACTTATACATAAGCACTACTTATAAGTAATAATAAGTAAAGTTAATAAAATCCTTGAGAAAAGTATGGGGTAACAATGAGTTATAGCGAAACATTTTATTACTTGGAAAAGTACTAAGATATGATACTTATAATAAAAATTCCTTTTTCTACAACTTCAGTATTCCTTTTTTATGAAACCAGTCATCATTTGAATATTAGTCATTATTGCGTTACATATAAACAAACAGACAAACAAAAAAACAGACTTATAAACAAGCCGATTACAATGGGTGTGTGATTCGCATTTATAGAGTACAAACACACGTAAAAAGACAGTATCCGAAAATTAGGTGGTAGTTGTTTCATGCAATGAAGTACACACTGCGTTTGTAGTACTTTGTTAAGCCAAAAGTCAGTGCATACTAACCGAGTGCTTAGATGCAAATACCCTTTAACAATTGCCATAAAATATATACATGAATTTTCAGAAATAACTCGTTGAGAAAACCATTGCACTACAGGGCTCTTTACATGCACTTTATGGCATCACAGGACCCCTAAATGAGGTTTAGAGTAGGACCCTCCAAACTTAAAAACCGGTATTAAAGGTCAGGTTGATGAAAAATATTTTTAGTAAATAATAATGGATGCCAATTTTTTAATTGGACTTTTTTTAATAGAGACAGCTGTATGCAAATCTAGTTCCCTTTAGATCAAACTGCGACAACAATTCTTCCCTCGATAAGTATCATACACTTTGATAAACACACTTATATAAACACACTTTCATAAACACTTTGATAAACACTTTGATAAACACACTTTAATAAACACACTTTGATAAACACTTTGATAAACACACTTATATTACTTTGATAAATACACTCTTTGTACGAAGGACAAGGAAAACAAGAGCAACGTACATAAGCACAAATAGCACAATAATACAGCATACGGCTGTTTCGAGAATACGCTGAATCTCTTTCGTCAGTGCAAGAAAACCAATAAACCCAAAGTCTAAAATAAGTTGTTGGTTCTGATGCACTGACGAAAGGGACCCAACGTATCCTCGAAACAGCTGTTTGCTGCATCATTGCGTTATTTGTGCTTATTTACGTTGCTCTAGTTTTCCCAAGCCTACCCTCGCTTTAGAATTGCTTTTCAAACTGGGAAAATATGTACTCGTTCATTATCTGAAGAAATGAATCTCGGATAATAAAATGTTTATGCAATATAATAATCCAATTAAATCTGAAAACAACACATCGGAATTCAAAAGAAATCTCCCACTCCATTCCGTGACTAATTTACAGAAGGCCGAACAACAACCACGTCCAGTCATTTCAAGATCATGAACGGTTTAACATCTCGTTAAGTACCTTTTTATGACAGGTCACCGTCCAGTCTTAAATGATGAAAGGCGCAGTAATGGGTAAACAGTTCCCACGCAACTCGTGACAAGGTTTTCGAGGTGGACAGTGTTAACGACGGCTAACATCATCCTTGAGGCTGACATCATTTCTGATCACTGGGACGCCGCATCTTTTCCACAAGTGAAAAAGAAAAGAATGGATATTATCGAAATAAATCTCGGTTGAGTATATCTATATAATATGCACTGAACTCACTGAGTGAGTGAGAGGGTGATGTATTAAAATTAACGAGAACTTTCACTATAGAATCTTTGATTTGGTGTTATTCAATACTTCTCAGGAAAATATTTTCTTAGATTCGAGACGAAGGAAAATATTTAAAATTTCAAAAATTCGAATTCGGGGTGACGGTGCAGTGGAGTAATAAAAAGAACTCAAAACCTCCTTTCTTAAGTATCGAACATTTCCACTCTAGTTAGAAGCATGGTTTTAATACCATTCGATCCGCATCAGATTCCAGGTTGACGAAAATATTTAATATTTCGAAAATTTGAATTAGGGGAGACGATGCAAGGGGAAAAAATAAATAAAAATCGCTTTTTAAAATGATCGAGAACTTTCACTCGAGCCAAAATATCGCTTTTGGTATCATTCCATCCGTGTCAATATCCATATCGACAAAACAAATCGCTAAATTCAAAAATTCAAATTAGGGACAAAGATATAAAAGGATTTAGAAAAATCTTTTCATCTACCGCTTTTCTTCTTAAAATCTATAAATATAGCAATTTGATTTCCTTCATTTGGTGGCCTTTAGCCACTGCGAACCAATCACTAGTGTTGAAATGGCTGTGTGTCAAATGGCATTTAACTGCACAGAATAATTTTTTTAGGGAAAAGTAATAATGGAATACGATAGAAATATCTGAAATTTAAATCTCTAGACTTTTTCTTATATTCGTATTCGCAGATACACTCGTATCGTAGTCTGTTGTAAAAAAAAAATAACTAGAGAGAGGATCAACTCGTCATTCTCATATCAGAATCAATTTTTAAATATTGCTTTTTTTATCAAATTTTTTTCACAGCAATAATTGAAACTACTAATTCTCATAATCATTAGGCCATAAGTGAAATATTTTATGCATTTTGTCCTATGCTGCAATACAATAAAAAAAATATATAATTTCGAATCGACCACAGCCATCACTCCAAAAATAGTCAAAACGTGTTCAGGAGGCCCTGAAACATATATTAGCATCAAAATATCATATTTTAAATTTTTTAAAAAGCTTGTGATTTCTTATTTAGTTATTATTATTATTATTTTGCAAATTTTGCCAGAAAAAATGGGAAAAGTCTGTATTGTTGGCCCAATGATCACAGTTATAGCGTGTTAGCCTTCATTTTAAGGGACTTAATAGTCTTTTGATTGATACCAAGTTTGGTGATGTACCTCTCTCAAAAAGGGCTAACTTGCACCCACACCCACACTTCCCGAGGGGGAGCTAATGGCATTACTAACAGAAACATTGTATCGCGGATTTTTCACTGCAGTGATTGAAATTGTGAAGTTTGTAGTCATTAAGCCATACATATCTTCATTTATGGCTTAAGATCCATAATAAATTACTCCATTTATAGCTTGTCCTAAGGTACTCTCTTAGGACACGCCCGGTTAGAGCGCGAAGAAGAAACAGGCCGTGAGTATTTACAAACCTTAATTTATTTACACTATATAAATATTTACATACACTATATAAATATTTACATCATTATTGATTTAATTTATTTAAAACACAGCTTCCCATATTCCAAATGGGATGGATGCCAAATTTAAGATAAACAAATACAAAAGTATATATAGTCTCATAGACTAAAATGTGAAAGATGGTAATCTATCATGAAAACATCTGACTTTTACTATTAAATAATTTATTTGGAGTTAACAAGTAGATATTTAATTGGAGAGGGAGAGAGATACAAATCAGGCAAAGGCCCTTAAATGTGTAACTCACCAACATTACTGGCAGTTGAGCAGCATCTCTCTTTTCAGAGGACCATGATTGGGAGCCGACTTTTCTCAAACACCACACAGTTCCTTTTCCTCGCTCCTTTTTTCAATTTCTGAAAACTCTCTCTCTCCAAGATTTTAAAACACGCCCCTGAGGCGCATACAAACATCCCATTGGATTCTGGGTCTTAACCCCTTGACCCCAAAGCATCGCCATTGGCTTTAGGCCTTCCAGAAACAAAAAGCCCCTTCTCAAGCCCCTGCGAAACTGATATGCTCTCGGGCACTAATTCAAACCGGCCGAACACCCTATGATCCCTCCCAAAAAGGACAAACGTTAAGCCTTTCGGTGAAAATACGATCTCTAAAGAAACCTCCGACATCCTGTCTTCTATCCTTCGAGAGCAGCTGGCCAAACGAAAAGGCTGACCCCCAAAATAAATAAGTAAACTCAAGGTCGCACTCCCGAAAATATTGGATCATGGGTTTACCATGCGACATAGCTTATTGATAATTTTGTCCTATGCTGCCATGTTAAGGAAATATAAAATTTCGAAGTTTTCTAGCGAATTAAAAAAAAATCTATCTAGATTTTAGATTTTTTATGAACAAAGTCAGATATAAAGTTTCGTGAAAATCCATTAATACAATTTGTGGCACCTAACGTGCACACAAGACATCGACCACAGACAAACAGAAAGAACACACGAGAATCACTCTCAAAATAGCCAAAACCTATTCAGGAGGTCCTTGAACGTACATTGGTAATAAAATCTTGAAATCGGTTTCTTTTTCTTGGAAACAATACAATATATTCTATAGTATGAGAAAGTATAAATTTAAAATGCTTTCGTTTGGAAGATTTTTCTATAAAATTGTCTTAATTACTTACAAGATACCTAGGAAAGTATCTAAGCACCCCAATAACTTTGTAAAGAAAGGTCCATGAGTGTACATGTTACGTCTATCTACAGTACAGTGATCATGCCTGAACCAATAAAAATGATTGCACTGATTCTAGTGAATAATTAAAAAAGTTAGATTAATGAACTCTGCAACGAAGCAAGATAGACGAAAAAAAGGGTAATTGCAAAGTTGAAGAGCATAGTCTAATAAGTAGGAAGTAAAGCCAGAAACGAACGAACGAATTTATGGAACGCAATAATGGCAGTCATACTTAATCTGTTTCTAGAAGCGTAGCCAAGCCTACAACTATATTAACTATGTATGTTTGTGTGTTCTTCTGTGACGTCTGAAGTGGAAAATCTAAGCATCGTACAGACATGACATTTGGTACACAGGTTACAGGACCCAAGTCGATAGGTCTCGGCGAAATGTTTTAAAAATTCGATTTTGTTTTTAGTTATTTTAATTCGAAATAAAGTTGTCTTTTGCGGACTGCCATCTTTGCCATCTTTTGCACGATGTACGTGCTGCCATCTATATTCTCGTTTATAAATGTGCAATCTTTATGATTTAAAAAAGAAGTTCAAGAGGCTCTTGGCGATATTGCTTTTGGACGTGCACCCAGCTTGAATGCTTCAATCTCCGATATGTGTCACTTTCCAGATGAAATTGGGGCAAAGCCAAAACGTGCTAGCTAGCTATAAACAGTTATCGAGAGTAACTTGTAGGGCTTGGAAAGCCTGTTAACGAAACACATGAGTCTGAAAAAATGGAATAACCTGTTGAACTTTACTGGAGCCTTATTTCATAAAATATTTTTCACGCAAAATCATTACATCTCCATCGGACAAATAAAGCCAATGCCGATATTTGTATACCTCATGTAAGTTTTAATATGTTTAAATAAATTACTTTTTATTCTAAAATCCACAATCCACATATTATCCTCAAGAACCCATCTCACATTAGAAATTTCAAGACTATGATGTTTGAATAAATTACTTTCTGTTTTCTAATTTTTATTTCTAATCATATACAGATTCAAAATTTGCTCCAAACGTTAGATACCAGATGCCGTCCCAGTTTTCCCTACTGCAGGGAAAATAATGTGGATCTATTTTATTAAAATCCAAAATCCATATATTATCCTCTAGCATTCATCCTGCCATAGAAGTATCAATACTATGATGTTTGAATAAATTACTTTTTGCTTCTTGATTTTTATTTCTAATCATATACACATTCAAAATTTGCTCTAAATGTTAAATACCAAATTCCGTCCCAGTTTCCCTACTGTAGGGAAAATAATGTGGATATATTTTATTAAAATCGAAAATCCATATATTATCCTCTAGCATCCTTCCCACCATAGAAGTATCAAGACAAGGATGTTTGAATAAATTACTTTTTCTTTTCTGATTCTTATTTCTAATCATATACACATTCCAAATTTGCTCCAAACGCTAGATAACAGATTCCGCCCCAGATTCCCACTACTTTAGGGAATATAATGTGGAACTATTTTATTAAAATTTATCCGAAATCCAAATATTACCCTTTAGTACCCATCCCACCATCCAAGACTATGCTCCAACCATTCAACGACAGTACAAACCCAATAACTATTTTCCCATCAATACCAACATGGGTGGGGTGGACTATCCACAAAATTCCATTCCAGATCCTATCTACGACATCTTTTTATAACAAAAATAATTGTAAAAAATTGGAAAACCATGGGTGGAGTCCCCTTATTTACTAAGTGAGGAATCGGTGGAAACGGAGCTGCACTTGCAATAAAGGCGTGTGCGGCCGGGCCTGACAGACTAAAGATAACACATTACGGATCACAAAGATACACGATGATTAAGGAGGGCAATAATGTTTATTTTCGCGAATGAGTGAGGAAAGGGGGATGACGAGGGAATGGCGAGAAATGATTTGATCTTAAACAGTAGTGGATGAATGCACGTGGGTGGTTCAACAATTCGAAGAGAAAGAAGTTGATAAACGTGGAATATTTAAATGCTGCGTGATTTATGTTGACTCTGGATTGTTTTCGAGTTTTATTTTCTGGTAAATTGGTATGTGTTTGAGAGAAATATATCAAAGCTCCACCCAAACAGAAATGGATTTATGATAGGATTTGTTGATTTTATGTATCGTGGTCACCAGGGGGCGTACTTAATGTGGAGAACAATGAAGGTGTTTGGTATATCCTCTCAAGACGTAAGTATATACCTTTTACGTCCTTAAGTAGACGTAGTATTGATACCAGGGCCATGTGGTTAGCGCGCTGGAATTGTACTCGGTAGGCCCGGGTTTGATTCCCGCCACTGCCCAACCTGCCGCCGTGTTTACGTTGAGTACGATCACGTTAAACATGTGGGTCCGTAAGTCCTTCCGAGAGGTTGGTGGTAGGGGAAGGAGGGTCTATGGATGCCTCCCCCACTGGGTTCCGGTCTAAATTGGGTTTCACTTCCCGGCCGTCCGAACAGTTACCTTGCACCTTTCTGGTAGATCAGAGGGTCTGAGTCTCAACAACGACTAGGGCCGTGCGAGCAGGTTCTAGAGGAAGAGGGGCTGAGTCCTATTTAATATTAGTTTATTCTTACTAGAAAAAAGTGCAATTTCAATTATGACAGTTAAATTTCTATTGATTCAAAATTTCCTCCAAAGTCAAGCGATTTGTGGGATTTTTTTAAGGGGGGGGGGTCTTTTACAACCCAGGCCGCCTGGCTCACCCAAGGGTTTGGATAAACAAGATGGACGACCGGGAGAAGTCCTCAGTCCACGGGAGGTTGAGGAGTCAGCTGACCCGGCGGGTTATCGTCTATTGAAATTTAGGCAGTCACACTTGAAGAAATTTAATCCCAAAAACAGACAATTTAACAGAAATAATAATAACACATTAACGGAATTTCAAAATGTAAATTGTCAAGCCAAATGTAATTAGATGAAATAAACATGCAAATTGAAAACAAACATATTGAGAGTAAGGTTACATATTATTAAGGTAACACATTGAGAATTCCAAAACAGGTACATTCAACCAAAATTGGATCATAAAAATATATAGTATTTTATGAATTAGTAAAAAAATAATGACAACAGTGTTAAAAATAATCAGTGACACAATTATGCAGTTCAGGTGAAAATAATAATTGGTGAATAGAAAAGAGGCTGATTGGTTGGTTGATTAGGGTTTTTTGCACAAGATCCAAAGAGGATATATTGCACCAGACATATGGTAGCGAAATACATATATTAGCATGGAATAAAATCAAGTGCATAATTTAAAAGAGTGATAATGTGTGAATAAAACATGGTGATGGAATATGTACAACAATGTAACCGAGATTAAGAATGGTTGTAAGGTTATAAAAGGTGACGTTAAAAATAATGGAAAGAAAAAACCCATGTTCAACAAAATGGGAAACGTCTGTCACAATTATAGCGCAAGTCCTGAAATGCTTAAAGGGGTATAGAAAAGAAGTATATATAGATATTAACTAAAATTTACGTTATGTGGTTAGAGATTTCACCCGCCATAAGTATACAATTTTTAATATAATTAGTGAGGCCCGCGAGTAATTTTAAAAACCGGTTTATTCATAGGATATCTTCTATAATAAAATACAACACACGATCACTGTCTGAGTATCCACAACACGAAAAGAGTTATTATCATGCAGGTAAAAGTAAGGAGTTAAAATTCCACATTAAGAAAACAGCAATATCGTTTGAGACGACAATTCAGATGGCGCTGGGATAAAATATGTAGCCTTGCATTGTATGCTTTTCTACGGCGAAAGGTCTAAAATATTTATTTAAACAGCGAATTTTGTAAAAATAAATTATTAGCTCAATACAAAATTGAACTGAAACAATAAAGAATATTCCTACGTATTCAAAGTTATTTTATCTGGAGGTAAAAGTAAGGAGTTAAAATTATCATGGAGGTAAAAGTAAGGAGTTAAAATTTCACATTAAGATACCACCAATATCGTTTGAGACGATAATTCAGGTGGCGCTGGGATAAGATATGTAGTCCTGCGTTGTATGCTTTTTTATGGCGAAAGGCCTAAAATATTTATTTAAACTGCGAATCCTGTAAAAATAAATTATTTGCTCAATGCAAAGTTGAACTGAAACAATAAAGAATATTCCTACGTATTCAAAGTTATTTTATCTGGAGGTAAAAGTAAGGAGTTAAAATTCCACATTAAGAAAACACCAATAACGTTTGAGACGATTATTCAGGTGGCGCTAGGATAAGATATGTAGCCCTGAATTGCATGCTTTTTGATGGCGAAAGGCCTAAAATATTTATTTAAACTGCGAATTTTGTAAAAATAAATTATTAGCTCAATGTAAAGTTTAACTGAAACAATAAAGAGTATTCCTACTTATTCAAAGTTATTTCATCTTTCAATTTATTTTTATCTCCATGTATTTTGTATTCTATCCTACAACTATGAAAAATTCTGGTTAATTATGCTTATAATAAGGGAACGTTTAATTAAAAAATGATCAAAAATACATATACTAAATATACACGCCTTTCTGTTGTGTCAACTAACAATAACAGCTACTTTAACAGCTTAGATATAATTCTCATATCATTATGACATTTTCAAACGTTTCATCCATAGGAGTTTTGTCTTTTTCTTTCTAACTCCATGGATATTATAATATCCATTATTGTAAATAAATTTAAAATGCATTCAATAAACAGCTTTATTTTCAGTATCTTATGTCATATGCAACGCAAAGCTCCAGAATGCTCCATTGTTGTAAATAAGTTAAAAGATCTAATGTGGATACCACATGACTTTCCCTGCAGACTCAAATTCATATTTTCTTTATTTCTTTAATAATTCATTAGATTGAGTTCGATTGCATCAAATAACACTAAATTTCCATTTTTACTTTCCCTGCAATACATGGTAATGTATAGGGAAAGTATTGGAATCATGCCGAAAATCACAACTCGAGTTTTCGACGGATCTACATGTTTCGAGACCTCTAGAATACGAAAAAACCATTTTTAGCGTGACGTCTGTGCGTGTGTCTGTCTGTCTGTCTGTCTGTATGTCTGTCTGTCTGTGTGTCTGTCTGTCTGTGCAGATTTTGTATCCACTGTAAATAAAAAACTAATGGACCGAATTTCACAAAATTTGGTAGGTAAGTCATTTGTGGGCGGGGCTGGTGCTGATTGGTTTTGGGTACGATTCGGAATAAAAGAACCCGCCTTTTTTTGCGAAATGGCCCGCAAAAGCTTGTATCCACTCTAGCTGAAAAACTAATGGACCGAATTTCACAAAACTCGGTAGATGAGTCACGTATAGGTCACTCTGGTGCTGATTAGATTTTGGTACGATTCGGAAAAAAATAACCTGCTTTTTTTGCAAAACGGCCCGCAAAAATCTTCAAAATCTAAACTAAAGAACTAGGTATACTCAGATATATCCATTAAATGCCCGTTTAATACGTAATGTTTAACGACGAAAAGAATAAGACCAACCCCATTACACTAGGACTAGCCGTTCTCGAGATATTTTAGTTTTTCGTACTTTCCCTACGCCACCTTTGAAAATAAGCCCGGTTACCGAATGAGAACAAAAATTGAATTAAAAGTGAAATAAATTTAATTAAAATAAAGAGAACGTTAATATAAGTCTGCAGGGAAAGTCATGTGCTGCCCACATCAGATTTTTACTTTCCCTGCAATACATGGTAATGTATAGGGAAAGTATTGGAATCATGCCGAAAATCACAACTCGAGTTTTCGACGGATCTTCAAGTTTCGAGACCTCTAGAATACGAAAAAACTATTTTTAGCGTGACGGCTGTGTGTGTGTCTGTGTGTCTGTCTGTGTGTCTGTGTGTCTGTCTGTCTGTGCAGATTTTGTATCCAATCTAACTAAAAAACTAATGGACCGAATTTCACAAAATTTGGTAGGTAAGTTACTTGTGAGCGAGTCTGGTGCTGATTAGTTTTGGGTACGATTCGTAATAAAACAACCCGCCTTTTTTTACGAAATGGCCCGCAAAAGTTTGTATCCACTCTAACTGAAAAACTGATTGACCGAATTTCACAAAATTCGGTAGATGAGTCACTTGTGGGTTACCTTGGTGCTGATTAAATTTTGGTACGATTCGAAAGAAAATGACCTGCCTTTTTTTGCAAAATGGCCCGCAAAAATCGTCCAAATCTAAACTAAAGAACTGGGTATACTCAAATATATCCATTAAATGCTGATTTAATACGTAATTTTTAACGACGAAAAGAATAAGACCAACCCCATTACACTAAGACTATTTATTACACGAGACATTTTAGTTTTTCGTACTTTCCCTACGCTACCTTTGAAAATAAGCCCGGTTACCGAATGAGAACGAAAATTGAATTAAAAGTGAATTAAATTTAATTGAAATAAATAGAACGTGGATATAAGTTTGCAGGGAAAGTCATGTGCTGCCCACATCAGATTTTTAATTCAATTTTTGTTTTTATTTGGTAAATGGACATTTTTCCGAAAGCGGCGTAACAAAAATGCAAGAAATCTCAAATATCTTGAGAACGGCTAGTCCTAAAGTATAATGGAGTGTGTTACATTCTTTTCATCGTTAAAAATTTCGTATAAAACAAGAACTTAATTGATACATTTTAGCATACGTTGTCTTTTTTTTTAGATTTTGGCGATTTTAGCGGGCTAATTCATAAAAAAGACAGGTTGTTCTTTTCTGAATCGTATCAAAATATAATCAGCACCAGAACATTCTACAAGTATCTTTTCTACCAAATTTTGTGAAATTTGGTCAATTAGTATTTTAGCTAGAGCGGATACATCAAATTTTTGCGGGCCATTTCGTAAAAAAAGGCAGGTTGTTCTTCTCCGAATCGTACCAAAATCTAATCAGCACCAGAGCATACTACAACTAACTTATCTACCAAATGTTGTGAAATTTGGTCAATTAATATCTTAGCTAGAGTGGATACATTAAATTTTTACGGACCATTTCGCAAAAGAGGGCGGGTTCTATTTTTACGAATCCTACCAAAAACTAATCAGTACAAGGGTCTCACATACCAAATTTTATGAAATTCCGTCCATTAGTTTTTTAGTTGGAGTAGATACATACATTGCACAGACAGACAGACACACAGACAGACAGACACACAGACAGACACAAACACACACACAGACAGACAGACACACAGACAGACTCACAGACACACACACAGACGTCACGCTAAAAATAGTTTTTTCGTATTCTGGTGGTCTCGAAATGTGTAGATCCGTCGAAAACTCGAGTTGTGACTTTTGGTATGATTCCGATACTTTCCTATACATTACCATGTATTGCAGGGAAAGTTAAATGAGTTCAACAACTAGTTTTGTTTTCAATAACTAATGTCATACAGAATGTATAATTCCATAATACCAGAATACTTTACCAGAATATTTTCCAGAATACCAGAATACATTTTCCAGAATATTTTATATATAGATCAACAGAATTTTCATCATTCATAACATTTTAAAACCAAATTTACTGCATTTCCATCAGTGGGTTTCACTAGGTGACACTTTTTAGTATGAATGCATTAAAAAATGTAGTGTCTCACATCTTCTATATTATTAAATAAGCAATATGAGGTGTTTTTGATTTTGAATCTATGTATGTAGGCAATGAATGAGCCATTCCCAGTTAGAAAATATATTAAAAATTTATTTGTAATTTACAAAGAGGAATTAACCTCAGGTAGGTAAGTTTTAGTACGTAACTCCGAATAAGAGTTATCCCAAAAGGATTACCAAAATTTGATTATTATTTTATTAGGAAATAAAAAGAAAAAAAAGAGTGCGGAGTTGGAATATCTAGAAATTTACCAGATAGGGCTGCTATCTTCGCAAAGGGATCAGCAATTGAATGTGCAGGTTATCAGTCAATGAGCCCAGCCCACTGAACACCGACAAGATGTTTTTCAATAGAAGAGGAAACTTTAATATTATTAAGAAACCTTAATATTATCAAGAAACCTTAATATTATTAAGAAACCTTAATACTATTAAGAAATCTTAATATTCAGAGTGTTTTATTGTCTTTGGCCCAATTAATAGTATAGATTATTGCAAAAATTTTAGCTTGATATACTGAATTAAAATTATTTAATCTATAACAGCAAATATGTTTTAGAATAAGGTAATTAAATATAGAGAGTGCGAATACAAAATTTCCACCAATTTGAGACTCGTCCGTATATATTCCAATTAACACCGTTATTGCAACAGTTAAAAGTCAGAGAACGTTGCTATGGAGGAATTGAATTAAAGAGCTATTATGGTCAAAAGATCTAGGAGGTATATACACTCTAAGACAAAAAAATATCAGCGCACCCCGCAAAATAATCCGATAGTAATGAAACTGTACATGCAAACATCTGTCGACCGAATATGCAAATGATCAAAAATTCGCAGCCAATGAATGAATAGTCGAATTTACCACGCATTGTAACATGAGCACCATGGTGGTGTATATAAGGAGCCAACCTCAAGATCCTGCTCTTATTGTCACACGCCACACGGCCCGACAACAGATAGTTATGGTCTGGGATGCCATTTCGTTTGATAACCGGACCCTTTTGATAGTCCTCCGTGGCACCATCACAGCACAGCGAGTACTTTACCGACATCCTACGACCCGCTGTATTGCCATTCTTTTCGCGACGCACTGTGCTAACTTTTTAGCAAGATAATGCCAGGTCACACACGGCACGCCTCTCTATTAATTATCTACCTGCTTACGACAGACTTCCTTGGCCAGCCAGATCCCCAGATCTCTGGCCTACTGAGCACACATCGGTTGGGATGGTGCGTCGCTTGCGACCATCCCAGAATGTAGACGAATTAGCTCGTCAATTAGAGGCCATTTGGAACGACATCCCTCAGAACACCATCCGGCAACTTTATGCATCAATGCCACGTCGGGTAACAGCTTTTATCAAGGCCAGAAGTGGACCAACGCCATATTCATGTGCTCACTTTGTGCAGATTTTTCAGTGCAATAAATCATCCAATTGTTCTGAAATTCTAATCATTTATTTTTCTGTACATCCACATTACACGTACCACATTACACGTACATCCACATTACACGTACCCCGGTCACACAATAAGCTACCGTAAGCCTTAGGGTTGGTCGTGTGGTCTGGGCCTTCAACATTGCACGTACCAAATTTTGTCTCATTTGGATAATTCCTTCTTGGTGCGTCAATTTCTTTTGTCTTAGAGTATTATTGAATATTACAGTAATACCCCGACTTACGCGAACTCGGAGTTACACGGTTTTTTGATTTTTTCGTTTGACAACACTACCGCTCATTATCTTCCTTGATACGCATTGAACGCGTTTCGCACGAACTCTACGTGCACAATTACGCTTTTACGATCGACGAAAGTTAAGATTGTTTTGATATACGTTTTCTAAACCCTTAAAAAACTATGTCGTCCAAACGAAGTAAATCCGTTTCTAGTAAGAGAAGGAAAACGATATCTTTAGAATGCAAACTTAACATTATCAAGGGTTTTGATAGCAGAATGAAAATTTGGGAATTGGCAAAGAAGTTTGAGCTACCGGAATCCACAGTAAGAATAATCATAAAAATAAAGAAAGAAAGCGTTATAGCTACAAACAAAATATAAAACAAGAAGACGAATTTGTTAGATTTTATGAAGCCATCGACATCGAAATAACTTTTTTACGTAACTCATTTATTATTTTAATACTTTGTATTAATATGTATAAAGCATTGCAATTTTATTGAATATTTTTCTTCTAAACTAGTGTCTTTGTTAGTTCTTGGTCCCAATTAAACAAAATTTATATGTATTTATATGCAAAGTTATACTCCGACTTACGTGAATTCGACTTAAGCTATCATTAAAAAATCTGATGTGGGCTGCACATGACTTTCCATGCAGATTTAAATTCATATTTTCTTTATTTCTTTAATAATTCATTAGAATGAGTTTAATTGCACCAAATAACACTAAATTTTCATTTTTAATTCAATTTTTGTTTTTATTTGGCAATTGGACATTTTTCCGATATCGGAATAACAAAAATGCAAGAAATCTCATATCTTGAGAACGGTTAGTCCTAAAGTATAATGGTGTGTGTTATAATCTTTTCCTCGTCAAAAATTGCGTATAAAACAAGAATTTAATTGATACATTTCAGCATACGTAGCCTTTTTTTTTGATTTTGGCGATTTTTGTGGGCCATTTTGTAAAAAAAGGCAAGTTGTTATTTTCCGATTCGTACCAATATCGAATCAGCACCAAAGTGTCATACAGGTAACTTATTTACCAAATATTGTGAAATTTGGTCAATTAGTATTTTCGCTAGGGTGGATAAATAAAATTTTTACGGGCCATTTCTCAAAAAAAGTGTTTTTACAAATCGTACTAAAAACTAATCAGCACTAGGGTCATATCCAAGTGACTTACCTACCAAATTTTATGAAATTCGGCCCATTAGTTTTTGAGTTAGAGTGGATACATACATTGCACAGACAGACAGACAGACAGACACAGACACAGACGTCACGCTAAAAATTGTTTTTTCGTATTCTAGAGGTCTCGAAATGTGTAGATCCGTCGAAAACTCGAGTTGCGATTTTCAACATGATTCCAATACTTTCCCTATACATTACCATGTGTTGGAAGAAAAGTACAAAATGAGTTATTTGTATTCATGGATACTCAAAATGTGTTGATCCATCGAAATACGAGAGGCGCGATTTTAGCTCCATCACAATATTTTTCGCTTACATATACTAAGTACTGTAGGGAAAGTAAAAAATTATAATATCTCGAAAATGACTCGTGTTAAATCCAAAGTAATGGTGTCAATCGATTTATAGAAGAAAATATACCACTAAAACGTCAACTATGCATATAGTTTTCCATGTATACGAATTGCTGCCCTTGCTCGATTTACAGTTTATGTTATTAGTTTACTTACTCTGCCTTGAATAAATATTTAAAATGAAAAGAAGCGAATATTATAATGAATACTTATTTAGATGTTGCTAAAACGAAATAGAAAATATCCAAGAGGAAATAGAATTCTTCCATAGAAAGAAGATTCAGAAGTGGACGGGTTGAAAAGAAAATAACATTAGCGAGAGAAAGCGGCAAGAAAACTTTTCTATTCCTGTTTGATAAACATAATGAGGAATACAATTAGGGAAATTGAGAGACCTCGGAAATAGAGTTAGTGAGGGAAAAAAAGGGATATAATGCCCTTCTTCCACGAAACACTCGTTAGTATACGAAATGTAATTTAGTTTAAAGAGAGAGTCGTTTATAAACAAGACGATTTCCACCGGAATGTAATTTCGTTAGAATCGTGCTTCATATTGCAATACCTTTAGATCAGTTTCGCGCTTATTATGCACTCGTCAGCATGTAATAGGTGGTATCTGCAATGGCAGTAGAAAACTTGGTGTGTTTGACACATACACATGCACTGACTGACAAAAGCCATTTCTAGCATCTAGAAGCTCCACCGATGTATTTACGGTGAAAACTCCGCTTGTGATTAAAAAACGACAATCATGCATTTATTAGTTCACAACGATTAATGTAAAACAGGTACTTTAATTACAGCTAAAAGCATAGCTATCAAGAAAAGTGGTACACGTCACAATCACCATAACTAAGTGCCTTATATATATATATATATATATATATATATATATATATATACATATATCATATAAAACGAAGTGAAAACATTTATACAACGGAAATTCTTATACTTCAAGTGTTGGCGCAAAGCAGCACATACACAAAAAGTATCATATAAGATTCAAATAAAAGAATTCTTTTATTTGAATCTTATATATATACATATATATATATATATATATATATATATATATTAAAATTTTTTTAAAAAAAACCGCCTCGGCGGGTAAAGAAAAAAGTTTAAAACACTCTTAAAACCGTTAAGGCGGATATCTAAAAAGCTAATTAAACAAAAAACAGGCTACGACTCCAAAAAACAGTGTTATCCATTCTTTCAAAGTTTTCGATAATCGTGGTCACATCTCGGTCAGTTTCTAAACTCTTGGGTTTATCTCTCCGAAAGTATGTACTGCCACTTCCACTTCATCTCGTCTGGATTATTCCCACGTGGTAGTAAGCGAGGTAAGCGTTCAAATTGTAGCATGTGGTGGACTCATTTGAAGATTTTTCACGGTGACGACCTTTCGACATGTGAGTTGCTCTTTCTTGCAAATTCGTATATTTGTGCGCTATATTTTTCATGTTCATGTCTATGTGGTATTTTATATTTCATGTTTATGTGGTATTTTATATTCTATTATTGAATTTTGTCCTTTTTTTTTTTTTTTTTTTTTTTTTCTGTTATTCCGTTGTTGGGCACAGATTGCATAATATTTTAACCACGTGTTTTTATGCAATCATAGAAACAACGGATTTTAGTATATCTGTCTAGAATGTGCCCCTGAAGACGTTTCTGGCAGATATACTATTCTTTAATATGTTTTCCTTGTCCTGGCCTCTCCGTGCTCTACTTTTTCGGCCCTTCCTCGTTGCTTTTTGCTTTTCACAACACGCTTTATTTTGCTCGCGGTTTGATACTGTGGTTACTGATTCACACTCTTGCACTTTAGTTTTTGTTATTTTAATTTATATATACATATATATATATGTATTATATATACATATATATATATATATATACATACATATATATATATATACATACATATATATATATATATATATATATATTTATATATATATATATATATATATATATATATATATATATATATATATATATATATATATATAAAATTGAAAGATTTTAATCGAAAATTATGCATAAACTACTGTATGTACAAAAAAACCAATCTCTATCAAATCTGTTACAAATGAGTAACTATAGACCAAGACTAAGGATAAAGATAGAAGGTAACATATATACACACACACACACACACATATATATATATATATATCCAATGATAGAATAGAGAGAAGTTGCAACTCAAAAAGCTCCAACATTAAAAAAATGCCTAAATAATAAAAAGTATCAAACTGTGAATCATCAATCATGTGGAATATAAAAAGCAAACCTCTAGTCATCAAGCTGAAGACAAACAACAAACATCAATAGAAAGGAATCGATAAAAGAAAATCAAATAATATCCACGCGTTAAAGCTTTACACGTGGACAAGCCCTAGGCCTAAACAAACGTTGTTCATTTCGATAAAATTCTTCTTTAAGTCCAAGTATTTCGTCAAAATGAACACAAAATGCATGTTTCTGATATCAGTGATAGATTATATCTATAAACACTGTTAACTTGGACGACATGCATAAATATTGAAAAATTATAGGAAACAAGGATACCTGAAAAAACACTGAATATGATTGATCTATTGGAGCCTTGAATAAAGAGACCAATGTCGCCAATCGCAAAAAATAAACATTTGAGAACTGCTGTTGCCAATTGTGAGAAATAAATAACAATAATGCGAAAAGGCTATGAAATGTGATATTCAACAGTAAGAGCTACAAAATAAAGAGGCAGATGATAAAAGAAAACATACAGGCTAAATTATAAGGGGATGTAAATACATGGTAATACTTATTCAAGAGAAAGTGGATGTATGGCTAATATAAGATACTAAGGAGAGAATTTAAGTATATTCAACCATTCCAAACTTTTTAGCTATACCATTTACTAAAGATGCTGGATAGTTATACAATTTGCTGGTAAATTTTAGCTTATTAATATGCATAGCATGGGATTTTTTACCTTATAATTTATAAATTCTAAGAAGTTGATTAAATATAATATTTCTAAACAATTGAATCGAGTTACAGAAATTAAATGGTAATATTTTATTAATGTTAAAGTTAAAAAAGTATTTTTTATCATATAAATTAGTAACTATTCTATTAGTAGATACAATAATTAGATTTTAATCCAAAAAATTAATGTTATTACTAATAGTGGCTTCATTAGGAATTAGTTCCAAATTATCTGGATAGAAATCTATTGCTATGACACAGTTGTCTGTAAACCTCCCGGCCGTCCAAACGGTTACCTTACACCTTTCTGGTAGGTCGGAAAGTCTGGGTCTCAACAACAGTTGTCTGTAAAAACAAAACAAATCAGGTCATCAACATATCTGTAAATTTTATAATCTGTGGAAGTAAAAGATTTTTCATAATGATAAAGGTATAAATTAGCTAATATACTGCTACTACAGCCAACTTGTGGAACCCTTGAGACTTGTAAGTATAATTTATTACCTTGAAAAATATAATTATTGAAAAGAACAAAGTGAAGAAGTTTAGGAAAATTGGTAAATATGATAAAGGTATAAATTAGCTAATATACTGCTACTATAGCCACCTTGTGGAATCCCTGATATATATATATAAATATAAATTAGTAAATCCAATGTTAGAATGTATGTAGTAACTCATAATACACTATTCCAAAATTTTCTACAAAATACAAAGAAATAAAAGAAATTAAGACATAAAGAGGAAATAATAAAGCGTAATGCAGGTCATAAAGACAAAGAAAATCAACAAATTTCAAAAATGAGGAATGAAAATAAGAAAACAAAAAAATCCAGCAAAAAAGCTTGCACATGGAAGAGCTTTAGGCTTAAGATAAGTTCATTTCGAAAAAATTCTCTTCGGGTCCATATATCCCTTCGAAATGAACACAAAAATGCTTGTTTCTGAAACACAAGATAGATTTTATCTATAAACTTGTGTTATATGGACGACAAGCATATAGATTGGAACAATAAAGGAAACATAAATACCTTAAAATACACTTCATTAGTGCAACCATGACAAGCAAAATATGGCTAGACCAATGTTGCCATGTGCAGAAATGAAAAGATGTGGTTTGCTGTTGCCAAAGAGAGTCATAAAAACTGTACTGCGTAAAAGCAATAAAAAGAGATATTCAACAGTTAAAGCTTCAGGATAAAAAGATGAAATTATAATTTCAAGAGAATGAAGAAGTACGGCTAAAATAAGATAATAAGGGGAGAATTTTAGGCTAATCGAAACTTATTAACTATACCATTTACTAAATATGCAGGATATTTATACATTTTACTGGTAATTTTGAGGTTATTAATGTGCAAAGCATGAAATTTTTTATCTGATAATCTATAAATTCTAAAAAGTTGATTAAGTATAATATTTCTAAACAATTGAATCGAGTTGCAGGAATTAAAAGGTAATATATATATATATATAGGATCTCTAACTATAACCAAACTTTCTTCTATATGGGAGCAAGAAAAATAAAATAAACGCAAGAAATAGGAGTTGCAAAGAACCTTGCTGCCCCAACTGGGAATCAAACCCTGTATCTTGAATTGATCAACCGATGCTCTACCGATGAGCTAGTGGGACGGAATTGTAAGCTCTTATCGTCGAAGTGAACTCTGCATTCTCCGTCCTCTAATGTCAGATTGGCGGGCAACTGATAATCTGACTGACCACCTCTTGCTATTTTTACCTCAGGTAAGCCTCCTGATCCTAGTTTTATCCTCCAGGTTAACTTCCGCTTGATCGTTGTTCTTCCGATTTGAAATCAGCGCTCAATATACCAGAGTCCACTGAATCCGTACTAGTCGTACTAGGGACACTTTCAGACCTCCAGCGTCTTTGCTCTAACCTACAGAGTTGATTTGTTCGGGCACCATTGTCAAGAACCTTGCTGCTCTAACCGGAAATCGGACGCTGAATCGTTGATCTGTCCAGCCGACGCTCTACCGTTGAGCTGCTGGGACGAAATTGCAAATTTTATTAACGAAGTGGACTCTGCAGATCTAAGCCAGAGATACACAAATTAAACATCGTTAAGCCTTAAATAGCTGCAGTAAGCGATCACAGTTAATCATTATACAGAATGTTTACATATTACTTTCCTTATATACATAATGTATAAGGAAAGTATTGTGACGGGGTCGAAAATTCGAATTCGAGTTTTCGACGGGAGAGCACGTTTCAAGCATCCCTGATCACGAATCAAACATTTTTGAAGTGATGTCTGTGTGTGTGTGTGTGTGTGTGTCAGTGGGTCTGTGAAGACGATAACTGGCGAACGAATGGACCGATTCGAACCAAATTCGGTACAAAAATCACAATCTGTAAACACTGGAAGTCTATTGTTTTTATACGCAATCGAATGTTCAGAACCCCCCTAAATTTTCGAATGAAATTTTGAAAAAATCGTCAAAAAATCAAAACCACCAGTAAAGTTACGCAAATAGACATTTCTTATGTAATTTTTCATTAGAAAACGATTGACATAAATTTTAGAACGCTAACATGAACCGTTCTCGAGATATTGCACATTTTTCCAAAAAATTATCAAAAAGTCATATAAAATAGAAAAAAAAAATTCCTATTGAGAAACATGTTCACTTTTCATATGTAATATTATGCGATAAATTGGGTGACATCATTCTCGTGGATCTAGCTCGTTCCATTCATGAAAAAAGATACTTTGAGTAATACTTTTGTATTTGAACGCCAATAATCATTTATCTGCTGTAAGAATAACTTATTTCTTCGTCCATAACGCTTGGCGTGATTTTGGCGACGGAATTGGCGGAATGTCGCCAACTTGGCGACTTTTTGAAATGTTGCCAAATTAACGAAAATCTCGCCAAATGGATGAAAATGACGCTAAATCAATGAAAATGACGACTAATTGTCGAAAATTCAATATCTTGGAAAAAATATTAGTATCTACTATAAGAAAAACCTATTTTTTTTACTGTAAAAGTAATAAATTCATTGCATTATATAAGGAAAGCCATGTGTTGCCCACATCAGATTTTTTTTATTGATGTAGATAGCCCCGTAAGAATAACAAACACACAGAATCAGTGTTTTTTAAACTAAACTGCGCATTACATATTAATTAAATCATGCATTAATTTTTGCAAGTCAATCATGAGATAACTTACAGAATAAATGCTTTTTATTCGATAAATATATGCACACGTATATAAACACATCCATGACCACCCAAAATTAAACTCATCTAAAACTCTTATCACAATTCGGCTATTTAAATCCATAAGTAACGCATAATTATTTCACCAAAATTCAGTCATATAAATCTTGGAAATCTACAGGAAATAGTTCTTAAAATTCCAGAAGAATATAGTTATCATAATTAAATATTGTACTATAAGGTGACGTTAAAAATCTGTTAAAATTATAATTAATATAAAATGTAACAGTGTGTATAAAATATTATAGTACTGTGAATACATCATTTGTGTATTTGTAAACAGCATGTGCATACATGTTCATAGATGTAAATATGGTCATAGAAAGCAGCTATCATCTATATAAATAAAATTGAAAATCTGTCTGTCTGTCTGTCTGCTTGTCCCGTCATCACGGGAGAACGGCTGAACCAAATTTGATGAAATTTTGTGGGTAACCTGGAAATGGACCCACTTAAATTTAGTTCATGTTTGAAGTTTCTACTATCAGTGGTTCTCGAGCTATTAGTAAAAAACGAAATTTTCGTTTGTCTCATCATCACGGGAGAACGGCCGAACCGAATTTGATGAAATTTTGTGGGTAGCCTTGAAATAGCCTCCCATAAATTTAACCCAAGAGCCGAGTACCTAAGTCTAGGGGTTGTCGAGATATTAATGAAAAATGAAACATTTTCCTAGGAGTTCTACTCTCTAACTCCGTGGTTTATCCAAACGAAAAGCTTGAAAATCGTTTGAAAGTGAATTAAAACTTTATCTTTGAGTTTGATGGAAGATTTTTTGCGCTAATTAGTCACTTTCTGAAAACATGAATTGTTTGAAACATCATTTAAATGGGAAATCTATCTCCATGGTTTATGTCTCACAAGCTTTTACTGAGCAATGAAAAGTATAAAGAAATCAAAATGGTTATTTAATTTCGAAGTTTATGAGGAAGATTCTGTCTTATATCATGTTGCTCAGAAACGCAATTAAATTAAATCTGTCTGTTAATTTTAATTATTATTTTTTCGATTTGAATAATAAATAAATGGATATAAAAATATATTTTAGAAAAGAACGATTTGATTTTTCTTATAGCATTTTTGACTGGATAATATCAATTACGGTCTTCAGGTTTAAACGTTATTATTATTGCTATTTTCGGGGATTATTGATATTTTGAAGTTATTATGCAATTGTTTTACTATGACAAAAAATGTTTAAACACATTGTACGTTGTACGAGTAATCTTCTACAAATACACGGGTATATCTTCTAATCTACGAGAATATTAGTAGCACAGGTATATTGGCATATGTTTTGATATATATTGAAAAAATTAAATTAAATCTGTCTGTTAATTTTAATTATTATTTTTTCGATTTGAATAATAAATAAATGGATATAAAAATATATTTTAGAAAAGAACGATTTGATTTTTCTTATAGCATTTTTGACTGGATAATATCAATTACGGTCTTCAGGTTTAAACGTTATTATTATTGCTATTTTCGGGGATTATTGATATTTTGAAGTTATTATGCAATTGTTTTACTATGACAAAAAATGTTTAAACACATTGTACGTTGTACGAGTAATCTTCTACAAATACACGGGTATATCTTCTAATCTACGAGAATATTAGTAGTACAGGTATATTGGCATATGTTTTGATATATATTGGCATATATTGAATCAATTATGACCTTCTGGTATAAAGAGTACGGGGATTGTTGATATTTTCAATTTATTACGTCATCTCTTTTATTTTGGCAAAGATTTTTGAGACTCATAGTGTAATACGGGTAATCTTCTACTAACGTACTGGCATATTTTCTAATCTGCGACAATATAAGTAGTACGGGGTTGCATATATTGATTCAATTCTTTTTTTTTTTTTTTTTTTGTTAAATTTGCTTACAAAAGGGGCCAGGATGTTTTATTCTTCAGATCTGCCCTTGAAGATAATTTTGCATAGTGAGAACAGATATTCTTAAACTTCTCATTAGGAGCAATAAATTTAATATTTTAACAGAATTTGCACATGATTGCGAATTATAAGTTCCTTTATATTATATACTCCGTACGAAGAACGGGTATGCTGCTAGTTAATAATAAACACAAAATTACATCTTCCATAGAAATAGCATTGTGTAGACGATATATACTTTTTCCTAACTTTATTGGATATAAATTCTATAATAGCGTTAGGATTAAATATTATTTACTTATTTATACGGTAGACGATTTTAATTTAATTAGCCCGATTTCAATAAAGAAATTATTGGAAAATAAATCTATATAAATAAAATTGAAAATATGTCTGTTTATTTGTGTGTATTTGTTTCATCATCACGGGAAAACTGCTGCATCGAATTTGCCAGACTTGAAATTCAGTCCACGTTTCGAGTTTCTACAGGACCAGGGGTTGTCGAGTTATTAATGAGGAACGAACCTTTTATAGGAGTTTTCTTCTTTAACTACATGGTTCCTCCAAATGAAAATGATTGGAAATCGCTGGTTTCAAACATGAAAGTAAATGAAAACTCTAACTTAGGTGGGAGTTTATTGCGCTTACCAGTCTCCCTTAGAAATTGTAGGTTTGAAACATGGACTTAAATGGAAACTCTATCACCATGGTTTATTTTTCACAGGCTCAACAATGAAAACAATGAAAAGTTTAATGAAAACTCAGCAATGAAAAGTATAAAGAAATCAAAATCAAAATTTAATTATAATCATTTTATAAGGAAGATTCTTTCTTATATCATGTTGCTCAGCAATGTAATTAAATCAAATGTGTTTGTTTATACGGCAGACGATTTTCAATATATTTTTTTTCGATTTAAATAATAAATAAATGAACATTAAAATATATCTTATAAATGAATGGTATTGCATATTTTGAATTATATTAATTACAGACTGCGATTACGGGAACGATTACGGGAATTGTTGATATTTTCAATTTCTTGCATCATTTGTTTTATTCTAGCAAAGAGTTTTCAAATTTATATATATATAGGGTTTAGATAATAAATACTATATTGTGTTTAACTGATTGTTGAAAAAGATTCAGCGTAGTACGGGTATACGAGTACCTTCTAATACCATTTTAGCGTTTTCATTTAGTATATACAAACGGGATCAGGATGTTTTACTCTTCAGATCTGCGGATTCAGATCTACAAATTTGGCGGGACATCGCTCACTTGATGACTTTTCTTAAATGTTGCCAAAGTGATGGAAATGTCGCCAAATCGATTAAAATACCGTCAAATCGACAAAGATGACGCGAAATCAATGAAATCAATTGCATTTTGTTAGAAGAGAGTACTGTAATGATGTTTCAGTAGCATTTGTCTGTCAGTCCAACCGTCCCATTTGGCAACAAATTTAGAGACTTTTTAAAATATCGCCAAATGGATAACAATATCGCTAAATCGATATAAATATTTTGAAAATGATAAAATTAAGCTCAATCAATTAATTTTATTGCGTTTTGTAAGGGGATTGCATAGTGATGATGTTTCGACAATCTGTCGCCAAGTAGGACTGTCAGTTCGACAGTCCCGCTTGGCGAAAAATTTGGCGGCTTTTTAAAATGTCGCCAAATTGACAAAAATGCCGCCAAATTAATAAAATGTCGTTAAATTCTTCAAAATGATGCGGAATTGAAGAAATTTTAATATTTTACAAAATTAAGTACAATTTTCTTAATAATCTCTGTCATTTTGTGAGAATAAAAATTATATTTTGTAAATTTGTTTACAAACGGGGTCAGGCTGTTTTATTCTTCAGATTTACCTATGACAATAATTTTGTATAGCAAGACCAGAGATTCTTATGCACTTTTTAGGAGAATTAAATTAAATATTTTTATAGAATATTGTGAATAACAAAGTCATTTAGATTACTATAAGAATTTACACATAATTGTGAATTTTAAGTGTCTCTATATTATATTTTGCGTATGAAGAACGGGCACTAGTCGATATAGATAAAATTGAAAATCAGTCTGTCTGTATGTCTGTCTCTCTGTATGTCTGTGTGCTTGTCTTATCATCACATGAGAACGACAGCTGCACCGAATTTTATGTAATTTTTTGGGTAGTCGTGACATAGCTCCACTTAAAATGCAGTCCATGTTTCGAGTTTCTAGGGCCATGGGTTATCGAGATATTTATAAATTGGATACTCCACCCCGACAATTTTTAAATGAAATTTTGAAAAAATTATTATTGAAAAATCAGAAATTTCAGTATTACATTAATAATCATTTCTTATATAATTTTAAATTACAAAAAGAATGGCACGGATTTTAGAACGCTAGCATGAATCGTTCTTGTAATATTGCACGTTTTTCAAATAAATTTATTGAAAAAATTGCATAAAATTAAATAGTATCAACTATCGTGAAATATGTTCACTTTTCATATGCAATATTACGCGACACATCATTCTAGTTTATCTAGTTTGTTTTATTCACGGGAGAAAATACTTTTTGCAATAGTTTTGTATTTTGATTCCCAACGATTTGCCAATAGTCGTTCATTTATATATAAGGAAAGCCCTTCTATCCGTCTATCCATAACGCTTTACCATAAATTGGAATCATTACGACTAATTTGTCTAAATATCGACAACTTTGAGACTTTTTTTAGTGGTGCCAAATTGAAAAAATTATCAGCAAAATAGCAAAAATGACGCTAAATTGACGAAAATGAAGCCAAATTGATGAATTAATTATTAAATCTTGTAATATATAAACTATATCGTTTATTGAGGATGCTACTAATATTGATAACTACCAATTTAGATTTGCGCGCAATTTAAGTTAATAGGATACTTCGAAATAATTTTACATCTTGTCATCCAAATTAAGATGGCACTTGTTCAATTCACCTTTAAGAACATCGAGCCGCGGATTTTGAACAGCATTTTTAGGCTGTGAAAGAAGTAAATTCTTCGTATTACGCATGAAAAATCATTTGCTACATTCAATTTTTTTCTTATTTTTTAGACTTGTTTGTGAAAACAATTTTGTACACGGAGAACACAGATTTTCATTATTACTTTCCTTATATACAATAATGTATAAGGAAAGTATTGTGATGAGGTCGAAAATTTGAATTCGAGTTTTCGACGGGGGAGCACGTTTCAAGCATCCCTAATCACAAATCGAAGATTTTTGAAGTGATGTCTCTCTCTCTCTCTCTGTGTGTGTGTGTGCGTGTGTGTGTGTGTGTGTGAAAGTATGTGTGTGTGTGTGAAAGTATGTGTGTGTGAAAGTATGTGTGTGTGTGAAAGTATGTGTGTGTGTGTGTGTGTGTATTTGTGTCAGTGAGTCTGTGGAGACGATAACTGACGAACGAATGGACCGATTCGAACGAAATTTGGTATAAAAATTACAATGCGTAAACATTGGAAGCCTATTGTTTTAATTCGCAATCAAATGTTCAGAATCCCCCTAAATTTTTGGGTGAAATTTTGAAAAATCGTCAAAAAATCAAAACCTTTAATAAAGTTACGCAAATAGTTCTCATGTACATTTTCATTAGAAAACGATTGACACAAATTTTAGAACGCTAACATGAACCGTTCTTGAGATATTTTACATTTTTCAAAAAATTATCGAAAAATTATATAAAAAAATATTTCCTATTGAGAAACATGTTCACTTTTCATATGCGATAAATTGGGTGACATCATTATCGTGGATCTAGCTCGTTCCATTCATGAAGAAAGATACTTTGAATAATACTTTTGTGTTTGAACGCCAGTAGTCATTTATCTGCTGTAAGAATAACTTATATCTCCGTCGATAACTCTTGGCGTGATTTTGGCGACAAATTTGTTGGAATGTCGCCAACTTGGCGACTTTTTTAATGTTGCTAAATTAACGAAAAACTCGCCAAATGGATAAAAATGACGCTAAATCAATGAAAATGACGACTCATTGACGAGAATGCAATATTTTGGAAAGAATATAAATGTCTACTATAAAAATAATCTATTTTTTTTTTACTGTAAAAGTAGTAAATTCATTGCATTATATAAGGAAAACCATGTGCTGTCCACATCAGATGTTTTTAGATTTTATTCCAGATTTTAATGAAATTTTCGAAAGAAAAATATGATTTTGAAAACTAACAAAATGTGAACATATTCATAATCTTGAGTTACGTCGAGTATTCTCAAAATTTTTAAATATTTTATAACTTACTCATTAACTAACTATTATTAAAATATCCAAGCAAATATTCAAGAAATAGCAAATATCCAAGAAGAGAAAACATGATTTGTGCATAGAATGATACAAAAGATAATGATATAAGACCGATATAAAAATTACCGAGAAAGGAAGTGAGGAGAAACCTCTACTCTTGTTTGATAAGCAAAATAGGGAACACAATAAGCGAGATTAAATTAGCGTAAGGTAAAAAGAAGGATAATAATTTCCTCCCTTACAAACAAGAAAGAATAGAGAATGACATAACTAGGGAGAGGAATATTTATTAAATACATGGTTTTATTTGATATTTTTGTCAGGTTTGAATAGATATAATATGCACTGAAATTTCTGATTGATTGGATGATATATTAATATTATCGAGCATGTTGAATGTAGCTAGTATCTTAGTGTTAATGCCATTCGATCCGATTCAGTTTTGAAACCGAATAAAATCGAAAATGTTAAGTTTGTAAATATAATTAAAACACTCAAAACCACTTTTTAAAATGATTGAGAACTCCTACTCTAGGCAGAATCTTGTGCGTCTGTCTCTTTAGCCACTGAAACCCTTGATAGTTCTAAAACTCACCAATAGAGGCAATTCAAAAGCGTCTAGAGCCACGTTTCTACTGTAAATACCAGCATCGACGGATTGATTTTGCGCTTGTTAGCGTTTTTCAGTACAGTAAAAACCTATACCTGCACTGACTGCAAGAACTTGTCATGCGTGGCAATTTTACGAACTCTCTATGGTGGCTGATGAATCCAATCACACCAGCTGGCTTCAAATTTATAGAAATTAAGCCAAGTTTGCACAATGTTACAACTCCCCCTATAAGGTTGTTAGCGTTCTTCAGCCTCGGAAAGTCAGAAACAGAACACCAAAAAGCCGGCATCAATGAATTCAACATCGAAAAGCCAGCATCAACGAATTCAACATCGAAAAGCCGGCATCAACAAATTCAACATCGAAAAGCCGGCATCAATGAATTCAGCATCGAAAAGCCAGCATCAACGAATTCAACATCGAAAAGCCGGCATCAACAAATTCAACATCGAAAAGCCGGCATCAATGAATTCAGCATCGAAAAGCCGGCATCAACGAATTCAACATCGAAAGGCCGGCATCAGAGAATTCAACAGCGAAAAGCCAAAGAAGGCAAACAAGGCATTGACAAACAAGGCATTGACAAACAAGGCATTGACAAACAAGGCATTGACAAACAAGGCATTGACAAACAACAATTTGCTATGCACCACAATTTTGTGAACTTTTATGATAATCCAACATGCAAGTTCTGACTAACGTAGGGGCATGCGGGGCATCTGTCCCGGGCCTCCGCATTGTGACCCGGACCCCAGGTGTAACAATTGCAAAATGGAAATATTTACAGCTTTTCGACGGGGGAGCACGTTTCAAGCATCCCTAATCACAAATCGAAGATTTTTGAAGTGATGTCTCTCTCTCTCTCTCTGTGTGTGTGTGTGCGTGTGTGTGTGTGTGTGAAAGTATGTGTGTGTGTGTGAAAGTATGTGTGTGTGAAAGTATGTGTGTGTGTGTGTGTGTGTATTTGTGTCAGTGAGTCTGTGGAGACGATAACTGACGAACGAATGGACCGATTCGAACGAAATTTGGTATAAAAATTACAATGCGTAAACATTGGAAGCCTATTGTTTTAATTCGCAATCAAATGTTCAGAATCCCCCTAAATTTTTGGGTGAAATTTTGAAAAATCGTCAAAAAATCAAAACCTTTAATAAAGTTACGCAAATAGTTCTCATGTACATTTTCATTAGAAAACGATTGACACAAATTTTAGAACGCTAACATGAACCGTTCTTGAGATATTTTACATTTTTCAAAAAATTATCGAAAAATTATATAAAAAAATATTTCCTATTGAGAAACATGTTCACTTTTCATATGCGATAAATTGGGTGACATCATTATCGTGGATCTAGCTCGTTCCATTCATGAAGAAAGATACTTTGAATAATACTTTTGTGTTTGAACGCCAGTAGTCATTTATCTGCTGTAAGAATAACTTATATCTCCGTCGATAACTCTTGGCGTGATTTTGGCGACAAATTTGTTGGAATGTCGCCAACTTGGCGACTTTTTTAATGTTGCTAAATTAACGAAAAACTCGCCAAATGGATAAAAATGACGCTAAATCAATGAAAATGACGACTCATTGACGAGAATGCAATATTTTGGAAAGAATATAAATGTCTACTATAAAAATAATCTATTTTTTTTTTACTGTAAAAGTAGTAAATTCATTGCATTATATAAGGAAAACCATGTGCTGTCCACATCAGATGTTTTTAGATTTTATTCCAGATTTTAATGAAATTTTCGAAAGAAAAATATGATTTTGAAAACTAACAAAATGTGAACATATTCATAATCTTGAGTTACGTCGAGTATTCTCAAAATTTTTAAATATTTTATAACTTACTCATTAACTAACTATTATTAAAATATCCAAGCAAATATTCAAGAAATAGCAAATATCCAAGAAGAGAAAACATGATTTGTGCATAGAATGATACAAAAGATAATGATATAAGACCGATATAAAAATTACCGAGAAAGGAAGTGAGGAGAAACCTCTACTCTTGTTTGATAAGCAAAATAGGGAACACAATAAGCGAGATTAAATTAGCGTAAGGTAAAAAGAAGGATAATAATTTCCTCCCTTACAAACAAGAAAGAATAGAGAATGACATAACTAGGGAGAGGAATATTTATTAAATACATGGTTTTATTTGATATTTTTGTCAGGTTTGAATAGATATAATATGCACTGAAATTTCTGATTGATTGGATGATATATTAATATTATCGAGCATGTTGAATGTAGCTAGTATCTTAGTGTTAATGCCATTCGATCCGATTCAGTTTTGAAACCGAATAAAATCGAAAATGTTAAGTTTGTAAATATAATTAAAACACTCAAAACCACTTTTTAAAATGATTGAGAACTCCTACTCTAGGCAGAATCTTGTGCGTCTGTCTCTTTAGCCACTGAAACCCTTGATAGTTCTAAAACTCACCAATAGAGGCAATTCAAAAGCGTCTAGAGCCACGTTTCTACTGTAAATACCAGCATCGACGGATTGATTTTGCGCCTGTTAGCGTTTTTCAGTACAGTAAAAACCTATACCTGCACTGACTGCAAGAACTTGTCATGCGTGGCAATTTTACGAACTCTCTATGGTGGCTGATGAATCCAATCACACCAGCTGGCTTCAAATTTATAGAAATTAAGCCAAGTTTGCACAATGTTACAACTCCCCCTATAAGGTTGTTAGCGTTCTTCAGCCTCGGAAAGTCAGAAACAGAACACCAAAAAGCCGGCATCAATGAATTCAACATCGAAAAGCCAGCATCAACGAATTCAACATCGAAAAGCCGGCATCAACAAATTCAACATCGAAAAGCCGGCATCAATGAATTCAGCATCGAAAAGCCAGCATCAACGAATTCAACATCGAAAAGCCGGCATCAACAAATTCAACATCGAAAAGCCGGCATCAATGAATTCAGCATCGAAAAGCCGGCATCAACGAATTCAACATCGAAAGGCCGGCATCAGAGAATTCAACAGCGAAAAGCCAAAGAAGGCAAACAAGGCATTGACAAACAAGGCATTGACAAACAAGGCATTGACAAACAAGGCATTGACAAACAACAATTTGCTATGCACCACAATTTTGTGAACTTTTATGATAATCCAACATGCAAGTTCTGACTAACGTAGGGGCATGCGGGGCATCTGTCCCGGGCCTCCGCATTGTGACCCGGACCCCAGGTGTAACAATTGCAAAATGGAAATATTTACAGCTGCTTCCTCAAATAAATGTATGCCATCGGAATAGATTTGCTCAGCGAATATATATATATATATATACATATATATATATATATATATATATATATATATATATATATATATATATATATATATATATATATATATATATATATATATATATATATATATATATATATATGGGGATTAACCACACTAATTTTTCATGTTAATACCTTGACTGTGAAAAGAAAGTTGCCAATGACTTAAATTCCATAAAAATATGTAAGAACCACATGTTGTATAACTTTTCCTAGAATGCAATTACGTTTTTGAAAAATGTTTTTTCATTTCATATATATTGAGAGGTGAGGAGGGGGGGGGGAATCTTGGAGAAATGTCTGCCCTAAGCCCCACTCAGGCTAAGTAGGTCCTGTCAATATAGTCATGAACCGACGATGTGACCGATGACATCGTGATCACCGATGACGATCAGCAAAATATTTATTTCTAAACTTAAAGATTCATCTATCTCTTTTGTTCTTTTGCAAAATAAAATCATTTATAGAATTAAAATGTTAAAAGAAAAGTAATGTTTTATTATTTTTCGACATTCACGGAAATTGAATTGAAGTTTTCTAATTTAAAACGTCTTTCACAGTACGTATATGGCTAAATAAAGAATAATATGCAATATCATAAAGATATACAGTTCCAAAATAATATTGCAGATAGTTGTTTTCCCCTCAGGCAATAAAGACTTCCAGACAGTTAAAACAAATGAACTTTTTTAACTGCAATCGTCTTCATTTCTTCCGTTTGAAAGACCCATGACTATATTTATCTTGAAATGTTGTACTATAATGTAGTTTTGATGACTATGATTAACTTTATTTATTATAGATAACTTCAATAACTTTATTTATTATAGATAACTTCACTTAACTTTGTTGATTATAGATAACTCCATTGGCTATAGTTCACTGTTGACTATAGTTAGCTTTGTTGACTTTAGTTAGCTGTGTAATTTTTAATCTAAAATTGTATACGGCATTTTATTAAATAAATTAAATTGTGTGGCTTTGCATGAAAGTTCTAGAATTTCTTCTGCTGAATTAAGAAAAATTTTACTAGCGTTATGTGCTTGAATATTTACTGCATAAGCTTAATCATAAAATGAAAGAAACTCTTAAAGTTTAGAATTATACTCAGTTAGCATGGTTTCTTATATTCAACCTGATTAAAACATGGTGGCCATGTAAACGAAAAAATAATTTTACGTTGAAAAAAAATCACATTTGTTTTGCGATAAAATTGCAAGAAAAAGCTTAAATAAAAATCGGATACACTGCGTGTTACTGTCCTTTAAGTATTATACCGAATTTCAAATTAATCGGTCGAACATTGGCAAAAATAGCCTAGAACGATTTTCAAAAGTTGTTTTCTTAAAAATTGTAGTTAAGAGCACTTGAATTTGTGTAAGTATAATCACTATACCTCTACGATTTTTATGTATTCATTTATAAAATTTGAACACATTTTTTAAACATACCACTTTTAGAATTTAGAGAAAAATATATTTCTCCAATCTACCTCAAGTAAACTTCTACTTAAGTTACGTTTTAATATATTGCCTATATAAATAATACAATAACGTATTTTATCGTATTAAAGTTATCTAATGAAATGGTAGACTTTAAACGAAAATTAAAATTGCAATACAATACTTGCAATTATCTTGTGTATAATTAATTAGCTATATTAGTTTCATTAAAGTATCCCAACATTGGACGAAATTGTCGGCATTTTATTCCTCTATAGAACATTTCCCGTAACATATACATAATTAAATTTGTATGAAAAAAGCACTACTTTAGATTCAAAGTAAAGCTACTAAAAAGTTGCTTTTGCTCTGGGTAATAAAGGAGATGTCCAGACAGTAAACGCAAATTACTTTATTTAACTGTAACCGCTTCTTTTTTTCCCGCGTAAAAAATACCCAACTATAGTTAGCTGTAAAGGAATATAGCTTATGTACACACATTATATATTGCACTTTACTAAATAAACTGAATTGCACGGTGTTGCAAGAGACTTTTAGGCTTTGTTTTAAAACAAACATCTGCTCACTACTACACTAAAAAATCTGATGTGGCCAGCACATGGCTTTCCTTGTATAATGCAATGAATTTACTACTTTTTCAGTAAAGAAAAGTAGGTTATTCTTATAGTAGAAACTTATATTATTTCCAAGATATTGAATTTTCCTCAATAAGTTGTCATTTTCATTGATTTAGCGTCATTTTTATCCATTTGTCGAGATTTTCGCTAATTTGGCAACATTTACAAAGTCGCCAAGTTGTCGACATTACGCCAAATTCGTCGCCAAAATCTCGCCAAGCTTTATTGAAGGAGAAATAATTTATTCTTATAGCAGATAATTGGCAATTGGCGTTCAAATACAAAAGTATTACTTAAAGTATCTGTTTTCATGAATGGAACGAGCTAGATCCACGAGAATGATGTCACCAAATTTATCGCATGATATTACATATAGAAAGTGAACGATGAATATTTTATTTTTATTTTATATAATTTTTTGATAATTTTTTTTTTAAATGTACAATATCTCAAGAACGGTTCATGCTAGCGTTCAAAAATTTATGATAATCATTTTGTAATAAAAAATTACATAAGAAATGTTTATTTGCGTAGCTTCAGTAGAGGTTTTGAATTTCTGATGATTTTTTCAAAATTTCTTTTGAAAATTTTAGTTTCTGAAAGTTCGATTGTGTATAAAAACAACAGGCTTCCAGTATTCACGAATTGTAATTTTTGTGCAAAATATCGTTCGAAACGGTCTATCCGCTCGTCAGTTATCGTCTCCACAAATTCACTGACACACACACACTCATCACCTCAAAAATGTTCGATTCCTGATCAGGGATGCTTGAAACGTGCTCTCCCTTCGAAAACTCGAATTCGAATTTTCGATCCCGTCAGAATACTTTCCTTATACATTATTATATATAAGAAAAGTAATAAATTAAAAATAAAAACTTGATTAGGATAAAAATTTTAAATAAAGATATTAGCGGCTTTGGGGGGCTAAAAAAATTCTATTTCTTCGAGATTTTTCCTGGCTGAGGTGCTTGCTGTTTTAGGCAGCCACCTCAGTCAATTAGAAATGCGTTAATTGTTATGCATGATCAAATACGAGAGTTACACATGTATCTTTAATAAACTTTAATTTTTGCGCCATTACTTTCCTTATATACAAAATGTATAAGGAAAATATTTTGACGGGGTCGAAAATTCGAATTCGAGTTTTCGACGGGAGACCACGTTTCAAGCATCCCTGATCACGAATAAAACGTTTTTGAAGTGATATCTGTGTGTGTGTGTGTGTGTGTGTGTGTGTGTTTGTGAAGACGATAACTGGCGAACGAATGGACCGATCAATATAGACCGTCCGACCTACCAGAAAGGTGTAAGGTAACTGTTTGGACGGTCGGGAAGTGCCACCCAATTTAGACCGGAACCCAGTGGGGGAAGCATCCACAGGGACCGTACCCTACTTCCCCTACCACCAACCTCTCGGAAGGACTTTCGGACCCACATGTTTAACGTGATCGTACTCCGCATGAACACGGCGGCAGTTTTGGCAGTGGCTGGAATCGAACCCGGGCCTACCGAGTGCAACTCCAGGGCGCTAACCAATGGGCTACCGCGCCCGTGTGTGTTTGTGTGTGAAAGTATGTGTGTGTTTGTGTGTGAAAGTATGTGTGTGTGTGAAAGTATGTGTGTGTGTGTGTCAGTGAGTCTGTGGAGACGATAACTGACGAACGAATGGACCGATTCGAACCAAATTTGGGTATAAAATTCACAATCCGTAAACACTGGAAGCCTATTGCTTTTATATGCAATCGAATGTTAAGAACCCCCCTAAATTTTCAAATAAAATTTTGAAAAAAACGTCAAAAAATCAAAACCACTAATAAAGTTACGCAAATAGACATTACTTATGTAATTTTTCATTAGAAAACGATTGACACAAATTTTAGAACGCTAACATGAACCGTTCTCGAGATATTGTTCATTTAAAAAAAAAATTATCAAAAAGTCATATAGAAAAAAATTCCTATTGAGAAACATGTTCACTTTTCATATGTAATACCATGCGATAAATTGGGTTACATCATTCTCGTGGAACTAGCTCGTTCCATTCATGAAAAAATATACTTTTAGTAATACTTTTGTGTTTGAACGCCAATAGTCTGCTGTAGGAATAACTTATTTCTTAGTGCATAACGCTTGGCGAAATTTTGGCGACGAATTTGGCGGAATGTCGCCAACATGGCGATTTTTTGAAATGTTGCCAAATTAACGAAAATCTCGCCAAATGGATAAAAATGACGACTAATTGTCGAAAATTTAATATCTTGGAAAGAATATTAGTATCTACTATAAGAAAAACCTACTTTTTTTTTACTGTTAAAGTAGTAAATTAATTACATTATATAAGGAAAGTCATGTGTTGCAAACATCAGATTTTTTTTTTGTATTGCAATGTTGTCTCCTATATTTCAAAAATTACAAATCTGCGTATCAACAACATCAATCAGTATGTATGACGGTATTCTGACACTATAATAGGCCTTTCAATCTCAGCCTCTGTTTGCTCTCCAGTCTGTTTAAGGGGATGTAGAAACTCGTTCACACATTATATGGATTTGGCTCGTCATGTTGGTATGATAATCAGAGACATGAGAGATATGAGATAAACAATAAGAATTACATATATGCCTGTATACTGTGAAACAAAAAATCTGACGTGGGCAACACATGACTTTCCTTATATAATGTAATGAATTTACTATAAGTAAAAACAATAGGTTATTCTTATAGTAGATATATTCTTTCCAAGATATTGAATTTTCGTCAATTTGTCGTCATTTTCATTGATTGATCCTCATTTTAAACCATTTGGCGAGTTTTCCCTTAATTTAGCAACATTTAAAAAAGTTGCCAAGTTGGCGAAATTCCACCAAATTCGTCGCCAAAATCTCACCAAGCGTTATGGATGGAGAAATAAATTATTCTTACAGCAGATAAATGACTAATGGCGTTCAAATACAAAAGTATTACTCAAAGTATCTTTTCTCATGAATGGAACGAGCTAGATCCACGAGAATGATGTCACCCAATTTATCGCCTGATATTACATATGAAAAGTGAATATATTTTTCAATAGGTAATACTTTTTTTTTATTTCACATGATTTTTTGATAATTTTTTTGAAAAAGTGTGAAATATCTCGAGAACGGTTCATGCTCACGTTCTAAAATTTAAGTCAATCGTCTTCTAATGAAAAATTACATTAGAAATGTTAATCTGCGTAACTTTATTAAAGGTTTTGATTTTTTAATGATATTTTCAAAATTTAACTCGAAAATTTAGGGAGGTTCTGAACATTCGATTGCGTATAAAAACAATAGGCTTCCAGTATTCATGGATTATGATTTTTGTACCAAATTTCGTTCGAATCGCTTCATTCGTTCGTGAGATATCGGCTCCACAGACTCACTGACACACACACACACACACACACACGCACACTTTCACGCACACACAAATACGCGCACACCCATACTTTCACGCACACACACACAAACACACACACACACAGACATCACCTCAAAAATGTTAGATTCGTGATCAGGGATGCTTGAAACGTGCTCTCTCGTCATAAATTCGAATTCGAATTTTTGACCCTGTCACAATACTTTCCTTATGTACATAATGTATAAGGAAAGTATTGTGGCGGGGTCGAAAATTCGAATTCGAGTTTTCGACGGGAGAGCACGTTTCAAGCATCCCTGATCACGAATCAAACATTTTTGAAGTGATGTCTGTGTCTGTGTGTGTGTGTGTGTGTGTGTCAGTGAGTCTGTGGAGACGATAACAAATTATTTCCGGCTTTGTTATCAAACAATCTAGATCTGGATAGTATTTTTTTAATTCAATCGAAATCTTAGAAATTTAATTAAAAATTTATGTTTTTTTAACATGGTAACATATGGCAAGATTTGCCATAATAATGCATTAAAGTGTTTATTTATGGCTTAAAGAATACGAGACTTTATCAATCATTGGTGTGAAAAATATAATTCTTTTTGTTCGCGACGTCATTAACCTTCCTCGGGGGAAAGTTATCTGCCCCCCCCGGGGGGGGCACATTGTCAAGTATGATGTCAATCGAAATATTTTATCAAGCACTTTAAAGTGAAGGGTGACACGCTGTAATTGTAATCATTTGGACCTACAATATCGATTTTTCAAATTTTTGTTTTAAAATTTGAAAAAAAAAATACTAGAAATAGATTTTAGTACGAGAATGTCGAATTGAGCTACACTCCAGTTAATTTTTAAGGATATTAGCAATAAATTCGGAAAACCTTAGGAACAAATTTTACTAAAAAAACGCCAACTTGGCGACTGTTGGCGAGTTTCCTTGGAAACTTCGTGAATGTTGTACGTTTGTTTGGAATTTTCCGAGTTATGTGGGTTTTTCCACGATTTCTCACAGAGGGTATAGAAGCTGGATGTAGTTGGAATGAGTTGACCCCATACGAGTAAAACTATACTATGTATATGTTAATGCTTTGTGAACATAATCTATCTACTATTTTATGAATTAATTGAATATTGATTTAATGTTTTATTGTACCTGATAGCTGTTTTGAGACTTTGTAAGGTAGATAGAGTGGTATTAGCTGTATATTAGCTATATATTGTGGTATTAGCTGTATATTAGCTATATATTGTGGTATTAGCTGCATATTAGCTATATATTCTAGCATTAGCTGCATATTAGTTATATATTGTGGTATTAGCTGTAAATAAAATCATTAGTTTGTTAAGGTATCGGAATGCACAAGCAGACATTTTTTGATAAAAACAACAAGTCTATTCTTAAACTGTAGAAATCACAAAATAAACTCGTAACGTAATTTACAAATAAGGAATAAGATTGTACATTTTCCACCCTTTCTACCATCGTCTGCATCTACACACGCCACGCTCCACGTGCCAACTCGTATCATCTTCTACCCTTCCTCTCTCGTGCTTCGCATCTCGCCTTTTCTATAACCTGGTTGTCAGCTCCTCCTTCCGTCCTCAATCTGCGCAGCTGCTACTTAAATTTAGACTCTTCTTTCTCGGGGGGACGACACTGCTTGAAAAATAAGAAGTCGTGAATAGAAATTGTTAATCCGTGCAAGTTATCCAGAAATCAATGCAAATTATCCAGGAAGAATATTTGGAATCATTGTTGTAATCTGAGAATACATCCATGATTCCAAAAGATACGATTTCATAACACATAGAGTTTTTTTTGGGAGTCTAGATCAAGATCAAAATCAGTAGGCTTTTTGCCGTTACTGGTTCAAATAAACATACCAAATTCCAAACAACTCGCTGATTATCATTTTAAAGCGTATACGTCAAAATCACGAATTAAAAAAAATCTGATGTGGCCAGCACATGACTTTCTTTATATAATGCAATGAAATTACTACTTTTACAATTAAAAAAAATGTTATTCTTATAGTAGATACTTATATTATTTCCAAGATATTGAATTTTCTTCAATTAATCGTTATTTTCATTGATTTAGCGTCATTTTTATCCATTTGGCGAGATTTTCGTTAATTTGGCAACATTTAAAAGGTCGTCAAGTTGGCGACATTCCGCCAAATTCGTCGCCAAAATCTCGCCAAGCATTATGAACGAAGAAATAATTTATTCTTATAGCAGATAAATTACTATTGGCGTCAAATACAAAAGTATTACTTAAAGTATCTGCTTTCATGAATGGAATGAGCTAGGATCCTTGAGAATGATGTCACAAAATTTATCACATGATAATACATATGAAAATTGAACATGTTTCTCTATAGGAAATATTTTTATTTTTTATTTTAAATAATTTTTTGATAATTTGTTTGAAAAATGTGCAATATCTCACGAAAGGTTCATGCTAGCATTCCAATGTTTATGTCAATCGTTTTCTAAGGGAAAATTAGATAAGAAATGTCTGTTTGCGTAACTTTGTTAAAGTATTTGATTTTATTATGATTTTTTCAAAATTTCACTCGAAAATTTAGAGGGGGGGTTCTGAACATTCGATTGTGTTTTAAAACAATAGGCTTCCAGTATTAACGGATTGTGATTTTTGTAAGAAATTTCATTGGAATCGCTCCATTCGTTCGTGAGATACCGTCTCCACAGACTCACTGACACACACATACACACACACACACACGCACACACAGACATCACCTCAAAAATGTTCGATTCGTGATCAGGGATGCTTGAAACGTGCTCTCCCGTCTAAAACTCGAACTCGAATTTTCGACTCCGTCACAATACTTTCCTTATACATTATGCATATAAGGAAAGTAATATATTTAGAGAACAACATTAAATGATATGAAAAGGTGTAATTTCACATTCCAATAAACATCAATGGCCTCTTTTCCGCTTAAAATAAACTCAGTGGCGTAGGTGTGAAAAAGGGTGACACACAACTTGTCTGCCAGAATTCTCTCCCAACCTTTTCACCCAAGAAACACGGTCAATAGTTAAGGGCGACTGGACTTGGGTATTGGGGTCATCCGCTTCTAGCGTGGGCGGTGTCCAGTTTGCTTTGATGGCCGTGCCGTGTTACCGTGGACCATTTAGAAGCCCCTCCCAAGATCTTTGAATTAATGGCTCTCATTAAACGAAATGCCCTTTGTACCGTAATTATCTTGTTAGGCGGAAGTGTGTGAACGTCGGTGATTGGAAGGACTTATCCATTATTCAGCCATGAAAATATGGTCTGGGCAGGCACTGATTTTTCCCTGTGGCAGTATTTCTCAAACTTTTAATACTCGTGTACCTATTTTAGCCGAACGGTGCTCATAATACAGATAGCAACCTCCATGGACTGGCTTCGAGCATATTATGCATTAGTGTAGGGATGTGGCTTTTCTGGAAAAGTTTGAAACGAAAAATTTTAAAATTAATCTCTATATTGTATTTTAATTGGAATAATATGTTCAGTGACTTTTAAAAGTATTTATTTATTCATATATCATAGCTACAATCAAACATATATTATATAACAAGGCTAAAAATCAGATGTGGGCAGCACATGACTTTCCCTGCAGACTTATACCCACGTTCATTGAGTGTTCCATGTTTGAGTGAAATTCTGTAAAAAAAGCCTGCTGTATTTCTTTGCATTGTATCAAAGTTTGATCAGAACCAGGGTAATCTGTCAGTGACTTATCTGCCAAATTTTGTAACATTTTGTCTAATAGCAAATACAAGGTGATCGAATTGTCGAGCACATTACATTTTAAAATAATATAATGTACTGTGAAATTAAAGAAAAAAAGAATATTTTTCTGTTAAGCGTTGCCAATATACGAACAAAAATATATTAGAAATATCGTCTTCTGTTTTAAATACGTCAGACGATCATTACAGACCTCTTCTTTTATTTTCACTACAGTCCCCTTGCGGTGGCCGGACTGGTTGGACTCAGTTGTGTTGGGCCGTAGTTGTTTTCTAGGATGTTTTGTCGTGCAGTGTGTCGAGTGGCCCTAGATGTTGTCGTGTAATTGTGCCATCACCCGTATACATTTGGGTGGGGAAAGCTTTACTTTTAGATTACTTTTCCTACAATACATGGGGAAAGTATTTACTTTCCTACGGTACATGGTAATGCATACGGGAAGTATTGGAGTCGTGTAGAAAAACGGAACAAGAGTTTTCGACTGATTTATACGTTTTAAGCCCTTCTGGAACAAGAACAACTATTTTTAACATGAAGTCTATGTGTGTGTCTGTTATCTGTCTGTATGTCTATGTATGTGTGATTGCGGTGTATGTATCCACTTTAGCTCAAAAACAACTCGAAATTTCTCAAAATTTGGTATAAGTCATTTTTAAGTTTTTCTGGCGTTGATAATTATTTTGTAAGATTTGGAAAAACGGAGCTGGTCTTTCTTTCTTTCTTTTTTCCTTTCTTCTTTGTAAATAGGCAAAATTAATAGAAATATGAAATCGAAGACAAATATTATTTGATGTATTAATTAAATGACCGTTTGATACGTAATTTTTGACGACAAAACCGATACCATTACTATAGGACAAACCGTTGAGATTTGTAAGTTTTCTGGAATTTTTAGGAGCTAGCGACGTAGTGAAATGCTTGGAAAAGAAGATGTATTAAAACTGTAATTTGGATATAATTTCAAATCTGTTATCCATGCCATTTTGTGAAACTAAACGCAATTTATCAGACTATGAAAGAAAGGGAGAGAAAATAAATTTATGTCTGTAGGGAAGGTCAGGCGCTGTCACATCAGATTTTCATCATTCGAAAAACAGGGCGCCTTTACAGAGTAAATATGCATGATTTATTAACATAATTGAGTACAATTTTGTAATAAATTTAAATGGAATAAAATATTGATAAACTAGGAATCCCCCTTTGAAGTGGAGAATCTAAGCGACAACTTTGTCTTGTTATCTGTAAATCTCTCCTGACCTCAATTGTATTTTTTTCTCTTTCGTTGAAATGTATAGGGAAAGTATGAAAATAAAGTCGGAAATTGGAATGCGAGTTTTCGACGGATTTACGCGTTTCAACCACTGCTGAGCGCGAATACTACCATTTTTAGCGTGACGTGCCACTCTCTCTCCCCTTTTATCTCTTTTTCACACACACTCTCTCTTTTACACATTCTCTTTTTCACACATTCTGTGTGTGTGTGTGTGTAAGTAGTCCTTCTAGCTCAAAAAATGTCTCAAAATTTGCTGGGTACACTTGCAGTTTACCTTGCTACTAATTAGATTGTGCAATATATTGTTTTGGAAGATTAAAAAAAACGGCCTTTTTCTCTTTTAGAATGTTTTACAATAACTGGTAATTAGATTGTGTAATATTTTGCAAGATTTTAAAAAAAAACGGCCTTTTTACTTTCTTTATATACAATAATGTATAAGGAAAGTATTGTGACGGGGCTCGAAAATTCGAATTCGAATTTTTGACGGGAGAGCACGTGTCAAGCATCCCTGATCACGAATCGAATATTTTTGACGCGTTGTTTGTTTGTTTGTGTGTGTGTGTGTGTGTGAGTGAGTGAGACGATAACTAACGAACGAATGGACCGATTCAAACGACATTTAGTACAAAAATTACAATCCGTGAATACTGGAAGCCTATTGTTTTTATACTCAATCGGATGTTTCGTACCCCTCCCCCCTAAATTTTCGAGTGAAATTCTGAAAATCATCAAAATATCAAAACCTCTAATAAAGTTTCGCAAATAAACATTTCTTATGTAATTTTTCATTTGAAAACGATTGACATAAATTTTAGAACTCTAGCATGAATTGGTCTCGAGATATTGCACATTTAAAAACAAATTATCAAAAAATCATATAAAATAAAAAAATATTACCTATTGAGAAACATGTTCACTTTTCATATGTAATATCATGCGATAAATGGGGTGACATCCCTCTAGTGGATCTAGCTCGTTCCATTCATGAAAAAAGATACTTTGAATAATACTTTTGTATTTGAATGTCAATTGTCATTTATTTACTGTAAGAATAATTTATTTTTCAGCAAATGACGCTTGGCGAGATTTTGGCGAAGACTTTTGTGAAATGTCGCGAACTTGGCGAGTGTTTTAAATGTTGCTAAATTAACGAAAAACTCGCCAAATGGATAAAAATGACACTAAATCAATGAAAATGAGGACTCATTGACGAAAATTCAATATCTTGGAAAGAATATAAGTATCTACTATAAGAATAACCTATTTTTTTTTTACTGTAAAAGTAGTAAATTTATTGCATTATATAAGGAGAGTCATGTGCTGCCCACATCAGATTTTTGTCTTTTAGAATGTTTTACAAACACCGTTAAAATCTGAAATAAAAGACTAAATATTTTTGAATGTGTTGATTAAATGCTTGTTTTGTATGTAATGTTTAAAGCTGAAAAGAATAAGATAGACTCTGTTTCTCTAGCATTAACCGTTCTTGGAATATTTCAGGTTTTTCGCATTTTTGCAACACCGTTTTTGAAAATATGCCCTGCTGCTAAATGAAAACTAAAGTTGCTGTAAAACTGCAATTTCAGTGGAATTTCCAATAATTATCAGTGTTACTATGTGCAACTGAACTGAGTCCAATGCATTATAAAAGAAATAAAAGGAAAATGGATACGAGAGCGTGGGGAAAGTCATGTGCTGCCCACATCAGATTTTTACTTTCCCTGCAATGTATAGGGAAAGTATTGGAATCATGCCAAAAATCGCAATTCGAGTTTTCGACGGATTTACACGTTTCAGGACCTCTGGAATACGAAAATACTATTTTCAGCATGACGTCTCTGTGTGTGTCTCTGTGTGTGTATGTCTGTGCAATGTATGCATCCACTCTAATTCAAAAACTAATGGACCGAATATCGTAAAATTGGGTATGTCACTTGTATGTGATCTTGGTGCTGATTAGGTTTTGGTACGATTCGGTAAAAAACAACCCGCCTTTTTTTCCGAAATGACCCGCAAAAATTGCCTATATCTACTCTTATCTGAAAAAATAATATATAAAATTTTACAAATTTTTGTATATAAGCCACTAGTGGGTTATTCTGGTGCTGATTAGATTTTAGTATGATTCGAAAAAAGATAACCTGCCTTTTTTGCGAAATGGCACGCAAAAATCGCCAAATCTAAAATTAAAACTATGTATGCTCAAATATATCAATCAAATGCTTGTTTTATACGTAATTTTTATCGATGAAAAGAATAAGACCAACCCCATTACACTAGAGCTATTCGTTCTCGAGATATTTTAGTTTTTTCGCATTTCCGCTACGTCACCGTTGGAAAAAAGTTCAGTTTCCAACTGAGAACTGAAATTGAATTAAAAGTTCAAATTCAGTGTCATTTTAAATAATTATGAACGTTATTTTGTGCAATTAAATTCAATATAATGAATTGTTTGAGAAATAAAGATAACGTGAATATGAGTCTGCAGGGAAAGTCATGTGCTGCCCACATCAGATGTTTTATTCTCTAAGTATTTCCATTCTGCATTTCATTCATGCCCAACCAAAGCATTCAACATAACAGCATTGAAGATATCTTCATATTAAAATTTCGAGAACAAAAATTATTCTTGAATTCACTATCTTAAAAACTTGTTCTATAGAATTTTCGAAACACATTCAAATGAAAATGCATAAAGATGGCGAACATTGAACCGGTTTGGATTTCCAGCAACTTTCATAATCCATGAGCCTTCTGCTACGACCATTACAACCATGAAAAGAAAAAAAATATCAACTTCTCAATTCTTCCTTCTTGGCATTTGCTTTCTACTTACTTTAAATTGCCTGAGCGCCTTACTTTTTAATGTTTCTCCCTCGTGTTGTCTTCATGTGCAAAAACCTAAATTAATTCTTCCGCCTACGTTTAATGCTGAAGTTTACGGCTTTGGCTGCTTTAAAAGCCCCCTGCGAGTGTGCGGCATGATGTATAGTTAAAAGCTGCGTTTTTGAGGTCGGGTTTTAGTTGCACGGGCGAAATTGGTCTGAAGGCCGTAATTGGAGTCTTGGCCGGTGTTAATTTTTTAAAGGAAAAGTGAAATGTGAATTTTATTTTTCGTTGAGTGAGGTATAAATTGGAAGAATCACGCATGCAGCTGAGTCTTTTCAGTTAGAAAAAATAAAATGTAATATCTTAAAGTTTTCGCGCTGTTTTCGGGAAACTTTAAACTTGGATTGAATGGAATGAAAAAGTGCGCAGCGTCAGTGAATTTAGATGAGCAAAATGGCGTGTTCTGAAAATGCTGGGTATGAGAGTTTATCTATGTACGTAAAGTAAGACCTTTCATAACGAGACACTTAGGCCCCAATAATTTGTTCGGTAAAGCAGGACGCTTGTGAAACCCGTTCAGTAACATACCTATATGCAAGAAATTGTGAAAGATTGGATCTTTACATGGTGACAAATGGTGATGTGCACATTTTTTTTGTGTCAGAATTATTAAATATTTTTACACTCTTTTGTACAAATATTTTATATACTCATACGAATTTTTAGAAAAATCGAAAGTGAAATTTTCAGAAGTGAAAATCCTCAGTGAACTTCTACTCTTTCCCTCTCTAGAAATTCAATGCTGAATCTGTATCATTTCTCATCTTAGTTATATCTATAACCAATAATGAGGAATAGTTTGTTTCAAAGAAATTTTTGAACCAGAAATGAAAAAAAAAGCGGAAGTTGAAATCCTTAGTGACTCTTCTACTTTCTCTAGAATTCAATGTTGGATGCCTCCCCATCTCTGTATCAGTCATCATCTATAATCTCTAGTTAGCAGATCTTGAGGAATAGATGTTTCAAGAAACGCTTTTTAGTTGAAATAATAAGTAGTATAGCAAAAATTTTGCCCCTATTAATTTCAAGAACCGAATGAATGCTTCATGTAACTCAGTGGAAACACACCACAGATAACAAAAAAGCCCTCTAACGGCCATCAAAATAAATTTCAGTTAAGATTTATGGTCCAAGTACAACATTCAAGAAACCCATTTTAGCATTTTCTTAGGATACATTTGTTGGGAACGGTAATAGTTAGAATGCGTACCGTTTGTTGACGGCTTGAGCCAATGCTTGTATTCCATTAGATCTAGTGAGCAAGTTTCCGATGTAAATATTTTAAAATGATTTAGCAAATTTATGAAATATTAAAAATAAAGTAATTAATTTCTGTTCAACTTTTATTTGTATTTATTTTAAATGTTGGGTAACCGTTCATATTGTGACGTAATTAACGGGAACTGTACAAAAAAGAGAATACTAAAAAAATTTTATAGAAGAAAAATGTTGACTTGCAAGTTTCTTTTGCTTGTATTCTGATTATCTAAGTATTTTGCGTCTATATGCAACCTAAAAGAATAAATAAAAGAATAAGATTATGGAGGATGAGTAACACATTCATGTCCTTGGGAAGACGGTTCCCATTCCCTTTCGACAAAACTGTTTGTTCATAGAAACTCAATCAATATATCTTTACTTTCCAATTCTTAAACCACCACAACCGAAGGAATGCCCATTAATATGTTTTTGGGTTATAAGTAAAAGAAAATTTTTAAGTGGTATGTAATGATTAAGCCTTCTCATAGAATCCCTCTCAACTTATTGCACAGTGTCTAATTCTGGGGGCGCGGTAGCCCATTGGTTAGCGCGCTGGAGTTGCACTCGGTAGGCCCGGGTTCGATTCCAGCCACTGCCAAAAACTGCCGCCGTGTTCACGCGGAGTACGATCACGTTAAACATGTGGGTCCGTAAGTCCTTCCGAGAGGTTGGTGGTAGGGGAAGGAGGGTACGGTCCCTGTGGATGCCTCCCCCACAGGGTTCCGGTCTAAATTGGGTGGCACTTCCCGGCCGTCCAAACGGCTACCTTACACCTTTCTGGTAGGTCGGACGGTCTGGGTAACAACAACAACAGTGTCTAATTCTACATCCAGTTATGAAAAAGGCGGGACTGGGATAACTCAGTGGTTATGGCATGAAGATCGCACGCGTTCGTTCCGTGTTCGAAAGTTGCCATCACCCAAAACAATTCCAGTGTTTACGCAGAATACGAGAACGATAAATCTGTAAGTCTGAAGTCCATCCGAGAGGTGATATGTTAGGGGAATAAAGAAACAGTCCTTGTGGTTGCCACTCTGTTGCATTCTGGTCAAAATTGAGTGATTCATGGGTGCAATATGATCCTCATTTTGTTGCGCGCTCTCACTGCAAAATTATTCACGCTTCGTCCGATTCTATAGGCGAATTATTGCAATATAAAGTGCCTAGCCTATAAAACAAAAATCATTTGAATTTATTAGCAAGCTCGTTAAACTAGGAAACTAAAAAATGTTGCTGTTTTAAGACAAAAAAATCATGATTGAATTAATATTAACCAATTAAAAATTCATAATTTCCTGTTTATAATCAGAATATAGCTAAATGTAGGCTCGCTATAAATGGGTTCTACTGTATATGAAATTTAAAGTCTTTCTCTTTCGTTTACAAATCCAACTTTCTAAAAATACTGTTTCCAATTTGATATGATTGATCCGTTTTTGCATTCCTTCTCAAACAATCCAGGTGGATGTCTACAAAGTTTTGCGGTCAGATATCAGCAACCGTGAATTAAATTTTAGTTGAACTAAAATCGGAAAAAATTTAGCTAAAAAAATTAGGATTATTGTAGTTATCAAATAAATAAATAATTAATAAATAATTAATAAATAATAAATAATAATAATTAATAAATAATCAAATAAATAAATAATTAGGATTATTGTAGTTATCAATGAGAGATCGATCCTAGCTTTAAAAAGCTCATCTTTAGGTGGGATCTGTGCGTATGAACTTGGCTTTCGCAGTTTCTCAACAAAACCACAAAAACCACTCTTTTCCAATACGCTTAATACGCTAATTTTTACTCTGGAATTTCACCTTTTCTTAAAATGCCAGCTAAATATAGAGATGTGCTTATACCATATGGAAATTAAAAAAAATTATAATAATAAATTTTTAATTAGTTAAAAAAGCTTTTAAAAACGTTAAAACTACATTTTTAAAACGTTAAGTTTTGCTGTAGAATCTCGATTTATTTTAACAGCAGCTAAATTTCTGGAAATGCGCTTCAAAACCATTCAAAATTGCGCTATAAAGTATGCTAATTTTTACCCTAAAATATCCCTGTTTAAAAATGGTCAGCTACAGATTACAATCGAAAATTTAAAAAAAATGAGTAATAGACACTTTTATACAGATTTTTCAAAATAGTAAGAAAACTACAATGGTTTTTTATCGTCTGCCGACCCCATAACATTAAAGAACGATTTTACAGACAATGTTAAACAATAGGTTAAATTTAGAGGTTTAGTAATTTTGTGAATTTAAAGATATGTTTTTGATTGTTTAAACATACATTACCTTTATTATTACAAGTGTTTTATGAAATAATATACCTTTACTCAGATAACAAATATTCGAATTCTGATTATTACCTCTCCGGTTTTTTCGACTGATCCTGAACGTGTTGCCATCTCTTGGAAGATAAGAGTTGAAATTGTTTTGTCCATACCTCCCTAACAATAAGAATATAACGCTTACCTACTCATGGGCCACAATTATTTAAGCTATCTCTCACCCTCAAACTACATTTTCATCTATATCGGTCCCTTACTGATCCGATTAACGCGCAGTTTTTGCCGCTACCCTCATATCCATATTTTTACTTTCCTTATATACATAATGTATAAGGAAAGTATTGTGACGGGGTCGAAAATTCGAATTCGAGTTTTCGACGGGAGAGCACGTTTCAAGTATCCCTGATCACGAATCAAACATTTTTGAAGTGATGTCTGTGTGTGTGTGTGTGTGTGTGTGTGTGTGTGTGTGTGTGTGTGTGTGAAAGTATGTGTGTGTGTGTCAGTGAGTCTATGGAGACGATAACTGACGAACGAATGGACCGATTTGAACCAAATTTAGTACAAAAATCACAATCCGAAACACTGGGAGCGTATTGTTTTCATACGCAATCAAATGTTCAGAACCCCCCCCCCCCCTAAATTTTCGAATGAAATTTTGAAAAAATCGTCAAAAAATCAAAACCACTAATAAAGTTACGCAAATAGACATTTCTTATGTAATTTTTCATTAGAAAACGATTGACATAAAGTTTAGAACGCTAACATGAACCGTTCTCAAGATATTGCACATTTTTAAAAAAAATTATCAAAAAGTCATAAAAATAGAAAAAAAAAATATTTCCTATTGAGAAACATGTTCACTTTTCATATGTAATATCATGCGATAAATTGGGTGTCATCATTCTCGTAGATCTAGCTCATTCCATTCATGAAAAAAGACACTTTGAGTAATACTTTTGTAATTGAACGCCAATAGTCATTTATCTGCTGTAAGAATAACTTATTTCTTCGTCCATAACGCTTGGCGAGATTTTGGCGACGAAATTGGCGGAATGTCGCCAACTTTGTGACTTTTTGGAATTGTTGTGATACAACCATTTAAGGGACTTAATATAATTTTGGTGCCGTGACCAGGATGATAGTAATATTCACAATTCAAATTAAAATAAAATAATAATGAAAAGAAAATTTTTTTAATGGATGTGTGTTAATTATTGTAAATTCATTGTGTATTATATAAAATTTGAAATTAATTTATACCTTAACAAATCAAAATTTTTTTAATGTCATCCTTGATTGGTTGTATCACAACATCTGGTTAATATAATTTTTTTTTTTTTGCTAATGGTTTTAGTGCCTTTTTTTAATGGTTTTAGTGCCTTCTACTTCGAAGCCACTGTGGGAAATTCAGACCACCATGAATTTGAGAAAATGTTCTCAATGAAAAGAATAGTTTTATGTAGTAAAAATATATAGTGTTAAGATGAGTTTAAATTTTTTTTAAACGCATCGCAACAGAAATGTTGCCAAATTAACGAAAATCTCGCCAAATGGATAAAAATGACGCTAAATCAATGAAAATGACGACTAATTATCGAAAATTCAATATCTTGAAAAGAATATTAGTATCTACTATATTAGTATATACTTCTCTTAAAAAGTTTAAAAATCTGAAGTTATAAGACACTATTGCACCCTTTCAATAAAACAACACCCGCATAAAAACTAACTCAAAAGTGCACATGGACACGATATTGTCGCATGACTACTCAATCAAAAACTTCCCTTTATGCGGCAAAAAAAAAAAAAAAAAAAAAAAGAAAGAAAACACAAATCCCAACACATAACAGAGAAAATTTCGGTACAACCGAAAACGAAAAGGGTTTTACGCTTTTTTCCTCCTCCTTGTTTTTACGTAATTCTTGGAAGATTTATGTGAATTTAACTGCAACCATCCATCTCTCTTATGTGATGGATGCGTAAGTGAGATGCCTTTGAAAGAGGAAAAAAAATCTATAAAAGAGTGGACGGGTTAAAGTATAAAACTAGAAACAGTGGATTGAGACGGCTTATAGAGAATAGGCATAATCGGCAAAGAGAGAAGAAGTTTCTCCAAGAAATGAAATATCGGGAACGGAGATTCACCTAAAGCAGATTGTAAATAGTATAGGAAGGATCAACAGCAATTGTTCACACATGATGAAGTAACAGCCAGGTCGAATCTCCGCAAAAAAAAATGAGGTTAGATTAGGTTTTAGAAAAAGATATGAAATAAATCATGACTATGTCCATGTGAAATGGCAAAATTGAGCATAAGTTTGCCTCAGCGATGTTATTCTGCGTTATAAATTACTATCAACTATGGTGTTTCTCGTGAGTAATTTCTCTTGATATGTGTAAATTATTGCAGTAATCTAAATGATATTATTATAACAAATTCTATTGAAATATGTATTGAAATATGCGTAAATTATTGTAGTAATATACACTCAAGGAAAATGAAAGTTTCGCAACAAGAAGAAAGCATAGGAGGGAACTGAAATTTCATTGATGGAAGGATACAGATGAATGATATATATGATTATAAAAACAGCGCAGCAGAAAATGTACAGAGGGAGCTGTGGTGCACAGTCCGGTCATCCTCAATAGCGCTTCGAACCGCCTCGTGCTGCGATACAAGCAGCAATACGGGCTGGCATGATATCGTACAAACGCTCGATGTTGTCCTGCGGCAGACGTGTACACACCTGTTGGACGTTACGTTCCAAATCTCGAAGATTGCGGCAACGAGGCAGTTGGCGTTTCAACTGTTGCTCGATAGGGGAGTGGTATCCTAAGGTAACTTCCTTTTTAGGACACGCCCGGAAAGAGCGCGAAAAAGAATAAGGCCATGAGTATAAACACAAACATTAGTTTATTTACACTATATAAATATTTACAAGAATTTGATTTAAAATATTTAAAAGACAACTTCCCATATTCCAAATGGGATAACTACCAATTTTAGATAAGCAATTAAACAACTACAAAAGTATATGTAGTCTCATAGACTAAAATGTGAAAGATGGTAATTAAAAATTAAATTTAAAAATATGAAATCTTTAAATATCCTTAACCCGGAGAGAGAGGTCGAATAAAAATGATATAGGCAAAAAATCCCAATTGGGTAACTCACCCATTTCACTGGCCGAGTTGAGGTCGTCTATCCTCTGAAAAGGAACGCACTAAAAAGGCGCAACTTCTGGCCTTCAAGTCCTCGATCATTCTCCTCGCTCCCCTTTTTAAATTTCTGAAAACTCTCTCTCTCCAAGATTTTAAAACACGCCCCTGAGGCGCATACAAACATCCCATTGGATTCAGGGTCTTAACCCCTTGACCCCAAAGCAACGCCATTGGCTTTTAGACCCCCAGAAACAAAAGCCCCTTTTCAAGCCCCTGCGAAACCGATACCCTTTCGGCCAACTAATTCAAACAAGCCGAGAACCCTATGATCAATCCGAAAAAGCCCCACGTTAAAATCTTTCGGTACGAATCCGAGATCTAAAGAAACTTCGACATCCTGGTTTTCTATTTCGAGTGCAGCTGGCCGAACGAAAGGCTGACCCCCAAAAATAAATAAGAAGACTCTAGGTCGCATTCCCGAAAATATTGGCTCATGGGTTTACCATGTGACAAGTGGGCAGGCCATAGAAGTGTCTGGACTTGGCTCAGGTAGGTCTGGGCGACCCGAGTCGTATGCAGCCGGGTATTGTCCTGCTGGAATTGCGCACTCTGGAAGCCCAGAAACGAATGGCAGCACATGAGGTAGTAGAATCTCATCCACGTACCGCTGGTCCGTCAATGTTCCAGGTACCACTACTAGAGCGGATCGGCTATCGTAGGCTATGGCTCCCCAGCCCATGATGCCTGCAGTGGGGCTGGTGTGGCTCTCGATAATGAGGTTAGGATTGTGGTGTTGTGCAGGGGACTTCCACACCCGGACACGCTGATCATCGGTAACCAAAACGAAACGGCACTCATCGTTAAACACCAGACGTTACAATATGTTGTTGTTGATGAGACCCAGACCGTCCGACCTACCAGAAAGGTGTAGAAGACACAGACCGTCCGACTCATCCTGAGGACTTGAGTATCTAATTGGACGGCCGGGAAAAGAGTTAGCGGAAGCCAACTCCCGGGGCGGCCAACGTCCGACGGTCTGGGGCAAAGTTTATTTAAGTTTCAAAAAAATATACATTGAGGTTACAAGGAGTTGTACAAAGAGGTGATGATGAGTTAACATTTTGATGATTAGATGACATGATTAAATATAGATGACATGATATTTAGCAAGATGACATGATATAAAACATGATGTTTGATGACAGTATTAAAAAAAATCTGATGTGGGCAACACATGACTTTCCTTATATAATGTAATGAATTTACTACTTTTACAGTAAAAAAATAGGTTTTTCTTATAGTAGATACTAATATTCTTTCCAAGATATTGAATTTTCGACAATTAGTCGTCATTTTCATTGATTTAGCATCATTTTTATCCATTTGGCAACATTTCAAAAAAGTCGCCAAGTTGGCGACATACCGCCAAATTCGTCGCCAAAATCTCGCCAAGCGTTATGCACTAAGAAAAAAGTTATTCTTACAGCAGATAAATGACTATTGGCGTTTAAATACAAAAGTATTATTCAAAGTATATTTTTCATGAATGGAACAAGCTACATCCACGAGAATGATGTCACTCAATTTACCGCATGGTATTACATATGAAAAGTGAACATGTTTCTCAATAGGAATTTTTTTTTTTATGTGACTTTTTCATAATTTTTTTGAAAAATGTACAATATCTCGAGAACGGTTCATGTTAGCGTTCTAAAATTTATGCCAATCGTTTTCTAATGAAAAATTACATAAGAAATGTCTATTTGCGTAACTTTATTAGCGGTTTTGATTTTTTGACGATTTTTTCAAAATTTTATTCGAAAATTTAGGGAGGTTCTGAACATTCGATTACGTATAAAAACAATAGGCTTCCAGTGTTTACGGATTGTGATTTTTGTACCAAATTTGGTTCGAATCGGTCCATTCGTTCGTCAGTTATCATCTCCACAGACTCACTGACACACACACATAATTTCACACACACACACACACACACACACACACACACACATACACACACACAGACATCACTTCAAAAATGTTTGATTCGTGATCAGGGATGCTTGAAACGTGCTCTCCCGTCGAAAACTCGAATTCGAATTTTCGACCCCGTCACAATACTTTCCTTATACATTATGTATATAAGGAAAGTAATATATGAATGTAATTATATAATATATGATATTTAGTGATATGTTGACAATGGTTTGTTGAAAAACTGATATATAATTTGATGAAGACAGGGGAAAATTACAAGAATATAATACAAAAAACTTAAATACGAAGAAAAACATTGCATAAGCAACCAACGGCCAAAACAGGACAAACAAGGCCAACAAAAACGGGACTGTAAGATAACTGTTTGGACGGCCGGGAAGTGCCACCCAATTTAGACCGGAACCCAGTGGGGGAGGCATCCACAGGGACCGCACCCTTCTTCCCCATCCCCCAACCACTCGGAAGGACTTACGGACTCACATGTTTAACGTGATCGTACTCCTCATAAACACGGCGGCAGTTGTGGCAGCGTGCAAATCCAGTGCTAAAATCATCGGGCTGCCGCGCACGAAAGTTCGAAAAACCAGCACGCGGTGTTCTCAGGTGGTCACTCACCCAAGTACTAACCGCGCGCGATGCTGCTTGACTTCGGTGATCTAATGAGAACCGGTGTTATCAGCACGGCACATTACAATATGTGACGTTCCACATTGCTTTGGCCAGGCACCACTACAATCGGGGCCACCGAAGTTCCAGTGTTAACGGCAGCACACGCAAGGGATGCTGGGATCGCAGATTCGCTTCCATTAGGCGTCTAGATATGATTCGTGGGCACACAGGAGCCGATACGCCTGCCTGTATCGCTGATCGGGTCGCCGTGGGCTCTGTACGTGTCTGCCCGCATGATAATTCGATCCTCTCTACTCGTGGTATGCCTGGCCCGGCCATAGCCGATCCTACGTGTCTGGGTGGCATTCCGTGACCAGTGCTTTCAACACCGTCGGACGGTATAGTCGGAATGATCCACGTGACGGGCTATTCGGCACGGTGACCACTCTGCAGTTTTCAGTCCGATGATCAGGCCTCTCTCGAAGTCCGTCAGTTGCGTATGTCGACGTTTCTGGCATCATTCTTATCACTCCGTACTCGTGCTTGCGTCGGCCGAAGCTTCTCGCATTGATGGGGCGTCGACTACACGCTGGTTTATAAGGCCTCTGGTTCATGCTTGCAGGGCCACTCACGGGTGTACGGTCATGCACAATCACACCAGACTGGGATCATTTGTATACCAGCCCACCCTCTAGCTATTTACATCATTTCGCGGTTGTACCATGTTTTCTTCTTGGTGGGCAACTTTCATTGTCCGCGAGTGTAAATGATATTGTTATAACACATTCAATTGAAATATGTAATGAAATCCCTCCCCCTAGAAAACGTAAAAATCGCTGTTCTCGATATACTAAATTATTTTCATTGGCAAAGCTGAAGAACAAAACATTCTGGTCGTTTTTAAATACTTAAAAAAAAAGTTTGATCAACATAATCTATAATGAAGAAGCTGAAATTGTGGGAGACGATGTAACCGTACGATCTTTATCCTCAATAAGTAAAATAATTTTTGTGAAGTAGAAGAAAAACTTGAGCAACATATAAAAGCACAAATAACACAATAATGCAGAATACTTCTATTTCGAGGATTCACTGGAAAGAAGCTTGACGGGTTTTTTTTTGCTGCTTCCTGATTGGCTCTCTCTTAATCCAGGTCTTGAGTATATAATCATCCTGCTTCTTCCTTTCGCACCCATTCCTCTTTGAATTCTCGCCATACTTCATGGGACAATTCTTCGAATAAGTATGGCAATGCTCTAAATCGACTGGCTTAGCGCGCCAACCTCAGGATTGTAGCTCCACAAATCCCCAACTCACTATTCCGCAAGACGCACCCAAAGTATTCTTGACTTGTCCATATTTCGACAAATACATTATAATTATGTGATCAGACCAATTGAAGAACTTGACTCTGATCACTTACCTGTGGAATTGACCCTTAACTTTTCATAAAATTTCTTTAGACCAACCGGTGGAGCTACGTACAAATTGGAATAACTTTCGTTATTCACTTATTCAAACTAGCTTCTCCCCAATCAAAATTACCAGCACGGACGATATTGAAAATAACGTCCAAAAAATGACTAATTTACTACTTGAGGCAACTGCTGCTGCCTCAACTCCTAAAACTATCCCTCCTAGTTATCACTTACTCCCGAGTGATATCAAGACAAAAATTAAGCAGTGTAACCGTCAACGGAAAGATTGGCACCGCACTAAATATCCGACTTATGGCGCAGTTTACAGTAGAATAAGATCAAGGTTCTCATTGGTGCACACAAGCAGCAACGATGGAAAACACACATTGAGGAACTTAACACTACTAATGGCAGTCTCCGGCGAAAAGCTAAATTGAAAAAATATTAGAGCGCATATACCGCCCATTAACAGCCGACACGCATTCGCCCTGACTGAGGAGGAAAAAGCCAGTGCTACTGCAGATAGCTTGGAACTACAGTTTTCCCCACACACGGATCCTAACTTCAGCCATCTTTACTCACATTATGAAATTGAAACGCAGCTGACCAATACAACTGCACTACATGCTCAAACACAAAATGAACTCCAACGGACATCACTGGCTGAAGTCTTATCTATTATACACAAGCTCAAAATTAAGAAATCTCCTGGTATTGATTGGATTAATAACCGCATCATTAAAAACCTTCCCTTTTCCTATGTCTGATGGATCGCCGCCCTAGTAAACAGAATGCTAGAGCACCGCTATTTCCCCCAAAACTGGAAAACTGGCACCGTGATCCCTCTTCTAAAACCAAATCAGGATAGTCCAATTAGACTATTCTTCAGCTTGTCTAGAATTTACGAACTTGTGTTGCTCAAGATATTGGATAGTTTCTGCATATCTCACCAAATTCTTATTCCTGACGAACACGGCTTCCGATCTGCTTATTCCACACAGACCCAGCTTATGCGTGTAGTTGAAACTATACACACCAACTCTAGCAACCGGCTGTACACTGGTATTGTGTTCTTCGATATTATGAAGGCTTTTGACAAGTGCTGTTTCCCAGGATTGATTACCAAATTGGTGCGGCTTGGTTTATCAATCCAATTACTCTCTATCATCAACTTGTATCTCAATAATCGTCCTTTCCGCGTGCGAGTTGGTGCTTTCCCCTCCTCACTCCGACCGATCAAGGCAGGAGTTCCACAGGGAGGAAATCTCTGCCCCTTGCTTTTCAACCTTTACATAAACGCCATACCTCATATTCCACAGGTGAAACTCTGCATTTTTGCAGATGACACCACGATCATTGCCCGCGCTGGCTCTCCTCTCAACACGATCAACACACTATAAAGCTGTATTACACACAGCCTTGAGCGCTGGCTTGTACAATGGGAAATCAAAATTAATGCCTGCAAGTCTAACGTTGTTATTGTTAAACCTCACTATAGAGCAATCTCTCATAACTTTCAAATCAAAATCTTTAATGAGAACATCCCATTCAACCGCGCTGTCAAGTACTTGGGTGTCACACTAGACGCTCACGTGACTTTCAGCACCCATATTTATTAAAAAAACTCAATCTGCCAGCAAAATTATTAAATCCCTTCACTCCTTGATCTGTAGGGGGTAACTTCTTTCCCTGGAGAACAAGCTTCTCAACTACAAACAAATAATCGCACCCATGATTTTGTATACTTGTCCCGTTTGTGTCACAGCTGCAAAATCTCATATTGTAAAACTGCAAGTTATCCAAAATAGACTTTTACGAATGATAACCAATTCTCCTTGGTTTATCCAAAACGAGGTTATACACCATGATCTTAAAGTCTCTGGCATTGAAGAGCATTTTAGGTTAATCACCCAAAAATTCTAAATTAATAACTTTGAGAAACCCTGCATGGCAGATATCGATAGAAATTATAACCTAAAACCAGTGAACAGGAAACGTAGGCCAAGATACAGCATCTCTGACCCAAGAAGAACCTACGAGCCCAGAGCTAAGAGAGCTCGGCTGCCTGACCTGCCTGAACTGTCTACAACGATGTAACCCAAAGTTCGGACTTGAGATGATAATGTTGTCTTTACATCATTTATGACCTCACACTTTAACCTCGTGACCTTTGAATAGGATATGGCTACGTTGAGCCCACGACTTTTCTTCTTTCAGGGAGCTCGCTCCCTTTTCTCCAAATTCTTCCATTTGCGTATCTTTCAACAACGGTTATCAATCGTCCAAGGTTCTTTTGACTGCAGCCTAAGCCAAAAAAGACTGCAAATCCTCATCAAGCATCCATCCAGATAAAGGAATGCTTCACATCCATCAAAACCCCCAAACTATGTATTAAAACTCTAGTTTCGATGTGGGGATACGTATGTTTTCTCACAGGTGCCCCGAAAAGAAAAATGCCTTGAATACCTTGCATTTCTCTTTTGGAGATCCGGTTTGTTGGTTCTCTTGTATTAACGCAGGAATTCAGCGTATTCTCGCAACAGCTATATGCTGCATTATTGTGTTATTTGTGCTTTTATACGTTGCTCAAATTCTTCTCATCTTTAGAATGTTTCATACAAAAATTTAATACCATTTACTTTGCAGAGTCCAGTTCGACAAAAAGATCTTGTAATTTCGTCCCAGTAGCTCAACAGTAGAGCGTCGGCTGACCAGTTCGGTGATCCAAGATTCGATTCCCGGTTGGGGCAGCAAGGTTCTTTACAATGGCGTTCGAACAAATCAACCCTGTAGGTCAGTGCAAAGATGTCGGAGGTCTGAAAGTGATATAGTATGCTTAGTACGGATTCAATGGACTCAGAAAGATTGAGCGCCGATTTCAGCTTGAGAAGTTAACGATCACACAGGATACTAACATGGGTAAAAATAATAACAGCAGGAGGATAACCTGAAGTAATAATAGCAGGAGGTGGCAAGTCAGATTTTCAGTTACCCACCCATCTGACATTAGAGGGTGTAAAGTGCTGAGCTCAGTTTGACAATAAGAGCTTGAAATTTCGTCACAGTAGCTCAATGGTAGAGCGACCAGTTCGGAGATTCAGGGTTCGACTCCCGTTTGGGGCTGCAAGGTTCTTTACAACTTATTAAAATTATTCTTCAATGTATTTCTATATTATTTGAATCCCGGTATTAGTTCCTTACACATACGTTACAACTGCCTTCTTAATGAAATGGGCACAAGCGCATGAGTTTTCATGGATATATAAATCAAGTCTTTCGGAATAATTTCTCAATTAAATACACGCGCATGAGCTATCGCGGATATATAAACCTAGTGTTTCGGGATAACTACTCAATTAAATACATGCGCATGAGTTTTCGCGGATACCGGAATCTAGTGTTTCGGGCTGACTACTCATACAAATACACGCCCATGAGTTTACGCTCATATATAAACCTAGTGTTTCGGGCTGACTATTCAATCAAATATATGCGCATGAGTTTTTGCGGATATATGAACCTAGTGTTTCGGGCTGACTACTCAATCAAATACACGCGTATGGGTTTTCGCGCATATTTAAACCTAGTGCTTCAGGCTGACTACTCAATTAAATACATGCGCATGAGTTTTCGCGGATGTATAAATCTAGTGTTTCGGGCTGACTACTCAATCAAATACACGCGCATGAGTTTTCGCGGATATATAAACTTAGTGTTTCGGGCTGACTACTCAATCAAACACACGCGCATGAGTTTTCGCGGATATATGAACTTAGTGTTTCGGGCTGAGTACTCAATCAAATACACGCCCATGAGTTTTCGCGGATATATAAACTTAGTGTTTCGGGCTGACTACTCAATCAAACACACGCGCATGAGTTTTCGCGGATATATGAACTTAGTGTTTCGGGCTGACTACTCAATCAAATACACGCCCATGAGTTTTCGCGGATATATGAACTTAGTGTTTCGGGCTGACTACTCAATCAAATACACGCCCATGAGTTTTCGCGGATATATAAACTTAGTGTTTCGGGCTGACTACTCAATCAAACACACGCGCATGAGTTTTCGCGGATATATGAACTTAGTGTTTCGGGCTGACTACTCAATCAAACACACGCGCATGAGTTTTCGCGGATATATGAACTTAGTGTTTCGGGCTGACTACTCAATCAAACACACGCGCATGAGTTTTCGCGGATATATAAACTTAGTGTTTCGGGCTGACTACTCAATCAAACACACGCGCATGAGTTTTCGCGGATATATGAACTTAGTGTTTCGGGCTGACTACTCAATCAAACACACGCGCATGAGTTTTCGCGGATATATGAACTTAGTGTTTCGGGCTGACTACTCAATCAAATACACGCCCATGAGTTTTCGCGGATATATAAACTTAGTGTTTCGGGCTGACTACTCAATCAAACACACGCGCATGAGTTTTCGCGGATATATAAACTTAGTGTTTCGGGCTGACTACTCAATCAAATTCCGCCATCTATTATTATTTTTATTTTTCGGAAGGGAGTTTGTGTAAAATACGAAAAAGGAAATAAAATCTAAAAGACAAACAAAACGCAAATCCCAACACATAACAGAGAAAAACAGATCGGGAAAACCAGTGAAAGAGAGGGTATATACGATTTTTACGTTTTTTGTTTTGCTTCGTCGTTTTTACGTAGTTCTCGGAAGATTTATGTGAATTTAACTGCGATCATCCATCTCTATTACATGATGGATGCGTAAATGAGAGAAGCCTTTAAAAATGAAGGAAATATATCTCTAAAAAAGTGTAGGGGTTAAAATAAAGGACCTGAATGCAATAGTCTGTACTGCTTTAGAGATATAATATTCAATAGAAATAATATTCAGAGAATTTCCTAGAAAAAGTAACTTAAAATATCGAGCATTAAGATTTAACTCAAACAGAATGCAAATGTTCTAAGAAGGATCAACAGCAATTGTGCAGTTATGTTGAGCCAAAACACCTCACTATTTCTGTGCGAGTTGGAGCGAGATTCAAATTAAAAAGCTAATGATAAATGGAGTTGCTTGGAATTTTCTAAATCATGGGTGGCTTTGCATATGAAATATGAATGTAATTCTACAGGAGAAGAATGGTTCAAAACTATTGCTGTATATATCACTGCCCAGGGAGACATGGTAGACAGTGTTTACCCAAATAATTTACGACCATGTAACTTCTATTTCTATAATATATTATTCGAATTAAATGCATGAAATATTTTTTTTTATAAATAAACGAAAGGAGAGGCAACTGTCGCATGGTAAACCCATGATCCAATATTTTCATGGGTGCGATCTAGAGTTTACGTATTTATTTTGGAGGTCAGCCTTTTCGTTTGGCCAGCTGCTGTAGGAAGAAATAGAAAACAGGATGTCGGGGAGTTTTCTTTGGAGATCGCCTACCTCTCTCTCCGTTTTATGATGATTAAATATAACTTAGGGATAGTGAAACTTAATTTTAATTACCATCTTTTCAACTTTAGTCTGTGAGACTCTATACACTTTTGTATTGAGTATCTTAAATTGGCATACATTCCATTTTGAATATGGGAAGTTGTATTTTAAATATTTTGAATCAATAATGTGTAAATATTTATATAGTGTAAATAAATTAATGTTTGTATATTATACACACGGCCTTTTTCTTCTTCGCGCTCTTACAGGGCTTGTCCTAAAATAGTAAGTTACCTCAGGGCAGTAGCTATATTACTTTCCCTACAATACATGGTAATATATAGAGACAGTATTGGAATCGTGTCGAAAATCGCAATTCGAATTTTTGACGGATTGATTTATACGTTTAGAGCACTCTAAAATACGAAGAAACGAGTTTCAGTGTAACGTCTGTGTGTATGTGTGTGTGTGTGTATCTCTGCATGTATGTGCCTGTCTGTCTGTCTGTACAATGTATGTATCCACGCTAACTGAAAAATTAATTGACCAAATTTCACAACATTTGACAAGATAAGTCACTTGTGGGTCACTCTGGTGCTGATTAGATTTCAGTACAATTCGAAAAATGGAGAACCTTATTTTGCGAAATGGCCTTTTATATACTGGTATATACTAGTATTTTATATAGTAGTATATAAAATAGAGTGTTTCGTGTATTGCGTTTTCCCGCATGTAACGTTTTTGAATCGGTTTCACAGAGAAACGCAAAACCGGGAATACCCTGTAATAAAAAAAATTGGAAATCGTCAGTTATTTACATTGTAATTCAGTTATTACATTAAATTTTATGGAAAGACGTCAATTTAGAAAAAAAAATAAACTAAACTAAAGACAACCAAATTCGGCAAATTAAAATGTCTTTAATAATAACACCATTTATGACATACTTAAAATTCGATATTCAGAACGGTTTTGATCGTCACTACGTCCTTCACCAGTTGCAAAGTAAATGGTTTACGATGTGACGAATATGAGCTCTTATGCATAGCCAGCAACCATGAAATAAGATGTGCAAATTGATTCTTTTGAATTCAATAAATGTAAAAGCGTTTAAATTACAAAATACATAAATAACATATCTTTTTACTGTTATTTATGTATTTTGTAATTAAAATGTTCTTTATGTATTATTTAAAATGATCAATTTGCACTTCTTGTCTCATGGTTGTCGGCTGTGTATAAGAACTCATGTTCGTCACATCTTAAAAAATCTGATGTGGTCACCATATGACTTTCCTTATATAATGCAATGAATTTACTACTTTTACAGTAAAAAATAGATTATTCTTATAGTTGATAATTATATTCTGTCCAAGATATTGAATTTTCGTCCATTAGTCGTCATTTTCATTAATTTAGCGTCATTTTTATCCATTTGGCAAGATTTTCGTTAATTTGGCAACATGTAAAAAGTCGCCAATTTGGCGACATTCCACCAAATTCGTCGCTAAAATCTCGCCAAGCGTTATGGACGGAGAAATAAGTTATTCTTACAGCAGATAAATGCGTTCAAATACAAAAGTAGTACTCAAAGTATCTTTCCTCATGAATGGAACGAGCTAGATCCACGAAAAGATGTCACCCAATTTATCGCATGAAATTACATATGAAAACTGAACATGTTTCTCAACAGTTAATATTTTTTTTTAATTTATGCGATTTTTTTTATAAATTTACTTGAAAAATTTGCAATATCTCGAGAATGGGTCATGCTAGCGTTCTAAAGTTTGTGTCAATCGTTTTCTAAGGAAAAATTACATAAGAACTGGTTAGCCGACGCTCTACCGTTGGGCTTTTGGGACGGATTTACAAGCTTTAATCGTCGAAGTGGACTATGAAAACTGTACGTAATATACGTAAATTATACTATGTATGTAGGGAAAGTAATACATCTTAAACACTATATAGACCTCTCATAAAATAAAACTAACACACGCGAATGATAGAACAAAAATTCTGAATCCAACATTCGCATATGCCTATCCAGTCATATTCCGTTCTTCCTCTTTTATTTTTGTAGTCTAAAAACAAAACATAAACAAAGGAAACACGCAAATCCCAACACATAAAGAGAAAAAGAAATCGAGGATATTCACAAAAGAGAGGGTATATGCTTCAGAATTTTCTTCCTCGTTTTTAGGTAATTCTTGAAAGATTTATGAGAATTTAATGCAACCACCCGTCTGTTATATGATAGATGCCTACCCCCCCCCCCCTCCTCATAAAAAATACGTATAAAAGAGTGCAATAGTTAAAATTAAAGATCAGAAAGAGTGGAGTGTGTGCTGGCTTAGAGAGAATAAAATCGTACTGTCGGTAAAGAACAAAGTTTCTGACAAAAGTAAAATATTGAGGATGCAGTTATAACTCCTGCGGATCGCAGCGGAGGATCAACTGCAATCGTTTATTTATAGTGAGTTAAAACACTCAGGTTTACTATTTCAACGTGAGATAAAATGAGATTTGACTATAGGAACGAACGAAAAATATAGTTACTCAAAATTTAATAATTCATAGATGGATCAACAAAGCTTTGCATAAAATGTGGTTGCGCTTGTATTCATAGAATCTGTCTAAAGTGAAGGGGGGGGGGTGTTTGGTAAACTTAATTTGCTCTCTCGCTGCAGATAACAGTATGTTACACACTAAAAATATCTGATGTGGGCAGCACATGACTTTCCTTATATAATGCAATGAATTTACTACTTTTACAGTAAAATAAAAAGATTATTCTTATACTATATACCTATATTCTTTCCAAGATCTTAAATTTTCGTCAATGAGTCGTCATTTTCATTAATTTAGCGTCATTTTTATCCATTTGGCGAGTTTTTCTTTAATTTAGCAACGTTTAAAAAAGCCGCCAAGTTGGCGACATTCTGCCACATTCGTTGCCAAAATCTCGCCAAGCGTTATGGATGAAGAAATAAGTTATTCTTACAGCAGATAAATGCCTATTGGTTCAAATACAAAAGTTTTACTCAAAGTATCTTTTTTCATGAATGGAACGTGATAGATCCACGAGAATGATGTCATCCAATTTATTGCATAGCATTACATATAAAAATTGAACATGTTTCTTAATAAGAAATATTTTAATTTTATTTTATATGCTTTTTATTATAATTTTTTTTTAATTTGCAATATCTCGAGAACGGTTTATGCTAGCGTTCTAAAATTTATGTCAATCGTTTTCTAATAAAGAATTACATCAGAAATGTCTATTTGCTTATTTTTGTTAGAGTTTTTGATTTTTTGATGATTTTTTCAAAATTTCACTCGAAAATTTAGGGGGGGTTCTGAACATTCGATTGCGTATAAAAATAATAGGCTTCCAGTATTCACGGATTGTAATTTTTGTACCAAATTTCGTTTGACTCGGTCCATTCGTTCGTCAGTTATCGTCTCCCCAGACTCACTGACACACACACACACACACGCTTTCATTCGTGATCAGGGATGCTTAAAACGGCTCTCCTGTCGAAAACTGAAATTCGAATTTTCGACCCCGTCACAATACTTTCCTTATACATTATTGTATATAAGGAAAGTAGTAAAATGGGTAAAAAACATACAAAGAAAAATGCAGTGTGGCTCAACTCGACTTTCTTATACCAGAATCCATATATTACAATTGCAGTTTCTTTTTCATTTTGCAAGATATCATCGATCAAATGATTACAATTATTGCGTATTATTCTTCACTTTAGAGGACTTAAAATTGATATCATACTTGGCAATACCATATTGACACCATACTTGACAATTTAACCCCAGGGGGTGGGATAACTCTCCCTGGGGGGCTAATGACGTCACGAATAAAATAAATTGTATCGCAGCTATTTTTCACAACAATAATTGAAATTATAAAGTCACGTGATCATTGAGACATAAATAAACCCTTTATGCATGATGATGTCAAATTTTGCCCTATGCTGCAATGCAATAAAAATAAATAAAATTTCGAATAAATTTCGAAGTTTTCACTCGAATTAAAAAAAAAAATTCTAACTAGTTTTAGATGCTTCTAAAACAAAGCCGGATCTAAAGTTTCGTGAAAATCCTTTAACATTTGTGGCCGCTATAGTGTACACAAGAAATCGACCACAGACATCGGACAGACACATAGATGGACATCACTTCAAAAATAGTCAATGCGTGTTCAGGAGGCTTTAAAACATATATCGGCATCAAAATTCCGAAATCAGAAATTTTCGTGAAAACAATATTTTCTCAATACTACGTATGAGGAAATACACATGGGTTTACTGCCAATAGAATGGCGCTTTTAAACAGGTACCTTTCGAGTTACATACTTAAAAAGGTAACTATATCTATATATGAATGTGTTATTTCATTCATTTTTATTTGGATTACACAAAATACTGGGTATATTTTATTTTACGCTGAAAAGACGGGTTGAAACAAGGAGAGAGATAACATGATATGCTCATTTTACGCACTTGTTTACATGCTTAAATATGTCCCTCTTAATAGAACATCTTTAAGCAGGTAAGCAAGTGGGTACCCATATAAAAGGCACTTATATAAAAGAGAAAAAAAACGTATTCATAAAGATATAGTAACATTTTTATTTGTGTAACCTGAAATTTACCATTTTGATAGTGCCAGTAAACCCAGTTTTTTGTGCGTTTTTACCCACATTATTTTAGTGCATACAACGTGTCCTTCGTAGTCATGGATATATTCGCTTGATGAGACCAAATTACTGGATAACTAAAGTTTTATTAAAAGCACCAGTAAGCACGTTATATCGTCCATACTTTGAGCAACACATTGCCAATACTTAAGCTGTTTTGCAAGGTCACAAGAGAAGGTCAGGTACAAAAAGCAGCAGTTAAATACTCAACTGATTCACAAAACAGAATATTATATTCTCAAAAATCTTTTTTATTCGTATGACAATAATTACCACTAACTGAACAATGACCATTTATGTATCCCCTGTGGAAATCTCTAGAAAATGAGCGAAATATGGGAAAATTCTTAACCAAAGTAGAAAACTCGAGTACTTTCCAAAAATTATATTTTTCTAGAATATTGGCTAAAGTTGCAGAGTCAACTTCGACTATAAGAGCTTGCAATTTCGTCCAAATAGCTCAACGGTAGAACGTCGGCTGGCCAGTTCGGAAATTTAGTATTCGATTCCCAGTTGGGGCAGCAAAGTTCTTTACAATGGCGCCCGTACAAATCAACCCTGTAGGTTAGTGAAAAGAGGTCGATAGTCTGAAAGTGACCCTAGTACGACTACTACTGATTCAGTGGACTCTGGAAGATTGAACGCTGATTTCAAATTGATAGTATAACGACCACGTAGGATACTAACCTGGCTAAAAATAGTAGTAGCAGGAGGCTAACCTGAGGAAAAAATATCAGGAGGTGGTCAGTCTGATGGTCAGTTGCCCGCCAATCTGACAGAGGGTGGAGAATGCAAAGTCCATTTCGACTATAAGAGTTTGCAATTTCGTCCCCCAACGGTATAGCGTCGGCTGGCCTGTTCGGAGATCCAGCAAACGATACCCGGTTGGGGCATCAAGGTTCTTTACAAATTCACCAAATTTGCCACCAAGACATCTTGGACCATGAAGTAATAACAATGGTTGCCTGTAAATGCCATATTTTTCTTTGGAGACAGGAAATGTGAAGGGAATGAAGACATTTTGGGTATTAATAACAGTATCTGTGGACCTGTTTTGAGTTTTTTGACACCCTTGAGCAAGCAATAATGAAATATTTGCAAAGGCAACAAGACAACTTGCATGCGGTACAATTCAAAAAATTGACTTACTTTGTGCCCCAAATAGAAAAATCTGATGTTGTCAGCATATGACTTTTCCTGCAGACTCATATTCACGTTCTCTTTATTTCCTCGATAATTCATTATATTGAGTTTAATTGCGCAAAATAACACCCATAATTATTTTAAATTACACTGAATTAGCAATTTTAATTCAATTTTCGTTCTCATTTGGTAACTGGACTTATTTTAAAAGGTGGCGTCAAAAAGTTCGTCAAAAATTACGTATAAGACAAGCATTTAATTGATATATTTGAGCATAAGTAGTCTTTTATTTTAGATTTTGACAATTTTTCGGGCCATTTCACAGAAAAAGGCAGGTTCTTTTATCCCGAATCGTAATCAAAATATAATCAGTACCAGGGTCAACCACAAAGGAACTTACCTACCAATTTTTAGGGCCATTTCACAGAAAAAGGCAGGTTCTTTTATCCCGAATCGTAATCAAAATATAATCAGTACCAGGGTCAACCACAAAGGAACTTACCTACCAATTTTTCGGGCCATTTCACAGAAAAAGGCAGGTTCTTTTATCCTGAATCGTAATCAAAATATAATCAGTACCAGGGTCAACCACAAAGGAACTTACCTACCAATTTTTCGGGCCATTTCACAGAAAAAGGCAGGTTCTTTTATCCCGAATCGTAATCAAAATATAATCAGTACCAGGGTCAACCACAAAGGAACTTACCTACCAATTTTTCGGGCCATTTCACAGAAAAAGGCAGGTTCTTTTATCCCGAATCGTAATCAAAATATAATCAGTACCAGGGTCAACCACAAAGGAACTTACCTACCAATTTTTAGGGCCATTTCACAGAAAAAGGCAGGTTCTTTTATCCCGAATCGTAATCAAAATATAATCAGTACCAGGGTCAACCACAAAGGAACTTACCTACCAATTTTTCGGGCCATTTCACAGAAAAAGGCAGGTTCTTTTATCCTGAATCGTAATCAAAATATAATCAGTACCAGGGTCAACCACAAAGGAACTTACCTACCAATTTTTCGGGCCATTTCACAGAAAAAGGCAGGTTCTTTTATCCCGAATCGTAATCAAAATATAATCAGTACCAGGGTCAACCACAAAGGAACTTACCTACCAATTTTTCGGGCCATTTCACAGAAAAAGGCAGGTTCTTTTATCCCGAATCGTAATCAAAATATAATCAGTACCAGGGTCAACCACAAAGGAACTTACCTACCAATTTTTCGGGCCATTTCACAGAAAAAGGCAGGTTCTTTTATCCCGAATCGTAATTGTGCCGATTATTAATTTTGTTGATTAAAATTAATATTGTCAAAAATGCATTTTACATTAAATTAATTATTTATTAGTATATTAATTATACATGTAATCTGTTCTAAAACTTACTGCTGTGTACATTGCGTTGGTGGCCGCAAAACCCACCTATTTCTGTGCTTAACGGGATACTAAGTTAACAAACTAAAAATTAAGGTTAATAGTAAAGGAACAAACATTTATTTATCACATACTCAATTTACACTCTTTAGTTTTACAAATTAAATAAATATCACAATAGTGGAATACATCTCAATGGTAGTTCGGGGGGTGTAATGCCAGATGAATTGATATTTGGTTGGAGCACGTGGTGGGATGCATTAATTAGCTTTTCCTTAAAAACACAAATTTAGACAAAGAGGTTATCCTCATATAGTTTAATTGTACGGTACCTGATCTTCGTTCATATAACTTGGGTAACACCGATGCTTTGTCACACTTTACACTTGCAATACCAGATGAACATGAGCTCTCCTTCGAATTCCTATATCAGAGACGCACACACAACTCTTAACTCTGCTACCGCCGCTTCTTCTTGACTAGTCTAACTCCAACAGCCTGCCTTGACCAATTCTGACTCCCACTTCGAGCAACTCTCACTTATATCCCTTTTTCGGTCCGCGGTCCACGTGCTGAAATGCAGAGCTGAGGGCTAATCCGTAGACATGGCGTCGCCGTCTCGATTGCCGCCAAACGGCTTAGCGTGGTATGTATACATGGGCGTGGTATGTAAGATATGGGGCCACCTGTATATTATCGCCCATCTGCTTAGCGTGGGGATAATCCGCACGCATTCCTGGTTCCATTATTTTTTAATCCTTCCAAATATTTATTACTTTACATTTCTGGCATTACATTCTCACCCCCCCGCGAAAAAAAAGTCCAAAAGTTACTCTCCCACAGTTTCACCCCAGTGGTAAGAAATTAAGTTCACACTGGTTCCTCGCAAACACATATGTTCATCCATCGTGAGAAAGGCTGAGTTCCACTTTTTAGCCTCGTACAACTCATAGCTTTGATAGTTCTTTGTAGTTTCTTGATAGTTCCCTGTCAAGTTAGTCCATTATTCATAATTGACATAATGTACCATAAATTACATGAGGATTACCAACATTCACATTATTAATAAATTGTAAATTTTGATATATATAATTTGCAATGCATAATTTTCATTTCTCCTTTTACATAATTATTTACATACGACATATCATTACATAACAGCATTCATTACTTTATTATTATTATACATTTTCTTGTTATCATTTCATTTTGTAACATATTGTAGTAGTGCAACTATCAACTTCCGATTCTTGGATATGGTGGTATAAATGCATTTTACATTAAATTAATTATTTATTAGTATATTAATTATACATGTAATCTGTTCTAAAACTTACTGCTGTGTACATTGCGTTGGTGGCCGCAAAACCCACCTATTTCTGTGCTTAACGGGATACTAAGTTAACAAACTAAAAATTAAGGTTAATAGTAAAGGAACAAACATTTATTTATCACATACTCAATTTACACTCTTTAGTTTTACAAATTAAATAAATATCACAATAGTGGAATACATCTCAATGGTAGTTCGGGGGGTGTAATGCCAGATGAATTGATATTTGGTTGGAGCACGTGGTGGGATGCATTAATTAGCTTTTCCTTAAAAACACAAATTTAGACAAAGAGGTTATCCTCATATAGTTTAATTGTACGGTACCTGATCTTCGTTCATATAACTTGGGTAACACCGATGCTTTGTCACACTTTACACTTGCAATACCAGATGAACATGAGCTCTCCTTCGAATTCCTATATCAGAGACGCACACACAACTCTTAACTCTGCTACCGCCGCTTCTTCTTGACTAGTCTAACTCCAACAGCCTGCCTTGACCAATTCTGACTCCCACTTCGAGCAACTCTCACTTATATCCCTTTTTCGGTCCGCGGTCCACGTGCTGAAATGCAGAGCTGAGGGCTAATCCGTAGACATGGCGTCGCCGTCTCGGTTGCCGCCAAACGGCTTAGCGTGGTATGTATACATGGGCGTGGTATGTAAGATATGGGGCCACCTGTATATTATCGCCCATCTGCTTAGCGTGGGGATAATCCGCACGCATTCCTGGTTCCATTATTTTTTAATCCTTCCAAATATTTATTACTTTACATTTCTGGCATTACAGTAATCAAAATATAATCAGTACCAGGGTCAACCACAAAGGAACTTACCTACCAATTTTTCGGGCCATTTCACAGAAAAAGGCAGGTTCTTTTATCCCGAATCGTAATCAAAATATAATCAGTACCAGGGTCAACCACAAAGGAACTTACCTACCAATTTTTCGGGCCATTTCACAGAAAAAGGCAGGTTCTTTTATCCCGAATCGTAATCAAAATATAATCAGTACCAGGGTCAACCACAAAGGAACTTACCTACCAATTTTTCGGGCCATTTCACAGAAAAAGGCAGGTTCTTTTATCCCGAATCGTAATCAAAATATAATCAGTACCAGGGTCAACCACAAAGGAACTTACCTACCAATTTTTCGGGCCATTTCACAGAAAAAGGCAGTTTCTTTTATCCCGAATCGTAATCAAAATATAATCAGCACCTGGGTCAACCACGAGGGACTTACCTACCAATTTTTTATGTAATTCGGTCTATTAGTCTTTCAGTTACAGTGTACACAGACATACACACAGACAGACGTCAAGCTAAAAATTGTTTTTTCATACTCTAGAGGTGTCAAAACGTGTAGATCCGTCGAAAACTCGAGTTGCGATTTTCGACATGATTCCAATATTTTCCCTATACATTACCATGTATTTCAGGTAAAGTAAAAATTGTAGCACATGAAAAGTGTTTTAGATGTCTTTCCCGATATCGGCTATTTGATATTGTCTTCTCTGACATCGGTGCTGAGGAGAAAAATAATAAGCTCGAAGCCGGCCTAAGGATGCTGATACATGCAATGAGTGTGTGACCCGTGGACGTATATGTTTGAAATAGTAATTTCAAAATAATTAAATCGCCTCGCATATATTCCTTTGCTTGGATCCATATTAAAGTTTACGAGTGACTTTGAATATATAATTTTGCAGAAGAAAAGAAGTCCGGGCAGATGTGTAGAACAATTGAATTTAGTCGGTCCACATGTGCCACAATTTTAGAGGTTCATAAAATTGTGGCACATAACAAATTTTCTTGATGCCATTGCAAGTTTTAGCTATTCCATGCAGACATGAACATAAACAATACTGAATAACTCTGTTACTCGTTATAGATTGATGTAAAATATTCCCCTATCACATCTTTTGAATGAGAAAAGCCTTATGTGTGTGCCGATGGTGGGAAATACCTAAGGAAATGCTTCGATATTTTTTAATGTTCCTTTTTAACACTTTACAACAAAGTTGAAAAGTGCTTATGACTTTGTTCATTCTGTCTGTCTGTCTGTCCGTTAGCACGATAACTGCCGTAAAAATGGCTTAATCAAAATGAAATTGTAGTATGTTGTTCAGACGGTCTGTAGGACCTATGGGAATATAAATGAATAATATCACCCAGTTAGTTTTGGATTGAACCCGGCTTGAAAAAATGAAATACATTGAGCCTATGGGACCTAATTTTTCAAACATTTTTTAAGCGAATTTAAAATTCACAAATTGCTTCGAAAATTTTAGGTAATAGTCAAATTGTTCCATAAAATATATAAAAAAAAATTCAGCGAAATATATTCAGTAGTTTTTTAAATAAAAATTAAAATGATAATTACACCTCTTATATGAAACGATCACGTGACCATGATATGAAACGATCACATGACCCACTTCAAAATGATATATGGCATCCATCTTGTTTCAAAATCGTGATTTTTAAAAGCTCTTTTTAATTCATATTGAGTGTTGTATCCGTCCTAAAACTACTTTATTTTTGCTTAAATTCTGTGCATCTACATTCTAAAACAACACAATGACAATATATTTGAGTTTAAATTCTCATTCAAATTTGATTATTTCTACAACTAAGCCTATTTTTCACCTATGTAAAATGTAAACAGCAAAATATGTAGAATGAGTTGTATTAGAATTACTGTATTTCTTTAACACAAAATCAGTCCATGGAGTCTGCATGGCTGATATGAATGAAATATTAATTGAATTTATAAACAGAAGGACGATTTGTTTCGATGAAGTTTTAAGCATAAAGTTTATGAATTGTAGCTCCATGGTCTTAATTTTTAAATAAAATAAATTATTATAGTATTGTGATGAATGAATCGGAGAAAGTTATGAATGAAATCCTGCTTTTATAGAGAGATCCAGGCGTGTTATTTTTTCTATGACGTCATTTGAATTTATTTCAGTTGTTTTCGATGAAGTTTTCAAATATAATAAATTATCGTAGTATTATGATAGTTTCAAAAATATTACCGTGGAATGTATTGCATTTTAGATCTATTTAAACCAGGCAATTTATATTTCAATGCCGTCATTTGAATGAAGTTCATTTTTTTCAATGAAGGTTTAAGTTTTCAAATATAATAAATCAATGTAGTATTGTGATAAGTTTTAAAATATTACCGAGGAATGTATTGCATTTTCGACTTTTTTAAATAAAATTGCATTGAAGTTGGAAATTGTTTCATAATCAATGCTTTAAGCATGATTGATCTTTCTTGTTAATTTCATATTTTTAGAAAAATTATACAGTGTCGACAGATGAATAAAATTCAGTTAATTTCGTCCGAATAGGACTACAGATGGTAAAGTGATCGATGATGAAATGTTTGGATGTAATGTTTGCAAGCACTCTATCGGGCGAGCGTGTGGGCGACGCATACTGGCGTATATCGCATATGTCGATGCACATATGATGCAGATCTAAAATTTAAATATTAAAAACTTTTCTACCAGAATTGGTAAATAATACAGCTTACATGGTATATATAATAGGAAGAATAAATATATGCTGAATTTGGCATTGCGTTATTATTCCTTTTTATTCAGATCATTCCATCTACCCAATAAGGCATCTGCTTGGACGGTCAATGCAGTACTACCCAATTTAGACCGGAACCCAGCGAGGCCGACATTCACAGGGACCGTACTCTCTTTCTCCTGTGACTAAACCTCTAGGACACAGATTCGAGCCCACAGATTTAACGTGTATGCACTTTGCGTAAACAAGGAGATAACTTGGACAAAGCCAGGAATCTTACTCGGCTCCTTCGAGTGCAATCCCCGTGCTTTAACCATTGGACTATCCAGCGCGTTGTATTGAGTTCAGCAGCACAAGTATAGTGACACTTCCATTACATGATTTCGTTTCATTCTCATCACATACTTTTAATGATTTGCTAACTACTCAGACCATAACATTTTTTCACATCAAAAAGATGTGAGCCAACGGCCGTACCGTGCTGAAAACACCGGTTCTCGTTAGATCACCGAAGTCAAGCAGCATCGGGCGCGGTTAGTACTTGGGTGGGTGACCACCTAGGAACACCGCGTGCTGTTGGCACATTTCGGGTGCGGTAGCTCGGTGGTTTGCGCGCTGGATTTGCACGCTGCCACAACTGCCGCCGTGTTCATGCGGAGTACGATCACGTTAAACATGTGGGTCCGTAAGTCCTTCCGAGAGGTTGGTGGTAGGGGAAGGAGGGTACGGTACCTGTGGATGCCTCCCCCACTGGGTTCCGGTCTAAATTCGGTGGCACTTCCCGGCCGTCCAAACAGTTACCTTACACCTTTCTGGTAGGTCGGACGGTCTGGGTCTCAACAACAACATCAAAAAGATGATCCCTGATGTCATTTTCTGCAATGGAATCGCGATTCTGTAAGTTACGAATGTATTCAAATAAATAACCCAGAGAATTAAAAATAATTTGAATCAAGACAGTACCTGATAATAATCAAATAACTTATCCCTACAGCAATTTCAACTTTACCTGATTCTGTTACATTCTGCCACAGAAGATTCTGTCACAGAACAAGAAGTTCTTTTTCAACTTTCCTCCGAATTGCATTTCCTTATTTCCCTCATCTCTTCGAGATATTTTTTCCCTCCTCTTCAGTTAGTGGAGAGATAGATCTCTGATGATTGAGTTTGAAGGGAGTCAAATGGCGATGACTGTTATCTGATTGCATCGGGAAGTGAAGGCAATGAATTATTCTGTTTGATGTTTATTTTGGTGTATAGGCTTATGTAACATGTTTGATACACGTTTATTTTGATTAAAACAATTCCGACTGCATCGACACATTAATGTGTTATTCTCTTTGATGTCTCGTATTTAGAGAGTTCAACAATCTAAAAGCTTTTGATTTTTTTTAACCTAAGACTTCGTTCTTAGCATTTTCACGAATTTGTGCTATCTACGTGATGTTTGTTGGGTATATAAAGTAGCAAATTTGTTTATTTGTTGAAAATACTATAATTTTAACTTGCAATAATAGGTATGGATCTGTAGAAGGAAATTTTAAAATCCATCTATTTTTTTAATTTTTCATGACTGCTCCGATTTTCATAAAAATTTGATGTGTAACCTTGATAGGGTTCCACTTAAAATTTAGGTATCCGTCTGTTCTTCTAATTGTATTCATGTTTTTCCGACTGTTTTCTCATTTTGAGCGTGATTCAATCGTTATATGAGCGTTCAAACATACGGGACTTAATCCTTTTTTAAGTCACCAAACTAACGTGACCTAATCGTTTTCTTTTTGAGTCACCAAATTAACGTGACCTAATAGTTTTTAAGTCATCAAACTAATGTGACCTAATAGTTTTTGAGTCACCAAATTAATGTAGAAAGCCCAGACCGTCCGACTCGTCCTAGGACATGAGTAGCAATTTGGATGGCCGACCAAATTAACGTGACCTAAACGGTTTTTTGTGTTACCAAACTAACGTGATCTAATCGTTTTTTGAATCACAATCTAACGTGACCTAATCATTTTTTGAATCACAAACAAACATTACCTACTTATTAATTTTTTTACTAAGTGGCAATTATTGTTAACTACCAACAGCTTTATTTAGAGTATTCTATATATAAAATTATCAGTTGCTTTGCACTGAAAGCTTTATTTCAAATGCGTAAAATGAGTTTCTTTTATAATTTTAAGTTTTGATTCTTATAGTTTTATATTTTATTATAAATAATAATGTGATCATTATTAAAATTATTGCAAATAATGTGACCATTATTAAAAGTATTGCAAATAATGTCCTCTTATTAAAAATAGTATGTGGAAAATTTACAGTGCAAATATTTATATTAGCCGATGCTCTGATATTTCACTGACGAAAACATTGTATATTGAGATATCTTTTAAAATTATTTTTATCATTTAAATTCTAGCATCGAAAAACTTTTTATAAAATGATTAAAAAAACAATTTAAATTATTTTTGCTATTTTCTTTCTAGCGTTTATTGAGCTTCTTATATTTTGAATAAAATCCATTCAGTATAGAGAGACTCAGGATCAGCATTCATGGACGGGTTTTGCGCATATCATGCAATCGTCAACATTAAGTAGCAGATACATGCAATTGGAATAAGAAAACACTTGCTATGTGCCACAATTTTGAGAAACTCAATAAGAACTGACAAATTCAATCCTACTACGTAGATTACTTCAAATGTAGTAAAAATTGAGCATAATCTACTTAATACTGCAACACCTAAGTTCCTACGCACAGAAATACTCTATTGGGAGCGTTCCTAAAATTTGGATTGCGATTCAACGGAATATAACGAAATTCATGGACCAGTTTTTTGTTTGTTATGATCTTAACCATAGCATTCTTCTACAATTTTAGCTTAATATTTAAGGAATTTATGCTGGCTATACAGTAGGCCTAGATATGTGGATCACAGAGGACCACGAAATTTTAGCACACAGCAACTTCTCTTGCTGCCACTGTATGTATAGATTATTTTATGCTGACGAAAGCATAAAAAGACCGAAACCAGTCCATATACGCCGTTATATGAAACAGAAGTGCAATCTTATTAGTTTAATCACATCATCGCCTGATAGCAAGTAAATACCTGATAACGATGATCAAATAAGTTTTCCCAGCATAAAACTCACTCACACCTAATTCAGCAATTCGACAGCATCGAACAAAATCTTCTTTTTTCACCTTCTCTTTCTCCGAATTGTATTTCCTTATTTCTTCTCCTCTTCGAAATATCTGATTTTTTCCCTCTTCAGTTAGTAAAGAAGATATCTCTGATGATTGCGCTTGAAAAGAGTCAAATGGCGATGACCGTTTCCGGAAAATTATCACAACTTACTTTGTGCTATCTGATTGCATCGAGAAGAGAGGGCAATGAATTATTCTGTTTGATGTTTATTTTAGTGTATAGGGTTACCCAACATTGTTATACAAGTTTATTTATTTAAAAAAAATTCGAATTGTATCACTCGGGTACAGTAATGAGTTATTTTTTTTTATGTATTTAGTTGGTTCAGAGATTAAAAAATTCTCTAATATTTTATCTAATATCTCGCTCGTTGTATTATGCAGATATATAAATCCATTTCTCCATGCGATATTTATTGGGTATGTAAAATAGTTACCAGTTTTTATTTGCAATTCTTTTATTTATATAATTATAATTTCAATGTGCAATAAAAGGAAATAATTATTCGTGTACATCAAAAGTAACCAACCAATTTTGACGTGAATGTCTCGATCGAGGTATCTGGTTGAAAATGGCGTGTTTTCAAACATGTAACATTTTAGACGCTTGTATCTATTATATTTTTGTGACGATTTTTTTTTTTTTTTAAACGAATAGTATAAACTCAAGTTTGAACTCAAGTATAGTTACACATTTTCAAAATTGTGTTAAGTGAATAGGATTCAACCCTCTTAAAAACATGAATGTAATACTTAGCTAAAATTGTATTAAGTGATATATACCAATGTGATTTATTTTTAAATAAATCTAACAGCATATATCAATATGATTTTTATAATAATAACGAAATGATTTCGAATGTTTAAAAACAAAAATATAATAGATTACAAATTTCAGTGAACACAAAGTTTTTAAATAGCGCATTATACTTAGCTAAACTGAAGTGAACAAGATTCAACCTTTTTAAGTGTGTACTTAAAAACAAATTTATACACGTACACAATATATTTGCTAAGTTTTAAAATAGCGCATTATACTTAGCTAAACTGAAGTGAACAAGATTCAACCTTTTTAAGTGTGTACTTAAAAACAAATTTATACACGTACACAATATATTTGCTAAGTTTTAAAATAGCGCATTATACTTAGCTAAACTGAAGTGGACAAGATTCAACCTTTTTAAGTGTGTACTTAAAAACAAATTTATACACGTACACAATATATTTGCTAAGTTTTAAAATAGCGCATTATACTTAGCTAAACTGAAGTGAACAAGATTCAACCTTTTTAAGTGTGTACTTAAAAACAAAGTTATACACGTACACAATATATTTGCTAAGTTTTAAAATAGCGCATTATACTTAGCTAAACTGAAGTGAACAAGATTCAACCTTTTTAAGTGTGTACTTAAAAACAAATTTATACACGTACACAATATATTTGCTAAGTTTTAAAATAGCGCATTATACTTAGCTAAACTGAAGTGAACAAGATTCAACCTTTTTAAGTGTGTACTTAAAAACAAATTTATACACGTACACAATATATTTGCTAAGTTTTAAAATAGCGCATTATACTTAGCTAAAATTAAGTGAACAAGATTCAATCCTTTTAAGTGTTGTACACTTAAAAACAAATTTATACACGTACACAATATATTTGCTAAGTTTTAAAATAGTGCATTATACTTAGCTAAAATTAAGTGAATATGATTCGACCATTCCACGTGATATATAGCAATGTGATTTTTTTAAAATAAATCTAACAACGTATACGATTATTATAATAACGAAATGATTTCAAATGTTTAAAAACAAAAATATAATAGATAGTCATGTGGTGCCCACAGCAGTATATAGTGTGTATAGGGAAAGTATTAGAATCATGCCGAAAATCGCAACTTGAGTTTTCAACGGATTTACACGTTTCGAGACCTCTAGAACACGAAAAAACTATTTTTAAGGTGACGTGTGTGTGCGTGTGTATCTGTGCAATGTATGTATCCACTCTAACTCAAAAACTAATGGACCGAATTTCATAAATTTTGGTTGGTAAGTCACTTGGGTGTTACCCTGGTGCTGATTAGGTTTTGGTACGATTCGGCATAAAACAACCCGCCTTTTTTTGCGAAACGGCACGCAAAAAATACCTGTTTCCACTCTAACTTAAAAACTAATTGATCAAATTTTACAAAATTTGGTAGATAAGTTACTTGTGAGTCACCCTCGTGCTGATTAGATTTTGGTGCGATTCGAAGAACCTGAATTTTTTTACGAAATGGTCCGCAAAAATTGTATATATCCACTCTAACTCAACTAATCGACTAAATTTCCTAAAATTTGGCAGGTAAGTCAGTTAGGTGTAATCCTGGTGTTGATTAGTTTTTGGTACTATTCGGAAAAAAAGAACTCGCCTTTTTTTGCGAAATGGCTGACAAAAATCGCATGTATACACTCTAACTGACAAATTAATTGATCAAATTACCCAAAATTTGGTAGATAAGTCGCTCGTAGGATACAGTGATACTGCTTAGATTTTGATACAATTCGAAAAAAAAAGAATCTGCTTTTTTCTTTGCGAAATGACGAGCAAATCTAATATATTCGGTCTAAATTAAAATACTACATGTGCAAGATAGTGAAAATCTGAAATAAATAACTATAATTGATGAAATACATTAATTAAGCACTTGTTCTACATGTAAAATTTGACACCTAAATGAATTAATCTGACCCTATGACTGTAGGATAAACCGTTCTCGAGATATTGTAGTTTTTGGAATTTTAAGGACCTGAAGAATTTAAAGTGAGTTAAGTTGCCAAAGGAAACGAAGATGCAATAAAAAAGAACAAATTCAATATAATATCAGTTAATTATCCATTTTATTTTCTGCAATTAAACTCAGTTCAATGCATAATGAAATCAAAAATTACAAAATAAATTCGAATTTGCAAGGAAAGAGATGTGCTGCTCACATCAGACTTTTTTTTCCAACAGCTGTACCTCCCACGAAAAGTGCCACTATATTTTAATTTAAGATTATTATTAAGTACTACAAACCGACAGGGAATATCAAATAAATTTAATTTTCCAGATATTGTATTATTTCCAACTGGGCAATATTTCCCAAAGTTCGCCATGTTTGTAATACTGTGCCAAATGTGAGGGTAATATCGTCACATTTTCCCCCAAACACCATGGAGATATAACCCTGTTTTTTATTAAATACACTCTAAGACAAAAAATCGACGCATCCCGCAAAATAATCCGATACTGATGAAACTTTACATGCAAACACCTTTCGACTGAATATGCAAATGATGAAAACTTCGCAGCCAATGAATGAATAGTCGGAACTACAGCGCATTGAAAGTGAGCACCATGGTGGTATATATAAGGGGCGAACCTCGTTTTCAGAAACAAAACGTGCAGTGGATTTCGACTGCGTTTACGTACCTTGATTGTAACAATGCCTCGTCGGCGAATTCGCGGCCACTACGAGCACATGAAGGAGTTTGAAAGAGGGCATGCGGTCGGACTGCATGAGGCTGGATGGGCATACCGACGAATCGCTCGGCATTTGGGTAGGAGCGATGCAGCAATTAGACAGTGTTGGAAAGAATGGGTCCGGAGTGGCAGATTTCAGCGGCAAGCGGGCAACGACGACCTAGAGCGACCACAGGACGGGAAGATAGAGCGGTTGTCAGAGCAGCTGTGACAGCACGCGATTCGTCGTTATCAACCATCCAACGTGTGACAAACACGGAAGTGACCACCCGGACCATTAATAGAAGACTAAGGGAGCGGAATCTATACTCACGGCGTCCATTACGCCGCCTACCACTGACCGGTCCTGACGAGCAGCACAGACGTGTTTGAAGACAACCCGGACATCGCCAGGATCCTGCTCTTACTGTCACACGCCACGACAACAGGCAGTTCTGGTCTGGGGTGTTATTTCGTTTGATAGCCTGACCCCTCTGATAGTCTTCCGTGGCACCATAACAGCGCAGAGATACGTTGTCGACATTCTACGACCAGCTGCATTGCCATTCCTTTCATGACACCCAGGTCTAAATTTTCAGCAAGATAATGCCAGGCCACGCACGGCAAGCCTATCTATTGATTGTCTGCGCGTTTAAGACAAACTTCCTTGGACAGACAGATCCCCAGATCTCTCGCCTATTGAGCACATTTGGGATGAGATGGAGCGTCGCCTACGATCATCCCAAAAATGTAGATGAATTAGCTCGTCAATTGGAGGTCATTTGGAACGACATCCCTCAGAACACCATCCGGCAACTTTATGCATCAATGCCACGTCGGGTAACAGTTTGTATCAAGGCCATAGTTGGACCATCGCCATATTGACATGCTCACTTTGTGTAGATCTTTCGATGCAATAAATCATCCAATTGTTCTGAAATTCTAATTATTTCTTTTTCTGTACATCCGCATTACACGTAAAAAATTTTGTCTCATTTGGATAATTCTTTCTTGGTGCGTCGATTTTATTGTCTTAGAGTGTAGCAATAGTGCTGTTAATAAGTTGGCGATACTGTACCAAATTTGTCGCCAAGACATATAAAGAGATATTACCCTTTTCGTATTATTCTTTGGATAATAAACAATAATTATAATTATAATAAGAATAATTCGTTCTCTTAACGATTTGAAACCTATTGTGCAGTCCCAAAGCACACAGCAAACAGTTTGAAGAACATTGAACTAGATTATGATTAAAATTACCTTCAAATGGCAGAGAATCTTCTAATGATAACAAATTAGTTTTATTTTTTCACAAAAAACGCATCCACACCATTCTGCTACTCGGAACTAAAACTTCTTTCTCCGATTTTTCTTTCAGAAAACTGTATTTCCGTATTTCCTGTCCTCTTGAAAGAGACCTATTTCTTTGTCTTTTAGTAAGTGAAGAATAGATCTCCCGTGATTCCGTTTGATAGGATCCGGATGGAGATGGCTGATTTAGGAAAATTAACGCAATTTTATGCCTTTGTGCTATCTGATTGAATCGAGAAGTGAGGGAATGATTTATTCGGTTAGCTGTTGAAATCAAATAAACATCAATCTGTCATTTTCTAAATGTGCTTATTTTGTTTTAAAACCTGATTGTATTCATCGGGTAGTGATGATATATTCGGTTTGATACATTTAGTTGTTTCGTTATATTGTGCAGACAGAAATGTGTTTTCATTGTGATAGGTATTTGGTTTTGTTCTGTGTAGTTTCTGCCTATTCCGTGCGTGTTTCTTTTATTAAAAATATTACGATTACTACTTGAAGTACTAAATGAATAGAAATGAATTAATTAATCTATACTGAAAGTTTGAACGCTTGTGAACATCTCAATGCTCGCATAAGCTAATTTGGTGCTCTTCTTTCAAATGTATAGCTGGTAATAGTCAGTGTGGCGCTCTTCTTTTCTGTAGTGCAAAGATCCGCAACTTGTTGCTTGCTACAATGCTCACGCAAGCTAATGTCGTGCTCTTCAGCAAGCTAATGTAGTGCTCTTCAACAAGCTAATGTAGTGCTCTTCAGCAAGCTAATGCAGTGCTCTTCAACAAGCTAATGTAGTGCTCTTCAGCAAGCTTTGAAATTTAGATTGTGCTCTCTTGATTATGTTTCAAATTTTGATTATGAAGAGTAAATGCTACGTTTTTATAACGTTATACAGAATTAACAATATAGCCAGTGTGGCGCTCTTATTTTTTGTAGCGCAGATGTCCGCAGCGTGTTGCTTACTACAATCACAGTGCTCGCGTAGGCCCAGATAGTGCTCTTTTGCAAGCTTTGAAATTAAGATTGTGCGTACTTGATTTTTATGTTTCAAATTTTGATCCTGAAGAGTGAATTTTACGCTTTATATTAACGTTGTATTAGCGATATCTCTCTGTAAAATGTATTGCTAGATTGATTTTATTTGTATAAGCTGTAATAGTATAATTTGTATAATTTGTATAATTTGTAATAGTATAATTTGTATAATTTGTATAATTTGTAATAGTATAATTTGTATAATTTGTATAATTTGTGTAATTTGTAATAATAGTGTAATAGTATAATTTGTATAATTTGTGTAATTTGTAATAATAGTGTCATAGTATAATTTGTATAAGTAAATAGTATAATTTGTATAAGTAATAATAGCATAATTTGTATAATTTGTATAATTTGTAATAATTATAATTTGTATAATTTGCAATAATTGTGTAATTTGTATAATTTGTAATAGTTTGTGTAATTTGTAATAATAGTGTAATAGTATAATTTGTATAAGCTAAGTACACATTTGCTTTTATCTTTTCCAATGCATATACATTTACGATGGAATTACTAATTTCACGATCTGTTCATATGTATTCAAGGTGATGTACTTGTACATATTGTGCTGCGAAATTCAATAAAGTACAGCCAATATCAGAGTTATAGTTATGTTTCACGACACTTTGCCTGCTGGTGATATATTCAGATAAATTTTTAAATAACAATTCAAGCCAATTAAATTAACTCTAACGTTGACGAAACGCTATATATATATACAATGATTAAATCTAGATTGAATATAGAGATGCACTTCTAACCACGACAAATTATTATTATCTTTAAGAATCTCACCCACACCTGGTTCTGTCAATAGAAACAAAATGGTATTACTTCATTTTTATTTTCAGAGCATTATGTTACCACTATTTGTTGTCGCCTCAAAAAATCAAATTTGTTTTTTCCTCTTCAGTTAGTAGAAGAGAGATCTCCAATGATTCTGTTTGAAAATATCGGACGTACGATGGTCGTTTTCGTAAGATTATCGCAACCCACTTTGCGCCCACTGATTGCAACGGGAAGTGACAGAAATCAATTATTCCGTTCGCTATTGTTACAAATGCCAAAAATATCTTCACGTCGTATTGTCTGTCCCCGAGGTAAAGCGAAATTGACAGGCAACCAATGCTATTATTTGAAAGTTCGGATTACTTGATTTGACCTTGGCTATAGATCTTGGTGAAAAACTGGGCGACTTTTGGCGAGTTCTGGAAATTTCTTGAATTCCGTTAAGAGTTTTTCAAGTTACCTCGATGTTTCTAGAGATTTCTATAGAGGGTATACCGGCCGCCCCTTGCAACCGGCCGCCCCTACACCTTTTAGGTGAGCTGGACAGTCTGGATAATAAAAAAAACATAGAGGGTATATAAGCTGGTTTTCATTTAGTTTGCTGGAGTTGGTGTAATAAGAGTAAAAGCGAATTGTGACACAAATTTATTGCGAATATAATCTTCTGTTTTGGATTTTCGCATTTAATGGCTGTTTTAGTGTCCCTGATACTTTTTTCTGACCTTGTAAAATAACTTTAGAATTATTAGCTGTATATTTCTTCTATTTATACTTATTCGTTCTTTTAATAAAGCGTTAGTTATCCAGAATTTCGGATTCGATTCTTGAATACGTCTTAACAATATTTATATGGTTTGATATTTTATCTATTGTATCTGGAGCATATTTATTTTGCTTAAAATTGTCTCTTGGAACTGCAGTGAATTATATTTAATTTTTGTCGTTTGTTGGGTCTCTGCTATTAAATCTACTAATTATTTTTTATACATATTTCGCTTGTTTCAATATTTATGATTAGAACTAGTATATAGTATCGAATTATTCTGCTTGAATTTTATTAACTGTGTTGTGTTATTTATTATTTTTTATGTGTGTATTTTATTTTAAAGCTATGATTTGCTATCTCATGCAGTGCAACACCCAAAAATCGCAAGAATTCTTTTGCAATCCTTTAGCAAACTTTCACATGTATTTATTCGCTTCCATATGCCTATTGATGCAGTAGAACTGTTAGGTTGCAAACATTTAATGTTTGATAATATTATAGTTAAAGATGGATTATTATATGTTAACTAAATTTAAAATATATAATTCTAAAGTATTTTTTCTAACATCAAAGAAACTGTAAATACACATAAAAGTATTTAATATCATGGTATGTTACGTTTGGCGATAAATTTGGCGCAATAACAGGAACTAACTGATTTTAGGGAAATTTCCGTCAATTTAATGATAATTCAATACCCCTGGATTTAAATTTAGCTTATTTGATTACCACTATCGTTTTTTTAATTTAAAATATAACATGTTTTAAAATATAACATGGGACAGGTACGTTTCGTTAAGGGGAAGGCGAAAGGGGGTGTTGAAGACCCAGACCTTCCGACTCATCCAGAGGACTTGAGTATCTATTTGGACGGTCGGAGGCGAAAGGGGGTGTAGAAAATCGTAAAGTAATTGCGTTTTGCACGGAAGGTGCATAGTAATTATAAATATTGATCGAAAGAAATGCGTGAGAAAGGAGCGAGTGCGCTCAGAGATTTTAGGAGCGCGAGTGTTGCAGGTGGACGGAGAGGAGGGTATCTTTTATATAAAATTACGTACTACGTCTTATGACTGGCTAATATACAGGGTGCCTCAAAAAGATGAAAACGCGCTTTAATTCTTTACCTGTTGGAGATAAGTGGGCAATGTAAATTGCAAAGGTGTTGAAAGTAGGGTAAGAAATAAGACTACGTTAATGAAATAGTCCTCCCATTAATTTAAAAAAAGTTGCACTTTCTTAATTTATATACGATCCCCTTAGACAAATTGGGTCAATCAGAAAATCTGTATTTTTAATGCAACACGATCATTAAAAAACCAGCATATCTGTATCTTTAAAATAAACTGAATTATGATAAAGGAAAAAATCTGACTTATGCCACTTTTTCGTACCATGTGATAGGCTGTTTCATCATTGAAAATAGGGATCATAAACAAATTGACGATGGAAATTGTTTAGATCAAAAATACGTTAATATGTGTCAAAATTTTTTTCACAAATGCATCTAAATAAAGCATTACACAGACAGAGATCATATAAAGCAGTGGTACTCATTACGCGGTTGGGTATCCTATGTATTATCATCCAGTTTTATCTTTTTTGTGATATGTCACAAATTTATATTTCTACATTGATGTATGGTCCCCATTCACAATGTTCAATTTTCAATTAAATATAACTCGCTCAATCTTAAAGATGCAGATATGCGGGTTTTTTTAATAATCTTTTTGCATTAAAAATAAAAATTTTCTAATTGGCTAAATTTGTCTAAGGGGGTCGTATAAAAATTTAAAAAGTGTAACTTTTTGGAAATTAATGGGAGGACTATTCTATTAACGTAGTCTTATTTCCTACCTTACTTTCAACATTTTTGCAATTTGCATTGCCCACTTATCTCCAGCAGGCACAGAATTAAAGCGCGTTTCAAACTTTTTGGGACACCCTGGAGATTATGATGAAATTTAGCTCCAACTGGTCGAAAACCTTCTAATGATAACGAATTATTTCTTTCTGCAGAAAATTAATCCATGCCTGAATTTGTCCCACAAATAATAAAATGTTATATTTTGATTCACGAATATTAAATTATCAAATGCATTAAATGTAATTTTTTTATAATCCCTGTCGCTCTTGCAATACCTTTGAAAATTAAATTTAGCTTATTTAATAATCCGACAGTATCACCAAAGAAATGTAATTTCATTTTCAGAGATATTGAATTATAGCAAATGTGACGACATTTCCCCAAAGTGGCCGTTGGGGGATATTGCACCACATATTTTGTGGTGGGTTTTCGGGTGTATTTTCATGTTTTTAATTGATTTCTGCAATTATCTATTATTCTCCATGTGTTTATTTTATTTAAAAGAAAATTCAAATAATCATCTGATACAGTGATCAGATATGTTTGTTGTAACTACTCTGTTTATTTCTCCAATCTCTCAATTAATCTAATATCTGGCTTATTACATTGTGCAAGCTAATATGCGATTACGATATAATATTTATTTGATCTGTATAATATCTACCAGTATTTTATAGGTTTTGTTTTTCTATTAAATATATTACGAATTATGATTTTAATATGAAAAAATAGTCATTGATGAAATGAATAACTTTATATTAGAAATGGCAAATACACCTGTCCCCCGATTTATACGGAAGATAGGTTCTGCACAAAACCGTGTAAATTGAAATCTTGGATGTTGCTAAGTAAAATCGTGTAAAACGGAAATAACCCCAAAATGTGGATGATTCAGTCACTTATTTAAGTAAAACAAAAGTAAGACATCTTAGAACACTTAAAATTATACTTAATTTATAAAACAACAAACATATGAATGTAGTAACAAAGAACAAAAAAACAAAAAGACCCTTAAAAATTAATTGTAAGTTTAAACACTGTCATCACTTTCATGTACTATCAGTCTTTTCTTTCTGATAGGTATTATGTCACTTTCATCACTTGAGCTTTCTTGATGCGATTCTGGCTCAATGGTTGACGAATTAGGCAAGATCTCGGGTTGACAAGACTTTGTCATGAAATCGGTAATTAACAATTGCGTAGGTTTTTTTGCTAAATCTTTATAGACTCTTCATATTGATTTAAGCATTTACGAAGGTCTCGCTGGAATCGGGGAGCTAGATCAACATTTGTGTCATATTGTAAGAAATGGTTGCCCAATTTTCTTCCCAAATCAAGTCTTATGATTCTTGATGTGAACGCAACTGGTTCAGATTGTTCTTCATCAGAATCATTGTCTTCTTCATGTTTGTTTGTTTCACGAATCATGTTAATTAAATTATTTTCATACAATTCTTCATCAGCCATTATTTCTCCAATATCTGCCTGAGCTAAATCTTCAAAACCTTCTCCTCCTATAGTATGGGCCAACTCAGTGATCTGAGAATATTCATGCTCTATTGGTGATTTATCATTTCCACTTTCAACAACATCCGGCCATATTGCTTTCCAGCAGACGTTGATCGTTGATTGTTTGATCTGAGTGTATGACAGTCCAACATGCTTAACAAAATCTAAAACTGTAAATTTCTTTCAAGCATCCATCAGAGTAAGAGATCCATCATTCTCCATTTGTTCTAAGATATACCTGAAAGTTTGCTTGATGTACAGTGCTTTAAAAGTCGAAATTATCCCTTGATCTAACGGCTGTAATAAGGAAGTTGTATTCTTTGGTAAAAAAACAACTTTTACATTTTCGTGTTATAAATCTGGAGGACGATCTGGTGCATTATCAATTAATAGAAGAGCCTTAAAAGGCAATCTCTTTTTAGTTAAATAATTTTTGACATCTGGAACAAAGAAGTTATGGAACCATTCATTGAAAGCTATGGCAGTGACTCATGCTTTTCTATTAGCCATCCAATAGACGGGAAGGTTTTTGATATTTATTCCTTTGAATGATCGTGGTGATTTTGATTTGCTAATCACCAATGGTTTCATCATATAATCGCCAGAAGCATTGCAACAGAAAAGAACTGTTATACGACTTTTTGCTACTTTATGACCACTAGCTGATTTGTGAGCTTTGGCTATAAAGGTTCTTTCCGGCATTTTTTTCCAGATTAATCTGGACTCGTCAGCATTGAAAATCTGATCAGAAGTGTAGGAGTTAGCGGCAATGATTTCAGCAAGCTTTTCCGGATATTGTTGTGCCGCATCCGAATCAGCAGATGCACTTTCACCTTTCATTCTAAGATTATATAAAGAATGTCTTTGTTTGAATCTCTCGAACCACCCATGGCTTGCGGAAAAAGATACCTTCTTTTTATCGGACGAAGTCGACGGCGACTGATTCTTAAGTGATTGATAAATCTTCAAAACTCTATTTGTAACAGCATTGGTATCGATCGCGATTCGCTTTTGAGTTTGGTCTTCTATCCATATCACTAAGGCTTTTTCCATATTTTCCATTGAAACATCTCTAACATATGAAGTCGTACTCATACTGCTGCAGGTTACAGTTGCTACACTTTTTCTAATGGAGTCTTCATTTTTTCTTATTGTCCTTATTGTGGCTTCATTCATGGAGTAAAATTTAGCAACATCCGTTACTCTTTTTCTATTACGTAGACGGTCTAATATTTGAATTTTAGTTTCTAAAGAAATAACTTTTCTTTTCATTTGATTTTTCTTCAAATCCTTTGACATTATAGAACCTTAACAAATTTACTCAAACTATAATGATGCAAGAAAAACTATAAATGTTGAAAACTTACCAGTTCAAAAGATAAACGCACAATAATATAAGCTTTGCTGCTAAAACGTTTCTGCACTATGTACTTGCATGAACCAGATAGCTTTACTGTTGCGAAATACATACGGGGATTCCCCATTACGGGGATTCCCCTAAATTTATATATTTTACAACACCGGGAATCCCCTGCTGTTTTCACCAGTAATACCAAAGGAATAAAATTCAAAAATGTCATCAAATCTTTGTATAGGCGTATATGGAGCGGAATATACATTTTTATCAATTTTTTTAAATCTGTTAATTTATAAACCGTGTAAAACTAGTGCCGTGTAAATCGGGAGATAAGTGTAACGCTTTTCTTGAATTCGAATCAGATCTCGAATATTGAATACCATGAGTAGTTATTTCAAATCGTTCACAAGTAATATTCACATTTATTAAATATTATTAATAAATACATTAATATAGTAAAAGTAAAAAGTAAAATAAAACTACATTAATTTAGAAATGAAACTTTAAATTTTAAATTAACTTATAATTTTAAATTAAATTTTAAATATTTTTTATTTTACAGTAATTTTTTTTTATTTTAAATACTCCTAACCATGATAATTAAATAATTGTAGATGTTTCTCACGTACTGCAGACTTTTACTAAGAATTGCGCTTCTTCTTCTTTCTTTCTTTATTTATTTATTTATTTACTTTTTTTTGTCACAAATTAAACCGGAGGTGCTGAAGAGTCGTTTTTAAAAAACTGTCGACGGCGGCGCAATCAAATACTTCAAAAATAATTTCTTCATGCGATGTTACAGACTGTTCTTTTTCCTATACCCCAAACTATTTCCATTTGGTGGCAGCGAACTTTCTTCTAGGTATTTTCGATTTTTTTATTCTGGAGAATCCCGATTTTTTAATTCCAGAACCTGCTGTTAATTATGGATCAACATTCGAGGAATTTAAATTTATCCTAGTGAACCTATACTTTCTAGTATTGAATACTTTCTACTATTCTAATATTCGAAGATAGTATTTAGGGGAGAGATAGCCCAGTGGTTTTCGCGTGAGAATTGCACTCGGACGACTTGAGTTCGATTCACAGTTCTGTCCAAATTATTCTATAAACGGAATACGGACACGTCAAATATGTGGGTCCGCAAGTCTTTCCGAGAGGTTGATGGTAGAGGAAGGAGGGTACGGTCTCTGTGGATGCCTCTCCCACTGGGTTTCGGCCTAAATTATCTGACACTTCCCGGCCGTCCAAACAGATACCTTACAACTTCGGGTAGGTTGGATGGTCTAGGTTGAAGAAAAAGGAGAAGATAGTATTCGCCCGTCTCTAATGAAAATTTTACTGTTAATTTTATTTATGTAAGTAACCGATAATTTTTATAATGTATATTTTTATCATTTTTAATGAATGAAAATTTTACGACAGCAAATCAAAGTTCATAATCCGTTTAAAACCACTCAAAATAATGTTCGAATTACTTTATCTCTGTGGCAAAATCCGAAACAGAACAGCCAGCATCAGAATAACGGTGAAAATTTTTATGTTTTTCGATGTTTTGCTGGTGATATATTCAGATAATTAAAAACATTTTCTTCATTTTACTTTTCCTACAATACATGGTAATGTATAGGGAAAATATTGGAATAATGCCGAAAATCGCAACTCGAGTTTTCGACGGATCTACGCGTTTCGAGACCTCTAGAATACAAAAAACTATTTTTAGTGTGACGTCTGTGTGTGTGTCTGTGCAGATTTTGTGTCCATTCTAATTAGAAAACTGATTGAACGAATTTCATAAAATTTGGTAGGTAAGTCACTTGTGGGTGAATCTGGTGCTGATTAGTTTTGGGTACGATTCGGGAAAAAAGAACCCGCCTTTTTTTGCGAAATGGTCCGCAAAAGTCTGTATCGACTCTAGCTGAAAAACTAATGGACCGAATTATACAAAATTCGGTACATAAATTGCTTGTGGCTCACGCTGGTGCTGATTAGATTTTGGAACGATTCGAAGAAAATAATCTGTCTTTTTGTTTGCAAAATGGCCCACAAAAATCGTCAAAATAAAATAAAAAATTAGGTATGCTCAAATATATCCATTAAATATGCTTGTTTCATACGTAATTTTTAACGGAGTAAAGAATAAGACCAACCCCATTACACTAGGACTAGCCATTCTCCAGATATTTTAGTTTTTTCGTATTTTCTCTACGCCACCTTTGAAAATAAGTCCAGTTACCAAATGAGAGCTATAATTGAATTAAATTTAATTAAAATAAAGAGAACGTGGATATAATTCAGCAGGGAAAGTCATGTGCTGCCCACATCGGATTTTTTGTTTTATTTTTAACGTTGCAGTTTCCTATGCAATGATTAAAAATACATTGAATATATAGAGAGAGACTTCTAATGGCGACAAATTAGTTTTATCACCGGAAATCTCACGCACCTGTTCCTGCTAGTTGAAGTAAAATGTGTCTTCCCCCTTCTCTTTCAGAAAATTGTGTTACCTTATTTCTTCTCCCCTAAAAAAATCTGTTTTTTCCCTCTTCCGTGAGTAGAGTAGATCTCCCGTGATTATGTTTGAAAGCATCCGAATGTCAATGACAGTCTGGGAAATTATCGTAACTTACTTTGTGCTACCCGATTGCACCGAGAAGTGATGGAAATTGATTATACTGGTTTATATTTATGTGCCTTCTAATTTTACATATTGCTACTGAAATATTTTTTTAAATACTCTGATTCGGAAGAGAAGTAAATTATTCTGTTTATATCTGTTCTCGCAATTCAAACCTATTCCATTTTTTTTATATATTTCTCTCGTTTCAATATCTAAGATTAGAACAAGTATATATTAACTAATTATTCTGTTTGAAGTATCGTAATAAATTAGCTGCGTATGCATTTCACATACGTCGCCAAGTGAGATGTTTCAAAAAATGTTCATCAATTTTACCAAATTTGTAACCAAGCACGGCAGATATAGATATTGGCATTTCTTACATACAAGTTTATTTTATTTTTACAATTATCTATCATTTTCAATGTATTTATATTGTTTAAAAATGCCGATTTCATTGCTCTGGTACGATGGACAAATATTCCATTTGATGCATTTAATTTGTTTATATAAAATATTTTCAAAGTTCTGGCTTAAGTACAGGCAACGCTACGTTTTCGATGTAATATTTATTATGTCTGTGCAGTATCTACCAATTCTGTTCGTATATATTTTTATTATAAACATTACGATTAATGCTTGCAGTAAATAATAGAAATATATAAAATAAATGACATAATTAACTCGTTTGTTTATCTCATTTCTAACCAGGGTTGCTCAGCTAGCCATATTATGACGAAATTAAGCCAATTTTTGGACAGTTTAGGATTAAAAAAATCTGATGTGGGCAACACATGACTTTCCTTATGTAATGCAATGAATTTACTACTTTTACAGTAAAAAAAATAGGTTTTCTTCTAGTAGATACTTATACTTTTTCCAAGATATTGAATTTTCCTCAATTGGTCGTCAGTTTCATTGATTTACCGTTGTTTTATCCACTTGGCGAGATTTTCGTTAATTTGGCAACATTTAAAAAAGTCGCTAAGTTGGCGACATTCCGCTAACTTCGTCGCCAAAATATCGCCAAGCGTTATGTACGGAGAAATAAGTTATTCTTATAGCGTATAAATGATTATTGGCGTTCAAATACAAAAATATTACTCAAAGTATCTTTTCTCATGAATGGAACGAACTAGATCCACGAGAATGATGTCACCAAATTTATCGCATGATATTACATATGAAAAGTGAACATGTTTCTCAACAATTAATATATTTTATTTAATTTATGGGATTTTTTTGATAAATTTATTTTAAAAATGTGCAATTTCTCGAGAACGGTTCATGCTAGCGTTCTAAAATTTATATCAATCGTTTTCTAAGGAAAAATTACATAAGAAATGTCTATTTGCGTAACCTTATTAAAGGTTTTGGTGTTTTGATGATTTTTTCAAAATTTCACTCGAAAATTTAGGGGGATTCTGAACATTCGTTTACGTTTAAAAACAATAGGCTTCTAGTATTCACGGATTGTAATGTTTGTACCAAATTTCATTCGAATTGCTCCATTCGTGCGTGAGATATCGTCTCCACAGACTCACTGACTGACACACACATACACACAGACATCACCTCAAAAATGTTTGATTCGTGATCAGGGATGCTTGAAACGTGCTGTCCCGTCGAAAACTCGAATTCGAATTTTCGACCTCGTCACAATACTTTCCCTATATATTATGTATATAAGGAAAGTAAAAATGGTTATCTCTGCAACTATTTATTAATTGGCATCTGTAAAATATAGTTCTTTTTTTTGCAATGATTTCAGTCTTCTTCCTTGTGTTGCAACCCTGTTTTAATAGATGAAGATTTTGTGATTATAAACATTACAAGTAATGTTCATATTATTTTCTCTCTGTTGCAATATCTATTAATTAATTGCCAGTACCAGAGTTATAGTGAAAATTATAATGTTTCTCAATGTTTTGCTGGTGATATAGTCAGATATATTTTTAAATAAATATTATAGACATTTATTTATTTTTAACATCATATTAATCTTATGCAAGGATTAAAAATAAAAATATATTGAATTTAGAGAAGTACAGTAAAATCTTTGAGAGATCAACACCATTAAGCAACCACTTCTCCCCCATAGACTCAACGCTAAATTTACCACAATTTACAGACCACCAGAAACCACCACCCCCCCTTCAGAAGCGTCCATACTTAGGAGGCTGAGAACGAGGGGGGGGGTCACTTTCTGTTCATTTAAAACCGAATTTAAGTTTTGGAATCCTCCTTTTTTGTTGCTTTTTGGACTCTCAATTCGATACTGTTGAAAAACCATCACCGGAACTCTCTCTCTCACACACACACACAAAAAAAATAATCCCCCTTGCCCTCTTGTTTCAAGAAACATTCAAGGAAGTAGATAGATTAATGAAAACTTCATTATCTGTAGAAGATATTAAAATACTTCACTTATTTTTTGAACAAATTGGCTTAGAAAATAAATTGCAATAGAAAAAAAATTGTAACATTAAACCAAACTATTCACTCCTTTTAAATTAAAGATGTATTTAGTTATTGCTATTTAAATTTATTTCACACTGTATTTTTAATCTGTAAATTTCATAGCTTGCAATTTAAATGTTAATTTACCAAATCTTAGTTTTTAATGTTGTATTTTGCACGCTAATGTGGAAAGTGATCCCAGTACGACTAGCACGGATTCAGGGGACTCTGGGACATGGAGAGTCGATTTCAAATTAGCAGGATAAAGACACACCACACAGTATACTAACCTGGGTAAAAGTAGTAGTACCAGGAGGCTTACCTGGGGCAAAAATAGCAGGAGGTGGTCAGTCAGATTGTCAGTTGCCCGCCAATCTAACATTAGAGGGTGGAGAATGCAGAGTCCACTTCCATGATAAGAGTTTGCAATTTCGTCCCAGTAGCACAATGGTACAGCGTCGGCTGGTCAGTTTGGAGATCCAGGGTTCGATTTCCGGTTAGGGCAGCAAGGTTCTTTACACCCACCATTAATCCCGGCCGTCCAAATATTTGCTCAAGTCCTCAGGATGAGTCGGACGGTCTGAGTCTTCAACACCCTCCATTAAGGGGCGCGGTAGTCCAGTGGTTAGCGCGCGGGAGTTGCACTCGGTAGGCCCGGGTTCGATTCCCGCCACTACCAAAACTGCCGCCGTGTTGACGCAGAGTACGATCACGTTAAATATGTGGGTCCGTAAGTCCTTCCGAGAGGTTGGTGGTAGGGGAAGGAGGGTACGGTCTCTGTGGATGCCTCCCTCACTGGGTTCCGGTCTAAATTGGGTGGCACTTCCTGGCCGTCCAAACAGCTACCTTACACCTTTCTGGTAGGTCGGACGGTCTGGATCTCAACAACAACAACAACAACACCCTCCATTGAGAGACCACCTCCTTGAGTGACTGTTTTTTCAAAGAAAATAGAGTAGTCGCCTTTGAGAGATTTTACTGTACTTCTAATGGTACAAATTAGTTTTATTTCCGGAAAACACCTGGTTCTGTTAGTAGAAAAAAAAATTCCCCCCCTTTTCGTTCAGAAAAATGTGTTACCTTATTTCTTCTCCCCCCCCCCCCCCTGAAAAATCTATTATTTTGTCCTCTTCAGTGAGTAGAAGAGAGACCTCCGATGATTCTGTTTCAAAGGATCTCAATGCTGACTATTTTTCACCGAAAACTATCACAGCTGATTTTGTGCTATCTGATTGCATCGAGAAGTGATGAAAATCAATTACTGCCTTTGATGTTCATTTCATTTCTATTTTTATTTCTGATAGTTGTTTATTTGTTGATTGACTCAGGTCTTCTCTCCTCGAAAAATCTATGTTTTGCTCCACAGTGAGTAGAAGAGAGATCCTCCTATGATTCTGTTTCGAAGGATCCGAATGCCGATTATCTTTTCCGGAAAACTATCGCAACTTACTTTGTGCTATGTGATTGCAACGAGAAATGATGAAGACAACTGTTCTCTTAGATGATTATTTGACTTTTATTTTCATATATTATTTCTGGTAGTTGTTTATTTGTTGACCGACTCAGAAGATAAGAATGAGTCATTTTGCTTGGTTGTTTATTACTTTCCTTATATACAATAATGTATAAGGAAAGCATTGTGCCAGGGTCGAAAATTCGAATTCGAGTTTTCGACGGGAGAGCACGTTTCAAGCATCCCTGATCACGAATCGAACATTTTTGAAGTGATGCCTGTGCCTGTGTGTGTCAGTGAGCCTATGGAGAAGATAACTGACGAACGAGTGGATCGATTCGAATGAAATTTGGTACACAAATTACAATCCGTAAACACTGGAAGCCTATTGTTTTTATACGCAATCGGATGTTCAGAACCCCCTCCCCCTAAATTTTCGAGTGAAATTGTGAAAAAATCGTAAAAAAATCAGAACCTCTAATAAAATTACGTACATAGACATTTTTTATGTAATTTTTAATTACAAAACGATTGACATAAATTTTAGAACGCTAACATGAACCGTTTTCGAGATATTGCACATTTAAAAAAAATTCAAAATATCATATAAAATAAAAAAAATATTTCCTATTGAGAAACAGGTTCACTTTTCATATGTAATACCATGCGATAAATTTGTGACATTATTCTCGTGGATCTAGCTCGTTCCATTCATGAAAAAAGATACTTTGAGTAATACTTTTGTATTTGAACGTCAATAGTCATTTATCTGCTGTAAGAATAACTTATTTCTCCGTCCATAACGCTTGACGAGATTTTGGCGACGAATTTGGTGGGATGTCGCCAACTTAACGATAAACTCGCCAAATGGATAAAAATGAAGCTAAATCATTGAAAATGACGACTCATTGACGAAAATTCAATATCTTGGAAAAAATATAAATATCTACTATAATATTAATCTACTTATTTTGCTGTAAAAGTACTAAATTCTTTGCATTTTATAAGGAAAGTCATGTGCTGCCCCCATCAGATTTTTTTTGTTTCTGTATCTACTAATTTCTTATACGTACTCATATTTCTTTTTCCTTAATATCAGTGATTAGAATGAGTATATATAGAAAATAATTAACCTGTTTAAAGTTTATTAACTGAATACGGCTATCTATCATTTTTCACGAATGCATATTATATTAAAAATCACGATTCAATATTTCCAGCAATGGTAGGTTTTTACATATTTTATTAAATATATAGATTTTGAAGTTATTTACTTACCCTACAATACATGGTAATGTATAGCGAAAGAATTGGAATCATGCCGAAAATCGCAACTCGGGTTTTCGACGGGTCTACGCGTTTCGAGACCTCTAGAATACGAAAAACTATTTTTAGCGTGACGTCTGTGTGTGTGTCTGTGTGTCTGTCTGTGTGTCTGTCTGTCTGTCTGTGCAGATTTTGTATCCACTCTAACTAAAAAACTAATTGCCCGAATTTCATAAAATTTGGTTGGTAAGTCACTTGTGGGCGAATCTGTTGCTGGTTAGTTTTGGGTACGATTTGGGATAAAAGTACGATCACTTTAAACATGTGAGTCCGTAAGTCCTTCCGAGAGGTTGGTGGTAGGGAAAGGACGTTACGGTCCCCGTGAATGCCTTCCCCACTGGGTTCCGGTCTAAATTGTGTGGCACTTCCCGGCCATCCAAACGGTTACCTTACATCTTTCTGGTAGGTCGGACGGTCTGGGTCTCAACAACAAAACATATGGTATGAAGCACGAGACAGAGTTTAAAGGATGGGATTCATGGGATACCTATCTAATATCGTGTTGGGTCTCCTTTAGCTCGGCGAAGTGCAGCAACTCGACATGTAATGGACACCTCAACTAATCGGCGGAAGTCTCCAGGAGAAATGTTCAGCCATGTTTTCTCGATAGCAGCCCATAATTGTGTGGTTGTGGTAGGTGCTGGAATTTGGGCACGAATGGATCTTTCGATCACATCCCAGATATGCCCAAAGGGGTCCATGTCTAGCGATATAGATGGCCAAAATCATGTGCTAGAATTGTCTAAACTGCTCTTCCAACCAATCGGGAGCAATATGGGCCCGGTGACATGGAGCATTATCATTCTGGAACATCCCATCATTATTGGGATGCGTGAAATCCATAAACGACTGTAAATAGTCAACCAAGCAGCTGAACATAGCGATTTCTTGTCAATGACCTATTCAATTTTACCAAAGGACCCAATCCATTCAAAGTTAACACTCCCCACACCATTATGGAACCACCGCCGGCTTGCATAGCGCCTTGTTGGCAAGTTGGATCCATAGTCTCATAAGGTTTGCGCCACACTCGAGCGCGGCCATCAGCTCGTACTAACTGGAAACGTGACTCATTGGACTACGCTACCTTCTTCCAGTCATCTAGGGTTGCAATGAACCCTGGAATGGCCCCCTGGGCCATTCCAGGTGATGCGCTGAAGCCGATGATGTGCTGTGAGTAAAGGCACTCAAGTCGGTATTCTATTGCCACACCCATCAACGTCAAATTTCGCTGCACAGACCTCACAGATACGCTTCTAGTGCGTCCCTCCTTGATTGTGGTAGTCAGTTGACGTAGTGTTGTTCGTCTGTTCGCTTCGTCGGACGCTTATGGTCAGTCGTTGCTGGTCATAATCATTCAGCAGACGTAGCCGCCCATTGCGCTGTCCCTTGTGGGAGGTAATGCCTTCTATGAGGTACTCTCGATACACGTAACCTTGACACTGTCGAGCGAGAAATTTCCCATGGGGCATAGCATTTCTGATGTCACAACTTCTTCTGAAATGCTATGCCCCATGCGTCGAGCTCCTACTATCATTCCATGTTCAAACTCGGTTAATTCCCGAGTTATTATTATCACATTATTTAACATTTCACAAGACATTCAAGTGTCCAACAGACATCACTATCTGATTCTTTATACAGTTTTAACGAAATGCGAGCATCCTTTGTAAATTTGCATACTGCCGACTCATGAATTTTGGTACTTGAGTGCATAGCAAATTTAGTTCTTTTTACTGAAAATTCATCCATACCCGGGGTTCTGGCAGTCGGAGCGAAAACTTTTCTTAAATTTCTCTTTCATCAATTTATATTTCTTTATATTCTCTCCCTTCGAAATATCCGTATTTTTCTTTTTAGTGAGTGAAAATATATTTCCCATAATTCCGTTCGATAGGATTCAAATGGCAAGGGTCGCTTCCAGAAAATTACTACAGCTTGTGCTATCTGATTGCCTCGTAGTGTGATGGCGATGAATTATTCGGTTCGATGTTTCTTTGTCTGTTTCTTTATCTGTTTCACTTATCTTTTACTTCTGCACTTGTTTTGCTTATCGATTAGTTGCCCCTAGGTATAAATGATTTACATAAGACTATTTATCTGTTTAACAAGCTAATTCTTAGTGAACCTCCCTAGTGAACCACTGTCGCTCTAGAATTAATCACAGTCCAAGCTCTATCTATAGACAATTCAGAGAAATAGAAGTTTCAAGGAAAAATATTGTACCAAAAGTGAAAAAAGTCGAATTTCTTAGTGAATCCCCGCTCCCTTGTGGAATTTTATGCTCAATCTATATCAGTTGTTATCCAAGTTCTAGCTATAGATGATTCTGAAGTCAAGTTTTGAATCGGAAGTAAAAATCCTATTTCCCGACGGAGTTTCCCACGAAGCCAATTTCCCGACTCCTTCAGAAATTTGATGCTAAATGCACGGAACTTGAAGTGGAAGTTCTTGTTGAACCACCGTACCTCCTCCAGCATCAGTTATCATCTACGCTCTATTTATAGCCAGTCTTAAAAAGTAGATGGAAAATTAAATTTTTCTCACCGGAAATAGAAAAAACCGGAAGTAGGAATTTTTAGTGAGCCCCCTATCTTCTTTGAATTTTCATGCTGAACCTGTATCAGTCACCATCTAATCACTATCTATATTTCATATTCTGAAAAATAGATGTCTCAAAAATGCTTTTGGGCAAAATAACAGTATTGCAAAAATTTTAAGACCATTAAAATAATTCAGTTCTTATATATTTTTACTTGGATACATATTTTATTTTAATATTTCTGTAGACATTTGCAAAGCCTTTTATATCGACTCATTTACACATCTTTAACTACTTTCTGACTCGTGACATGAATACGGTTGCAGTTAAGGCTGCATTCTGAATAATTCCACAAAAACATTGCAAACAAAAAAGCACGCATTCAGATTTTTCGGAGTCAGAAAACGATTCCGCACGCGAGTTTCTTCCGATTTTTGACAGAACAGAACTAACAGACGGAAAGAATTCTTACTTCCGATTTTGCTTTAATACGCAAAAACGACTAAATAACGTGTTACATGATCTATTTGACTTCTCTTTCTTACAAGTTAATACAGAATGTTTTCCAAGTTACTTTGTTCTTTGCTTTGCAGATCTCCAATGCCGGAAGCTGAGAAGTATGAGCCGGTGATGTAACGCAAACGCGCACGCAAGCAGGGATGGATTATTCACTGGGGGACTGTGCCCTGAGCAAGTATTTCTTTCAATTCTTTTTGCCTTTTGCCTGGGGGGGGGGGTGAAACTTTAAGGGGGATCAAGATTTCTATTTGCCCTAAGATATATATATATATATATATATATATATATATATTTGAAATGTAATAATAAGAATTATGTAAAAATAAAAAAAATAAAAATACAATTCAAGTAAAATTAACATCACCATAGAAGCAAATTCACGGCCATAATGCCGATAAGAGAAAAGAACAGAACCTTCCCAAATTCGATGATTAATTAGAATTAAATTCATCTTCAGGTCTGAGTATTTAATTCTAATTAACCCAAACAAATGCCTGTTTCAGATTAAGCAATAGTACATTACTATAAATGCTTAAACTCAGACAACAGGCATCAAAAAATGAAAAAATGAAAAAAGGATACATTAAGAAAATTGTATTACCATGCGGCATGAACCCTTCTTCTTCTACCACGTGTATACACGATCAACCTCAACAGCTTAATCTAGAAGCACCGGAATGAACAAGTCGAAATTCTACCAGGGAGGCAGTACGAACGTTCACGGAAATACTCCCAAACCCGTCCAGTGAGTCTAAGCTGGAGACTGGACAAGCAATTCAGAATACAACTTCCCAAACATGCAGAACTAAATATGAATATGAATCAAAGATGAAAATTCCTACTAAACAAGTAATTCATAGGAAAACTGGATAATCGAGAATGCCACTATACACCATTATAAGGGCGCTCAAAACGTAGTTTCAATACTGACAAAAATTACATTTTTTTGCGAAAATAAAATTCAAAACATTAATGTTAATGCATCTTATTTTCCGATTTTTTGATTTTTCTAATGTTTTTGACTTAGTTTTTTTATTTTCTCTCCTGTATGTTAGTCACTATAATTGGGAATGTTTTCTAGGATGTTATCGAGTGAAATTTGATACACTGAGTTGATAATTTTAATAACAAAATTGGGGGGATATGCATTATTAGTCGCTGTACTTATATATATATATATATATATATATATATATATATATATATATATATATATATATATATAAACTTTATTACAAAAAAATCAACGCAACAAGAAGGAATTGTCCGATTGTAATGAAATTTCGTATGCAAAGACATTTTGAGCGAATATGCAAATGAATAAAATTTGGTGTCCAATGAATAAATAGTGGGAGCTCCAGCGCATCGGAACTGCGCATTCAGCAGGTGTATATAAGGAGCGATTCTGAATATGTGGTCAACATTTCTGTTGCATTTCGACTGCTGATTTCTTACGTCTTTAGTAGTCATTTCTGGCACACTGACAGCACAACGGTACGTAGACAACATTCTACGACCGGTTGTGTTACCGTTCCTTTTGCGACACTCCAGACTTTGTTTTTAACAAGATAATGCCCGGCCGCACACGGCACGTGTTGCTATGAATTGTCTTCAAGCTAGCCCAACACTTCCTTGGCCAGCTAGATCTCCTGATCTCTCTCCTATAGAGCCCATTTGTGACGTTATAGGAAGGTGATTGCAACCATCCGGAATGTTGACGATTTAGCCCTACAGTTGGAGACAATTTGGCAAGACCTTCCGCAGGACACCATCCGTGAACTTTATCAGTCTATGCCACGCCGGGTGACATATTGCATCCAGGTCAGAGGTGGACCAACGACGTATTGACCTCCTTCCTTTGTACACCGGTCAAACTCTAAATCATTACATTGTTCTGAAATTTTAATGTTTCTTTTTCTATGTATGTCCTTCACATCCACCAATTTTTATCCCAATCGGACAACTTCTTCTTGGTGCTTCGATTTTTATGTTATAGAGTGCATATATACTGTAAGAATTTTAATTACTTGTATTTTAAATACATGTGGCACGTGGTACTAAAAGTGGTCTGATGAGCATATGTAAAAATAAAATGAAAATGAAATAGTTATAACGTTGGGAAGCCTGGTAATAATTTAAGCCTGTAACTGCACCCAACATGAAATTAATGTTTAAAATTTTTATAAATCATTTGTAATACAGGTACTAAAGGTACTAAACCCCTTGTTCCCTGCATTAACATACATGGTGCTGTGTAAGTGCATGAATATTGTAAGGGTTTATATATATATATATATATATAAACGTTGTCTCATAAATAGAAACGAGGTTAATATAAAATGGCCATTAGGGGGGGGGGGGAGGCGAATAATCGACATATAATAACGGCGACAAGATCATAGACAAGCAAGCGTCTTGCTTATGAAACCAGGAATTCCAGCCGGATGTCGCTTTGGTAGTAGTATGTAAAATTCAGTATAAAATTCAGAGTTTTACAAATAGAGACTTGAATTTGAAATTTAAGATTGTAACAGTATTATGAGCATTCCTTGAAAAAATCACGTTTCTATGTTAATAACGTCTAAAGTAAGTAGTTAAGATTTTAAACGACTGTAAAACAAAGTCTTTTGCATTCTAACAAAAAAAAAATTTGGATCTGGGCAACGCCTGGGTTAGTTCTAGTATTTAATAATAAAGATAGATATGTGGCATTCTTACTTTATTAAACATTTAATAAAAAAGAGAAATTTGTGACATTCTTATGCTATTGAATATTTAATAACAAAGGGTTTTTCATAATTAAAAAAATATTTTGTTAAATTTACGAGATGATATTGAGTAATGCATAATGTCCTATAATACTGGTTGCATTCCCATGACACTTGGCATTTTCATATAAGGAACAATGCACTAAAAATAGGATGCAACATTCGGCTGTGTTACGCTAAATTAAACATTTATGTTTAAAAAATTGAATTTTTCTGGGTGAAGTAATTTTTTGAGCACCTCTGTAGATACCTATCGTATTTTTATGAATTTCGCATCTGGGTAACTCATGTGCGGTCATATTCAGTTCGTGACCGGCCATAATCAGTCACATTCAGTTCATGACGGGGCATATTTAGTCACATTCAGTTCATGACTCTGTTCATCGACAGGCCATATTCAGTAACATTCTGTTCATGACTTTGTTCATGACAGGCCATATTCAGTCACATTCTGTTCATCGACTTTGTTCATGACAGGCCATATTCAGTCACATTCTGTTCATGACTTTGTTCATGACAGGCCATATTCAGTCACATTCTGTTTCATGACTTTGTTCATGACAGGCCATATTCAGTCACATTCTGTTCATGACTTTGTTCATGACAGGCAATATTCAGTCACATCTGTTCATGACTTTGTTCATGACAGGCCATATTCAGTCACATTCTGTTCATGACTTTGTTCATGACAGGCCATATTCAGTCACATTCTGTTCATGACTTTGTTCATGACAGGCCATATTCAGTCACATTCTGTTCATGACTTTGTTCATGACAGGCATATTCAGTCACATTCTGTTCATGACTTTGTTCATGACAGGCCATATTCAGTCACATTCTGTTCATGACTTTTGTTCATGACAGGCCATATTCAGTCACATTCTGTTCATGACTTTGTTCATGACAGGCCATATTCAGTCACATTCTGTTCATGACTTTGTTCATGACAGGCCATATTCAGTCACATTCTGTTCATGACTTTGTTCATGACAGGCCATATTCAGTCACATTCTGTTCATGACTTTGTTCATGACAGGCCATATTCAGTCACATTCTGTTCATGACTTTGTTCATGACAGGCCATATTCAGTCACATTCTGTCATGACTTTGTTCATGACAGGCCATATTCAGTCACAATCTGTTCATGACTTTGTTCATGACAGGCCATATTCAGTCACATTCTGTTCATGACTTTGTTCATGACAGGCCATATTCAGTCACATTCTGTTCATGACTTTGTTCATGACAGGCCATATTCAGTCACATTCTGTCATGACTTTGTTCATGACAGGCCATATTCAGTCACATTCTGTTCATGACTTTGTTCATGACAGGCCATATCAGTCACATTCTGTTCATGACTTTGTTCATGACAGGCCATATTCAGTCACATTCTGTTCATGACTTTGTTCATGACAGGCCATATTCAGTCACATTCTGTTCATGACTTTGTTCATGACAGGCCATATTCAGTCACATT